>CAKAOJ020000126.1:505000-700000 GCA_916701645.2 Sebastolobus alascanus
AATCACCTCCTGAGGAGATTAAATCTGATGGTTTTGACATTTCTGAGTGCACATTAAGTTGATGTTGTTCAAGCTACGACTCTGAGTGAATAAAACTTCATCTGTGTCGCGCCTGTCTTGTCGCTGAGATACAAGAGAGATTATACAGTGGTGGAATGAAAGTACAAGAAATAAAATAGCAGGAAAAGTGAGCGTGAAGGTCTGAAAAGGTCCCCAAGATAACTGGGAATGAAAACTTCTAGAGGTGTCAAAACATGTGTTATGTTATGTAAGTAAGGGTTAGTTCATTAGTTGGTTATATAGTCATTGTTTTAAAGGTGCTCAGCTACAGAGGGATGTAGCTGGTTTCACAGTCATATTGCTCAGTGTCTGTTCTAAAGGAACATTTTCTCGTCAGTTCCCCATGTTTACCAATGTGATCGATCTAGAACTAGATTCAGGGTGTTAAAGGGATATTCCCGTGATTTCATATTGCATTTCCATTACTTGGGCAACTCACAAGAGACAGGTTTTTAAAAACATGGTGAAACATGAGCTGCGGGGGCAGAATTAAAGGTTGATCTACAAGAACGTTATCATGCAATTCCCCGTATTAACTGAGTGGGATGAAGGTTAAAGCGGCTGTAATGGATATTTTTATAATAATGTATAAAATTACAGCATGTTTGGTTTCTCTGGTAGTGATGAAACTACCGTACAGAGAGTTACCAGCTGAATCTGCATCCCCCCATCCACTTTACAGAGCGTTATAGGCCCAATCCCCATATCCACACTCACGAAGTTTGAGGCGCATACGGGCTCTGATGAAGACTTTTTGACACCATTATGCACCTTTTCTCTGAGATACCAGCAGATTTTCCAGAGGGAGTTCATATAGGAATTGGTGACATATAAAACGCTGTTGTCCTGCCCCTCCACAGAATGTACAATATACCCAAACCAAGCATGGATGATGTAGAAATCCGGAAGGACGTTTATCAGGACTGGAACATTAATATTTAACTTTGTATAGTATCATGAATAAAGAAACACAAGATCAATTAGTGAACAACTGTATAGCCACGGTCAACTGCTGCTTTAGGGACACCAATAGGCTATATTATTATATTCTGAACTTTTAATTATTCATCAATTATTCATAAAATACATTTCTCAAGAGACTGCAAAACATTTTCGACATTAGGCCTGCTGCTTATAGTTTGCAAATGAATAGTTTTATCTGTAGTTTGAAATGTGATACTAATTTCTAAAACATTTCTGAAAAAATGAGAAAAAGTGGAATTATTTCACCTGTTTTTTGCTGTGTTTTGGGTGTAAAAGGGGTTTGATAGTGAATGTTTGTATGAAAGCTTTCCTTTCTCCTCATCGTGAGCTGACTTGAACTTCTTATGAATCGACGCGGTTTCCATGCAGCAGCCTCATGTTTAGTCAAACAGCTCTATCAGGAGAAGAATTAATGAAACAGGCTAACCTCGGTGTCAGTTCCTCTCCTCTACGGCTGTCAGGAGAGCTGTTGTTGCTGTTCTTGCTGACAACATGTAATGAAACAAGCGCGCCCCCACATCCATTACTCTCCGTTCAAATGTCTTTTCAGGGGAGACGCTGCTGCAGATAATATTCACCTTAACAGCCTCATCTTGTCTTACTCTTCAAATCTCATTTTTCTGATCTGCCTGCGGGGTATCATTTCTTTCCTTCCAGTTTAACACAGCTTGTGTTTTTTTATGAGTCAAACTTCATTTTTATTAAACCAGAGCAATGATGAGTTTTGTTCAAACTTGCTGACACTTATTTTTGGCGGCTTTTTATGTGCTATTTATCTTGGAAGGGGCTCCATGATGACTCTTAAACATAAACAGATGTCTTATTTATACCGGCTTTATGCTCATTTTATGGCCCATTTTTCTTTGAAGGAGCACTTTTTATGGATTCTAATGTAAGCCGAGGAAATTAGACTTGATCGCCAAATTTTGTATCTGCTTAACAAAATTGTCCAAATATACTGATAGAAGGAAACCTCATATTTCATCTTCAGTTGAGTCAAGTTTAATTGGATTTTGTTCAAGAGGAATTATCTTTACCTCATTAGTTATTTTCTCATTTAATATGAGAAAAAAATTAATTACTTGTTATTCTTATTTCAGCAATTTTCTGCCACAAGTGAAGGTGAAACTATACAACATATTCTCATACAATGGTTCATATGATATGTTATGATATATATATAATGTATGTCAAGTTATTCCTCATTTCATCATGTCCAGCGTCAATTTCCGCTCCAGTATTTTCAAAATAAACTTCCATCCTCACAGGAAACAACTAGTTTAGGTTTAGGAAACAAAACTACTAAGTTGCGTAACTTAAGTACAGAAGTTTCGTGATAAAAACTACTTACTGTAGTTAGGTTTAGGATAAGATTGCGGGATATATACAAATTAAAGTGCATTACTTTTCATAAGTAGAGCTACGAACGGTGGATGAGAACAGCCTGAACTATGAAACGCAAGACAAATAAAAAGTGCAATTTCTAAGCAATACAACAATTTACTCCTCTCATGAAATCGTCATGCTATTTCACACTCGACATTTATAATCCACAGATTGAACATTACTCATTAAGTGTTTCATATGTCAGATATAATTTCATTGACTTTAACCTTTTCATATTTCCTGGAAAGATTTCCTCTGCACAGTAAACACACTCCAGCTGACCCGGCAGAGCTCAGCAGCACCGGCCTCCATCAGCTGATCAATCAGCAGCTTATTGGAAACAATCAATGGTGGAGGAGAAGCTGCTCCTCTGTTAACCTGCAGGACACTGAGATAATGACCTTCACTACACACACACACACACACACACACACACACACACACACACACAGTTGTGTTAGTGTGCACAAACCCACAAACACATTGTGCCAATTTAAACACAAACACAGCTCACACACTCTCACACACACACACACACACACTACAGCATTGTATATCTACACACATACCCAAACAGAAATACAATATGCACATATTGTAGACAGTTGTGGCCTTAAACACACACACACACACACACACACACACACACACCTGAATAAATGCGTAAACAAACCCAGCTGTAGACCTTGCTGATCCGAACACATCACAGCATCTACCGGTCACCATACTGGCAGGTAGAAAACATGCTATCCTCGACCCGCTAGCATGATAATGCATCTGCACTGACTGCTGAGGTAATGCAGCTTCATACGAGACATTTGAACAGAGACACATTGTGGAAAATATAAGTAAAAGGATCGTAGTGGTGGCTCTATAATAACATCACCTGACTTCCTTTTTAAGAGTCAGAATCACTATGACAACTAGAGGAAGTACAATGTCTCAAGACTCGTGGGTTACTCATTAAGTTGAACTAAACTAAATAGAAGTAGACATGCCGAGCAGGGGTTTTATTTCATTACCTTAGCATTGTATCTCTTTAGTAGCCGAGGGCTTTTCTACTGGCAATTTGGGCGGCGCCGAGTCAAACCATGCCACACTGATTTACCTTTCCATTACCAGTTTTAGTGCGCTGAGTCGGACCAAATGCCCCCCCGACCCGCCTCCAAGCGGGTTGTGGTGACGTCTCGCCAATTACGGCCGACCCTTCTCCCCTCAAACAAGCGTGTGTTGTGAGACTCATCTAATGTCTGTGCAGGAGACCGGAGAGAAAGACGTTGTGTGTTCAGCTCTCAGTACTTTTGTAGCTTCTAACTGAATCTCTGTGGTTTGAAGTTTAGTTTCTCTCCCGCGTCCCTTTTTGTTCTTTCAGCTTTTATTTTACTGTTTCGCTTTCGGCCGTATAGGAGTCGTGTTAAGTTGCTGCTGATGAAAAGCCAACATTTCCTGATTCTGCTGCTCCATGAAAGCTTTTAAATAAGAATAATAATGAGGGACTTCTATTGTGAAGAAAGTAGGAAATTAAATGTGTTTATCACTGAATTATCGGAGCTTTCTTAGCGGCTATTCTTCAATAAAAACAAGTCTATTACTGCGGGGGGTGGGGGGGGAGAGTACAAGCAGCAAAAATGACGGAGGACTGTTAATGTGAAGTGTGTTTATTCACCGTTTTACAGCCGCTCCTTTGACCACTAGTCACAGCCGTGGTTACACACACCTTCAAGCAGGTAGCCATGTTGTAATGGAGATGCAAATCCTTGTCGTGCTGGGATGAGTCAAACCGAGTCAAACCGAGTCAAACCAAGCCAGCCGATGTAGATGGAAAAGGGGCTTTGGTCTTAAATGCTCAGGTGAGACGGGTAGTGGGCAGAAACTGGCTCTATTTAATAACCAGTTCACAGAAATATATAAAGCTATTCTTGTTTATGGACCCAGTGTGTTGATTCTGACCTTCAATAGATCAGGAGGTGATATATGATGATGTCACTGCAAGACCTCAATCGCAAAAACTAGTCAAAAGAAATATGTTAAAGGGACTATTTGTAACTTATCACGCGCATAAATCTTAACGGGTCGGATTCCCATGCGCGCTCGCGTGTGGGTACGCGCTGCTCCTGCTGCCTGCTGCCTGCTTGCACACCGCGCTCGTTCTCACCCGCTCGGCTCGCTCCAGCTCCACGTGCACGCGCGCACACTGCAGAAGAGTTAGTTTAGCTCTGAGAATATCTAGTGAATGTGCAGTGGACGTTTTTGCAGAAATAAATAAATAAATAAATAAAACAGAGGTTTCCCGTGTCTTGTGAAGTGACGGGGCTCCGCAGCGAGTTACGTTATCCCGACCGGGTGTCGCGCTCCCCCCCCCCGTTCCCTCCGCGGTCGGTATCGGCTGAAGACGGAAAAGCCAGCACTAGAATCAGCATTGATCCATGGAGAGACCTTCCTCTGGTCAGCTAACATTACTGCCAAGCAGGTGAAATATAGAGTGATATTGTGTGTTAGCTGACGTGTGTCGCCTCACTGTTTAGACCGGTGCTCGTTCATGTCTATGTAGCGTGAGCACAAGCGCCAGCGCGAGCAACAGGACGCTGACTTTCGTTGACATTGCGGCCACAGGTGTCGCTGTGAACAAGCAATTTCTGATTCTTACATATAGTCCCTTTAAATATTGCTATCAGATAAACACAAACAAAACAAATGGAAGATGATTTAAACACTGACTTTTTTTACCTCAGTGAGCTGCGACGGCTTGACCTCTGAAGAGCACCAGTGTAGAAAATAATGGACTCACCTTCAGGTCGCCGAGGTGACGAGGACAGACGGGGGGTCTCACACACACACTGAGTGGGATTTATGGCATCCTAACACTCTCTCAACGTGTATATACATCATGCAGTCGTGTACATTCACATTGTCTGGTCACACACACACACACACACACACACACACACACACACACACACACAGGCAGGGAGAGGTCAGTGAAGTCCAGTGGTTGTGGCACTGACAGCCTGGCGTTTGATTGGTTGGTTGAACAGCCAATCACACAGCCGAGTGGACCAGAATAACTGATCCTCAATCCGTCTGATGGACCGTCAGCCACAACAATGGCCCCATTACACCGCCTCTGTGTGGGAACATGCACACACTCACCTACAGTACGTGAATACAGACACACAACACAACGGAATCTAAATAATTGTGTAGTAAGAAAGCAGTTTATATGTGGCGGTCATGCTCAGTAGAGCGGCTGCAGGCAATGACTCTATTTCCACTGATGGGAGGAGAGAAAGGCAACAAGAGAGAAGAAGGAAAGAGACTGAGCGCAGAAAATAAAGTTGTAGATGTTTAAGAACCTTTTTCATACCAGCTGACCTGTTTATGATGTTTTTATCCTGCTAAATAGTTAACAAAAACAGCAATCCTCTAATGTTCTAGTGCCTGTAACAGGCGGCCAAAAAACAAGATGGCCAAAAAACAAGATGGCGACAACCAAAAAACAAGATGGCGACGGCCAAATACCAAATGGTGACAGCCAAAAACCAAGATGGGCCAAAACCAAGATGGCGACAACCTAAAAACAAGATGGCGACGGCCAAAAAATAAGATGGCGACGGCCAAATACCAAGATTGCGAAGCCCAAAAAAACGAGATGGCGTCGCCCAAAAAACAAAATGGCGATGGCCCAAAACCAAGATGGTGACGGCCAAAAAACAATATTGCGAAGCCCAAAAACCAAGATTGCGACAGTCAATAAACAAAGTGGCGACGGCCAAAATGTCCAAACTTAATAGGTGACGCCACGCTGACTACGTCCACTTCTTATATACAGTCTACGGCCCGTAACCGTTGATAATGTTCATATTTTTGCAACTGCTAAACTTTACCCTCAACTCGTCTCTTGTCCTCACAGTTATATGTCATGAAAAGCTGAATGCTGTATGGCGTTTAAGAGCCGGGCAGCTCTCGACACGTTCCAGTGAACCTTTCTTCTTCTTCTTCAGCTGTCCATCAAACCCGTCAGCTGAACCAGCTTTGCAGTCCCAATTTAAAAAGTCTGCTCCTCTCTCCCTCCTTTACTCACTCTCATCGCCGTTTCAGCTCGGACAGCAGTTTCTGTGTTGATTTGAAATAAGCGGGGCAGCACATTTGAGTGCCAGCAGTTTAAGGACAAAAGTTAGGATCTGTGAGCCTCATACAGTAGATATGTGTTGAACATTGATATCCACCAACATCCACAACCATCAGCTGCACATTAATCCTGGCAGCAGAGCAGTGGATGGGGGATTGAGTCCAAATTGTCTGTAAATCTTCTAGATTTAATAGCTGCTCTGCCGCACTTCAAGTTAACTTTTATCATTTCCATGATTGTCTTCTTCACTGACTCAGACACTGATGATCATACTAACAAGTGTTTGTGTGGAAAAAAAGGCCTCATTAGTGCCTCACACACACAGTCGGTGCAGCATCGATCCCTCCTGCAGTCAGCAGGCTGTGTCATCAGTCACACTGCAGTCAGAGGGTGAAGCCCTCTGATTGGCTGATATCTGATATTTAATAAGAAGCCCGCCCCGCTGTGATCATCTCACCCACTGCGTAACTGGGTCAAGATCACTGCTCCTCAATTATGGATGAGGTTAGCCTTGTTAGCGCTGCAGCTAGCCCGCTAAGATGCTCTGTGGACACAGAGGAGCGCTGCTCACAGGCTCACAGATGGTTTCACATGCACTTACAGGGATTCTGGGGTCAGTTATTGAGTTTGTTGGGAGCATGTATCCATGCATGGCAATTCTGCTCATTAGTATTATGAGTGTGTTTGGTTGCAAATGATTAGGCAGAGAAATGTTGTGCTAAAGATACACAAGTACAAGTTAGAGTGCAAACACAATCTCAGAGTTACACACACAAAATAACTGCTTCATCTGGATGTGGATGTAATGCTATTCTGATGGACGTTGTTGCTGATGTGTTGCATGATTTCTGGTGAAAACATACTGTGAATGAATATTTCTGTTTTTAGTATAAACTATAATGACCACTGAGAGAAGGTTTAGACATTTATCATCTTGCTGTAGTCCTACATTTAGTTGCAACATAGTTTTCAAGACTTACAGCAGTTTTTAAACACCGTGAAATATTTTGATCTTGACTGGTTGAAATGAAACTTGTAGTGGTGAAACAATCATTTGCAATACTAATTGAAAATGATAGAAGCTGAAAGGGGCATGGTGTTTACTGATGCATTTGTCTTGAATCAAGACAAGAACCAAAACAGCTTCTGCTGCTCACGTTTCAAAAGTTTTCTGCCATATATACCATTAACTCCCAATAAATGATCAGATTGAGGTGTTTTATAGGTGCAGATCCAAACTAAAAGCTTCCTCTTGTTCCTCTGTCTGATTTAAAATCTTTAAAAATAGAACTGAAATCTGCTCACATGCCTTTAGTGATATACAGCTAACAAACATGAGCACACACATACAGTCTCAGTCACTCACACAATTTAAAAACATCAGAATTAACTGGAACTGATGAGAGACTGAACCTACAGTAAATGTGCTGTAAAACCTAAAGAGTGTGGTGGTAGTTCTGTTTGGGTTTACCAGAATGTCCACCCTGTTGGTTCAGCTCTAGATTGTTTGCAGCTATTTGTCTTCCTCCTCCTCCTCTTCTCTCCATCTCTGTCAGTGGAGAGGCACACTCTCACCTGCATGACCTCTGACCTCTGACCTCTGACCACCCCCACACACTGATTGTGTTTCAGCTGAGAGGTATGATTGACAGCAAGCTAGAGACAGGAGTGTGTGTGTGTGTGTGTGTGTGTGTGTGTGTGTGTGTGTCTCAACTGACTGACGTTGGTGTTCAGGTGTGTGTTTGTGTGTACATGGACAGTATTTGCTCTCAATACACCGTGTGTGAACAGCAAATGTTTGACCTTGGTGTGTGTGTTTGTGTGTGTGTGTGTGTGTGGGGGGTGGATTATGTCAATATGAGAGGGTTTTTGGAGGAGATGGAGATGATTGACAGCTCAGAGACTAATAAAGGCTAGTGATGTGCTAACGCTAACCGCTAATGCTTCCCTATCTACCTACCTCTGGGTGAGAGGTTAGAGAGAGAGAGAGAGAGAGAGAGAGAGAGAGAGAGAGAGAGAGAGAGAGAGAGAGAGAGAGAGAGAGAGAGAGAGAGAGAGAGAACTGCAATCAGAAGGAGAAGGATCCTCACCTCTCTCTCTCTCTCTCTCTCATAGGCTTCAGGCAGGACTGCGTTAGTTCATTTCCCTCTCCGTCCACTGGTAATGATCCCCTCACGCTCTCAGTACTCATTACAGCCATCTAGCAGATATTTATTAACCCACAGGACTTCAGCTAACTAATCCCTTTTACACTTATTGGTTAAAAGAGTATGCAATATTTTAGGGAGGTCTATTAGTTACCTACTTCCACATCCAGCAGACATAGAGCAGCATCATCCTACCATTGGAGTCATGTTTGTGTCCATCGGATGAATGTACGTCACTCAAACTGTATTCATGTGTGATGATGTTAGTCCCCATAGTAGACATTTCATTGTAGTGAGACCATTTTTTGAAACGTGACCTCACTGTATAAAATGACCTGTGGTGACCTCTAGGATAATCACAGCCTCATGAAACTTTACAGCCACAAAATAGAGACCTAGAGCATTCAGAGGATGGATGGATCAAACTAGAGACCTAGAGCATTCAGAGGATGGATGGATCAAACTAGAGACCTAGAGCATTCAGAGGATGGATGGATCAAACTAGAGACCTAGAGCATTCAGAGGATGGATGGATCAGACTAGAGACCTAGAGCATTCAGAGGATGGATGGATCAAACTAGAGACCTAGAGCATTCAGAGGATGGATGGATCAAACTAGAGATCTAGAGCATTCAGAGGATGGATCAAACTAGAGACCTAGAGCATTCAGAGGATGGATGGCTTTCCTAGCTAGACTGACAATAAGGGGGTTTCTGAGCAGTTTACACAACAGAAGTGCTCGCCATCCAATCGCTGAAAAATGCAGAAATTCTTGCAGAAATCTCCAAATGTCAAAAGTTTTTGATCCCAAATCACAGCATGTATTTTTCTCTGGTGTTCCTCAAGGTCTTGATGTCTTAATGTGGTATTTTGGAGGGATTATTGATCATTTTTATCAATTCTCCAGTGGTAAAAAAAGTTAAAATTTTGCACCAAATCTGTGTAACAAATGGTATCAACCCAAAAATTGCTGCAACAACTTATGAGACATAAATGAGCATGGGGATGGATATCATATACTTCTATCATAATGCAGCTCTGCAGCATCTCATTAACTATTAATTAATTAGATTTAATCTTTAATCTCAGAATTAATCTCCGGGTTCTCAGCTTTCAGATGATGTACACCACTTCTATGTGACATCTACTGTTGACCTGCTATCTCCCCCTAAAGACCGCCTGTACCGTCCTGAAAAAGACAAAAACGGCTCTATTTTGGGTCTCAGAGGGTTACCGTAGTTTTGTTGCATGACATACAAATGACGTGCAAAAAGGCTGAAATGCATCGTCATTACACCCGGAATGTCCTTGTAATGTCGTGCTATTAAGCTATAAGCCTTCCCATGAGATCAGGTTGAAGCACCACAAGTTAAACTATCGGCGTGTTTTACTGCTACATGTCAATATTGTAGTTGTGATATTTTAGTTTAGTCGATATCTCCCAGCTCTAAGCTGAGGAGGACAGTATTGGCAGCAGTGGCGTTGACCTTTGCTGCTGCATGTTTGCATTGGACTGAGTATAGATCTCTGAGTAAACAAACGAATGGAAGAAGGACTTTTTTCTTTTCTTTTTACATGTGTGAAACGTGTCAGAGGACTTCTGTGTTGTGTGTTTGCGTCCTGAGCAGTTTGTGAGTAGTCAGTGTCCCAGATGGCCGGTATCATTGGGAAACAGCGGGGATGCTTGTGTCAGCGAGATGACCTCCTGTGTGTGTCATTTGTGTGTGTATGAACTCTGAATCATTTGCAGTGAGGGCAGGAAACCAACATTTCTGACCAGCAGGCACCAAAACTCCCAGTTCCCCCTAACAGCCAACCAGAACATAGCCGGCCCGCTCAGTCATGGCTGATTACCTGCCACACTAACTGCTTCACCTGGGTATCGTACCAGCTGCTCTCACTGCTTTAACAGCCAGTTAGTGTGGCTCCAGATGCTGATTGGTTAGCTGTGGAGCAGATTAAAAGATACAGTTGTGTTTGGCTGCTGGTTGGTGATTATTTCCCGCCTGGTTCACAGCATTGAGCAACTTTATCAGAGTCAAAACGCTCTAATTACTACTCTAATTCTGATAAAATGTGTTTCTTTCTTGGTGCTGCCCTGCTGTGCTGCCTGGTCCACCTGCCCTTCTTCCTCCTCCTCCTCCTCCTCCTCCTCCTCCTCCTCCTCCTCCTCCTGTGGTTCGGACACTGAAGGTAAGAAAACCGAACACACTTCCTGTTCTGCAGTGTCATTTGTGTTAAAGTGTTCGCGTTGATTTTGTTTAACTGAGATTGTGGAAGCTTGTTTGAGTCCATTATGACCAGAAAAAGAGCTGGTTTTCTTGAATTGTCCTGTTCTTTACATTGTTCTGTAAGAACCTCAGAGTACATGGTGGTTGATGGGGACTCTCATGAAGTGCTGACTCAGTGTTACTGTGAGCTCTCGGTGGTTGTCAATAGGTTAACATGCAGGTTAATACACTGGAACAAGACTGATCAAGTGGTGGCGCCCATCGGAGCAGATTGGAGAACGCTTCACTTTCTGTTCCAACTTAAAATTCAAACCAACACTGGGTTAGACGAGTCAAAGCATATGTGAAGTACTGGTTTCTAATGCACCAGTATATTGGACTGGTTGGTTTCTAATGAGTCAGTAAATCCTGGACTTGTTGGTTTCTAACGAGTCAGTAAATCCTGGACTTGTTGGTTTCTAATGAGTCAGTAAATCCTGGACTTGTTGGTTTCTAACGAGTCAGTAGATCCTGGACTTGTTGGTTTCTAACGAGTCAGTAAATCCTGGACTTGTTGGTTTCTAACGAGTCAGTAAATCCTGGACTTGTTGGTTTCCAACTAGTCAGTAAATCCTGGACTTGTTGGTTTCTAATGAGTCAGTAAATCCTGGACTGGTTGGTTTCTAACTAGTCAGTAAATCCTGGACTTGTTGGTTTCTAATGAGTCAGTAAATCCTGGACTTGTTGGTTTCTAATGAGTCAGTAAATCCTGGACTTGTTGGTTTCTAACGAGTCAGTAAATCCTGGACTTGTTGGTTTCTAACGAGTCAGTAGATCCTGGACTTGTTGGTTTCTAACGAGTCAGTAAATCCTGGACTTGTTGGTTTCTAATGAGTCAGTAGATCCTGGACTTGTTGGTTTCTAACGAGTCAGTAGATCCTGGACACCCCACAGAGAAATATGCGTACTCTCATGCGTCACTACCTTGTAAACTATATAGTAAAAATACTTTACAAACTCACAAAGTTACCGTTAGCACCAGCTACCAAGGCTGCTGAAGGGTCTCTTGTTTCTAAACTTGCACTTTGGTCGACTTTTCTCAGCCGATGAACTGGTTGACATCTGGACTGCCGGCTGAGTTCTTGGATCTGACTCATCTCAATAGAGAAAGACTAGACTTTGGCTGAGTTGTTGGTCTCTTTCTGAACCACATCCAGGATCTGAACTCCTCTCTGAGAGACTCTGAATACTAAAAATATCAATACAAGTCAAATGAAAATGTAAATTTCAGAGACACATTTTTGTTTTTGTTCTCTGGTTGCTGGGTTCTTCTTCCAAAAACTCCTCAGTTCTCACTGGCAACATGTGAATAGATCTGACCCTGACACACACACACACACACACACACACACACACACACACACACACTTCATGCCTCCCTCCTACCTCCTCCAGCGTCACTCTTCTTCTTTCATTTCTTTTTTTTAACAAATTCTTGATCCCACACGCTCTTATGTCCTATATCTGTCTCCTCCTCAGCATTTCCTCTAAACTTCAAGTCTCGCTATCATCTAATTTTAGTCCTCTCTCGCCCTCTCTCTCTGTTTCTGGCAGTGTGTTCTGACTGACACATCCTTTCATGGAGAGGATGAGTAGATTAGAATGAACTCAAGCCAGCTAGTAGAGCTACACAGGGAGCTTTACACAGCACAAACGCACACAAATTAAACCTCTCTCTCTCATTCTCTCTGTCGTTTTGGAGATTTTGTAAAGCTGATATTGTGCAGTTATGTCTGTATTGATTTATTTTGTGTTGATATTTAGTAATGTTGGTCATTTCCAGACTTTTTTTCCTGCATGATTTCATTCTGGGTCGAGTAGGAGAGTCAGTTGAGATAGATTTTGTCAGATTTCTGTCAGGATTTTGAGACTTAACAAGATCAGGAGTAAAACATGAAGCCTCTGTGGCATCAAATGTGGACTAATTTCATCTTGATTGAGTTAATTTATTGTGTGGGACCACCGCAGTCCCCAGACAGTGTCTTAGCTCACTAACGTTAGCCAGCTAAGCTAGCAAGTTGGAGTGTCCCACTAATGTTGGAGCTCTGCTTAGGTTCTTACTGAACTTCTGGACTAGAAAGTAAAGGTATAAGTAGAAAACTGCACACTTCTTATGACAGCTTGCATTCAAACATGCATCTATTGTAGAGAGACGCCACGGCAGCAACGGCGACTTCTTTACTTCTGGTATTTCCTCAGATTTGTTTATATACCTTTTTCTAAAGAATACCTTCAGAGTTTAGATTGATTTCCTTTCTTCCAAGCAACCCAGTGTTAGAGTTCACTAGAGCTACCCTGCTAAAATCAACTAGTTTCCAGAGACACTGACCTTGCATGTGATAGATAATCCATCCCAGACGACTGGAAGATACATTTGTTTTTGCACTAGTGTCCAGACAGATTTCAAGAACTCAGAATTCAAAACTCAGACTTCAGGGTCAGCTGTTGAGAAGAAAACTTTTTTTTCACTTTGTGTTTGTTTGGTTTTGACTTCTCGTCAACATACAGCAGCTTGTCAGTGCTGAGCTCAGCAGCATCCGAACATCACATATTGGAATGTCTTTAAAAAGGAGAGTTTAGGGAGTCAGTCTGACAACTGACAGAAAAATAAATACTTCATAAAATAAAAGTGATAAATTATCTGTGATGGACTATTTTCCTCAAGCAACTTTAAATTAAATTTGAGTTCTTTGCACTCAGTGTGAAATAAAACACCAATGACACAACTAGGAGGTAGGGAATTAAATATTAAACCGCTCTCTAAGATGGACAGAAATAATATGAACTTCAAGCAACGTGCAGTTAATGGTTGTAAACATGCAAAGACATTTAAGTCCATGACTTTAACAAAGGACGTGAACGGGACCAAAACGTCTTATTATCATAGCATTCATGCTTTTGTGGTTTCTAATTAAATTGCTGCATCAGAATCAATCGGGTTTAGAGTTCATTTACTTTGGTGCGTCGGTATTGATCGGTCTTACCACAAATATGTAATTCATCATATCAGGCTGTTAAAACCAGATTACACTGTAGTTCAAACAGAGTCCAGTTTATTAATCAATTTACAGCATGGTTCGCTCTCACGCCGTTTTATTACCGCATGCGGTTAGGTGTGGCATCAATTGCATCCTGTAACCTTTGACCTTTAACCTCACCAGCATGCAGCACAAACACCACGTGCAACGAGGGCAGCTTCCGTCAGAACAGAGCAGCTTCTTGACTAAGTAGCCAGTATTTCCTCTGAGCCTGTTTAGTGTAGACGGAGGGTCCAGATTCTATTAGTGAAGATTTGTTATCATCATGTTGATGCATTCGAAATAAAATCAGTTTTAAAGCTGGTTTAAATTGATCTGTTCCTTTAAGAAAAATGATAAGTGAAAACGATGAGCCATATTGATGACACGTGTGTGTGTGCTCGGACTAAAGATGTGATGTTCTGGCTGCTATTGGTTACCATGTCTATTGATCCTCCGTGTGGATGTGTGTGTGTGTGTGTGTGTGTGTGTGTGTGTGTGTGTGTGTGTGTGTGTGTGTGTGTGTGTGTGTGTGTGTGTGTGTGTGTGTGTGTGTGTGTGTGTGGTTATATAAGCATATTCACGTACACTTTTGCATTATCTTTTGTGTTTTAATGTTTTCCAAGTATCCAATCATGTGTAATTGTGCTTCATTGAGTGTTTTCAACACTGTTAATCAACATAATTGTATATCTGTCTGCATACATTTCTCTAATTATCTCTGATGTTCATGTTCATATATTCTTAATGTCTGCCTCTGTTTTCTGTTTGCTTCTATAATTACCTGTGTTGAGGTGTTTGTGTGCATGTGTGTGTGTGTTAACATGGGTAATTGGCTCTGGAGGCCTGTCGATACTCTGTTAGCCGCGGCGTCTTGAAGGGCACTCTGTAATCCATACCGCTCCTCCGACTCGGAATATCATCCCTCCGTCTGTTAGATAAACAGCGGCGGAGCTTCAATCTTCCAGCCGGCCGACTGAATCATTTACAAGGTTAATAGGGACTCGGACTGCTCACCCGTGGCCTGTTCCTTCTCCTCGCCTTTTCTTCTCGGTTTTCGTTCTGGCTCGTTAGGGATGTCGGGCCTTTTTACTGGGTCTTTAAAAGTTCCATCGTGGAGGAGAGAAAGCGGCCGACCCGGGCGCTTTACACGGATGTTAGAACATTTTACATGCAGATATCCGTGCGACAAAACGGCGTGACGGCCTGTTATTTGTTCCATTAAAAGATGTGAGACGTCGGGTTCTGCTGGGGGAGGAAAGGCTTCTCTGTGGCCTGTTTAAAGAGTGTGTGTGTGTGTGTGTGTGTGTGTGTGTGTGTGTGTGTGTGTGTGTGTGTGTGTGTGATTGTGTGTGTGTGTGTGTGTGTGTGTGTGTGTGTGTGTGTGTGTGTGTGAGAGAGAGACAACAAACGATGCAATTATGAGCAGTAATAAATGTACTCTCCTCCTCCGAATCGTGAAACATGACTGAAACCAGACTCGTGTAGACGTATATCTACATTTCTTTAGATATTTAACTTATTTCTGTGTACTCGTTGTGGGCAGATGAACACACAGATGCTACCTCTGCATGCTGTGCTGTGTCTCTGCACACTACATGTGTCTGTCTAAATTCATGTGCACTGCTCAGTGCATTTGTATGTGTCCACGTGTCAGCGTGCTGTTGGGCGCCGCGGGGCGTCTCGGGCTGTGACGAGCCCCGCGGCGGCTCAAGTGTGAGAATAATGCATGTGGAAATTCACCCTTTCATTTGCCAGCGGGGGCTTGCTTCCCCCTAAAGGCCTGCTAGCTATGAAATAAATATGAGAGCAGGTGGGGGGGGAAGAGCATAACGAAGCCTCAGCACCAGTCCACATGGAGAGGACTGATTGATGCTTAAGAGATGGAGGGAGGAAAGTAAAGAGGAGGAAGGATAGAAGGTCGAGTGGCCAGAGGAGGAAACATGATTGAGGAGCGAGAGAAAGAGATGAGAGGAGAATGTGAGGCAGCTGCAGGCTGGAGAGAAGACTGACTGATGGATGAGAGGATATAAGAGCAGTTGCCTGAAGAAAATGAGGATGGAAGGACAGAAGATGGCAGAGGGGGGACCAGAGGGGTTATCGGATGGATGGATGGATACATGTTTCAACGTGTTACTGGTGTATCAGACTCTGTGAAGAAGCCCTGAAACCTCATTAAGAGCTGATTCACTGCTGAACATCTCAGTGTCTAAATGAGCTCTTTACTCAGGAGACACGATTGAAACACTTCTTGAAAATGCACACTCAAATCCTCTGAGTCCATTGTGACACTTTGACCACACAGTAACGGATGATATAAAACATGTTCTAGCTCATCCCTGGATCCTGACACTTAAGGGGAGACACTACATCTGAATAGGGTATAATAATAAATAAATAATAATAGATATCACCATGAAACTTCCTCAGTTGATTACTTACATTAAGACTAGGGCTGTTAATCGATAAAAAAATCGCAATTCCTCGCATGATTGCCCAAAGTTAATTGCGATTAATTGCAAATTAAGAATTAAAAATGTTTTACCTGTTCAAATTGTACCTTAAAGGGAGATTTGTCAAGTATTTAATACTCTTATCAACATGAGAGTGGACAAATATACTGCTTTATGCAAATGTATGCATATATTTATTATTGGAAATCAATTAACAACACAAAACAATGACAGATATTGTCCAGAAACCCTCACAATCCTCATGACTTGCCCCAAACTGCATGTGATTATCATAAAGTGGGCATGTCTGTAAAGGGGAGACTCGTGGGTACCCATAGAACCCATTTACATTCACATATCTGGAGGTCAGAGGTCAAGGGACCCCTTTGAAAATGACCATGACAGTTTTTCCTCGCCAAAATCTAACGCAAGTTTGGAGCGTTATTTTCTTGTATCATATGAAACCAGCATCTTCACTTTAACTTTAAAACTGAGCCGCTAAAACCTAAAAATCACAAGTTGCATTGATGCGTTAAATAAATTAGTGGCATTAAAACAAAAAATCGTGTTAACTTTGACAGCCCTAATTAAGAAAATAATCTTTTGTACAACACATTTTCTTCAAATATATTCCAGAACAGAAATGTGAACATTGGATAAAGCCAGGTTCAAAATTCTTGTTTCATATTTTTGACATATTAGAGTCAAAAGTTTTTACTTTTTATCACTCCATAAATCAGAAAATACTGTCAGCACCCTATAAAAAAATACATTTTCACCATGTTTTTATGAATAAAATGTTGTATAAATCAGGCTGTGAATGATATATGAACAAACCCCTCTGTAAAAACCTTCAGAATATAGAGAGGAATGAAACTGGGAAGTTTTAATAGATATCACCATGAAAAGTTTTCTGAAATGTTATGTTTAAATATGTAAATGAGGCATTATCTAATGCTAACTGTTGGTGAATTTAGAAGAAATCTACAGACGCAAACAGACAAAGTAGAAAAATAAATGTATCTCTCCACTAGTCTGAAAGAAGACGTGTTATGGAAGCAAAATAGCCCAAAATCTCTAAATTTACCAGTGCATGAAAAACGATGTTTTTGCCCGGAGTGTCTCCCCTTAATGTCAAATGAATCATTTTTACCTTCCAAGTCACATTTAAAGGCCGAACATTTGGGAGAAGTTGTAGGATATTACAATAAGGTATAACATGTAATTGCACTTAGTGATTTGAAGATAAATGACTGTATATCAAACTCAGCTTTTGCTGTCGTAAAATGTTTTAGATCAGTGAAAACTTCGTGACATGACGCTGCCAGAAGTGTCAGGATGTGATGTCATCCACGGGGAGGAAGACCTACAGTCAGAAAGCTGCTCTTCGTTTACACAGTTAAGGTGTTTGAATGTGTGTTATTCCCCTTTTTATAACAGTGAATGTATTTTAATTGAAAAGGATTAGCGTCGGCTCGCACTCGGCTCTGTGTTCGGCGGCGTCACACGGGGAAAAGTCACAGCGGGACGGGATGGGATTTTCCGCCTGTGAGAAAGCGTTCGTGGCTGCCAGTTAATTTCATCAATGTGTGTCTGTGTCTGTTTCTCTGTGTGTGCGTGATATGAAGCCTAAATGGTCGTCACACTGTGGCTAATGGTTCTCTACAGGCTTCAGATCTGACACCTTCACTCACACACGTCACAGTATTTACACACCACTCTGACTCTCCTCCTCCTCTATGAAGTCTTTTCTCTTCCTCCTCCTCCATCTTTTTCTCCACCTCCTCATTCTTCTTCTTCTTCTCCGGTCTCAGGAGGCTCCTCTGAGGTTGACAGATGAGCGTTGACATTGACAGATCCACCAGCGTCCACCAAGCTGCACGCTGCTAATTGTGTTATTGCAAGTGAAGGGAGAGTCTGTCTATATGCTGCTAAATGAGTGTGTGTGATATGTGATGATTAATATCATATGATTTAAATTATATAGAGTTAAGTCTATTGTTTTGTACATGATAATACAAGGATAATGTAATTAAATGTCGAATTGGGGGTACAGGGTTTTTCTAAATGGATTTAAAGCGTATTAATAACTGCCAGCTCAACAATGTGCTCTGGCTAATGTCGTTCTAATCAAACAGTATTCATTAGCGTAACATCAGGCTCAGCACTGCAGGGCCTCAGAGGATGCTTGTGATAAATAAAGTGAGTGAGGATGAGGAGCAGCTCTGTTAAACTCTGTACATATAAACATATATTTATCATCCTCTAAATATGTTTTATTTGATATTTATCATCATAGTTATCATATGAAACTAGAAAACCTGATGAATCCATCGGTACCAACCAGGTCAGACTAGCTGGTCATGAAGGAGGTTAAATAACGCCCCAAATTTACGCTAAATTTTGGCGAGGAAAAAACTGTCATGTCCATTTTCAAAGGGGTCCCTTGACCTCTGACCTCCAGATATGTGAATGAAAATGGGTTCTATGGGTACCCACGAGTCTCCCCTTTACAGACATGCCCACTTTGACTTGAGACTTGCTGCCCAATGACCTGCTGTATCCTAAACTTAACTCTTCAAGATCAGTGCCTAACCTTTACAGTCTCCCCTGTTTGCTGGTTCCCTTCTAGCCCGCTACCTTTAAGTTGTCTGTGCCTCGAGTTCAGGTCATGTGACCCGGCTGCTCACCTCAGCTGTATAGGACTGACTTGCATACCAACAGCACACCTCCACCTCCACCTCCATCCTTTGAACCCTAATGCTCTTATTCTACCAATTACACGGCGCCAGGCGGAGCTCTACCTTCGCTGTGAGAGATTAAAAAAAAAGGAATTTCACAGGATTTCAGAGCTGTAATCTTGACAGATGAGCAGCCACTCGCTTTCCAGATTACCTCCACCCTTCTTTCAATTTCACATCCCCCCCCTTCTCCTCCCTCCCTCCGCACTATCACAGGAATTATGGAAATGACAAGCGCTGGCCTCGCCAAAAACCAAGATTAAGGTAGTGAACAGGAGCAAGAGAAACGTAGGAAGTTAGGAGTGTGGAATGTGTGTGATATTAAAGATAATGTAAAAAGACAGAAATCCCCCGTGATCCTGAATACCTGCCTCTTAGTGTAATGTCTTCCCCTTTCATCTCATGGCCTCCTCTACTCTTTCCTTTCCTTCTCCGCCTTTTTCTTCCTCTCGTTTCATCTCTTTACTTCTTTCATTTCACCTGAATTAATTTTCCTCTCCTCCTCTCTTCCACGTATTTCACTCCATCCCTTCCTTTCCTCTCTCTTTCTGCTCATCCTCTCAACACCTCCCGATTCCTCTTCTCTTCTTTCCTCTCCATCCGTCATCTCCACCCTGTTTTCCCTCCTCTTCTCATCTCCTCCTTCTCGTTTTCCTTATAGCACCTCACAACACTAGTTTTCCCTCCGACGTCGGTCACATTCCCGTTTTGCATGACGGGCTTCACCAGATATAACTTTGAGTTTGTTGTGCTTCCGTGGAGTTTGTGTTGGCGCCTGAGTTGTGGTGGAGGCTGGTCGTTTGTTGGCGTTAGCGGACTCCAACGTTAGCTACGGCTAAGGCACTCGTGAGCGCGCACAACGTCACATCGGTTGGATTTTCCCAGAAAAACAGGCCCGGGTTCTTCACATTAAAAGCAGTCTACAGGCTGATAGAGGAAACCCAGAAAGTCAACTTATCCTGTCTTTGACTTTGGCTATGCAATGTCAGTATGCATTAACAGTACTTGCTCTTATTCAACAGTGGAGATGCACTGCTTTACTTTCTGCTAGAGATGTGCAACATCATGGCTTGTATAACCTATAGGTTATACTTGAAGTGAGACATATTGAGTATTTTCTTGTAACAGATACTTGTCTTTCTATTCTTGACATGATTTTGTGTACATGATCGTCACGGGAATGTTGCCCATCGAGAGTTACCACTGTTTTACTCCATGGATGCTGTTGACTCTTCTTACTGCAGTGGCAATCAAACTATTTCTGTCAACCTAGAAAATGTCATTAGAATAACATCATCTAGAACATGAACTGCAGTTAAACCTGAGAACAAGAAAAGACTTCTTCATATTTAGGATGTGACTGCCGTGTTTGCTCGACGCCTGTTCTCTCTTCACTGGTTCAAATCTGTCTGTCTTGCACCTCGTGTGTCATTTTGCAGTCTGATTAAATCTTAACTGACATGAGAGCTTTGCTACCATCATGTTCCGCTGTTCCTTCATGGATCTGGTTCGTTGAACTTTAGATGCACTCCTCCTGCAGTGACTCTACACATCAGAGTCTGACAACCGCTCTCTGGGCGACTGGAGCCCAAAACATTTAGTCACATTTAGTTTTTGATAAATTAAGAAATCTGTAAATAGTCATTTTGCAATTATTGCTTTTTTTCCTCTCACTTCCATCCCGCCTCTCCCCCTCTCCCCATCCTCCTCTCCATTCACCGAAGAACTGTACTTGTTAGGTTTTTAATACGATTTGGGACTTTTTTTGCCAAGTTGGGAGAGCTTGAATTCATCCACCTGAAAGCTCTCATTATGTGAAAGCCTCTCCCTCTCCGTCTATCGCTCCCTCTGATTGTAGAGCTGATTGTTTGAACAAGTGGCACTCCAAGGTTCAGTATTCCTCCGAGACGCCGACTATATTTACTGTGCTTCAGATATCACATTTTAATCTCATATCAGCGCCTCGCAGCCGTCTTGACACGGAGCAGCGCTGTGTATTTTGTGTCAGCGGGCAGAAAACGTGACAGCAGACGCCGAGCTGGAAGTACCGACGGTGACGGTACGAATCAATCGAGACGAACCCCTCGACGGGACGGCTGCCCGCCTGCTACACAGAGGCTGATATTACAGTGAGCTGTCACGTTACACCTGCGTACATGGATGGAGAATAAATACAGTCATAAAGTGACAGATACATAAATACAGTCAGGGGTCAAACCATCCAGTTAAGCATTCAGTTGTGACTACAGCCAACATGGCATGACTGAAAAATCCTCCATCTGTCACATCCTTGTAACTAATCATATTCAAATCTGGATGTGATTATCGGCCATTTATTGATTGATTTTAGGATGATTTCTCTAATGGTATTAAGACTTTTAAATCCCATTTAAAGAGGTTTACAGCAGAGTATATCTTGAACACCATCTTGCCTCTCAAACAGCCCATTTGCACCCCCCCCCGTTCAGCTGTGCAGCTTTATTAACAGCCTCTAATTGGAAAACCAAAATCCATTAACTCCACAAAGAAAATATCATCCATTGATACAATTAGGAGGCGGTGTAATTTTACACAAATGTAATCTTGTCCTCTCCTCTGAGAGGAGGGGGGCACGTATTGTTATCATCATCTTTATTTGCCAAAATCACATTAGTGTAACACGCTTCATACAACACGCGACTACACACACACACACGAGGATCTGCTAACACACAGCACACATTAAGATGATGTGACGGGTCTCTCCGTTCTGTTTGTCTGCTTCCACAATCTGACAACACAGTCACTTATTGTCTGCCTGTTGTTTAAGGAACATCTGATTAACTTTAGCCGTGCCGTTTGCCATTGTTTTGTTATTATTGTATGTTCTGTTTGTGCTCCATATCATCTGATCATGGTCCACATAAATCATGAAATGAAGACTTAAAGTAACACATCATGGCTCCAGCCTCAGTAATATCTGAATCCAGATTTAAGTATGTAACCAAAACCATAGACATATATTCGTAGACGCCGCATTGACTCTTGGAACGTACGTCAACTTGGCCGCCATATTGGACAGGGCAAGACTGGCCTGTAAAACACATACAAGTGAACGGGGGAGCTGCCGTTTTTCTGGATAAAAAGCATGATTTTTTTCTCAAAACTTTTGGTGAAAAACGGTTCAACACGTTAACATAATAGCTTCCGGTTCATGGAGCACCGTTCTGTCCTTCGATATGATGGGATTAAATCAATTAATAGGTCATTATTATAACAGTCGTACTGTCATATTACATCTTCCTTTAAGCAATGTTCACATTATCAAACGTTTGCATACGTAACTTAGGTCATCAGATAAGAGCTAGCTTGCGTTCCTTACTCTTAAGCTAATGTTAGTTTATAGATATTATTTTATATATAACATAATATCGTGAAGACGGACGTTTATTTTGAAAATACTCTATGCATGTAACAGAAATTGACAGTTGTTGCTGGACATTCGTCGGAGAACGCATGAAAAATGAGGAATAACTTTCCATAAGATATATATAATAGGAGGATACGTTGAATAGTGACTTCCCAAGTTAATAGCTGAGATGTGGGAACACGGGGACATCGCTCTGACTAGTCAAGAAACGCCAGCAGTAAATTATGTAACAACAGGGATTAAATAATATATTTTCAGGCTTCACTCGTTCCTCCACTTCATCTCCACAAATTGAGTGGATTATGAAGTTTTGATGTAAAACTTCTAAACACGACACTTTGCTGCACATTCAGGTTTGATGTCCCTGATCTGCACACGTAACCTAATAAATCCCAAAGTTGGACTCTAGACAGGAAAGTAGTTTCTTCTCAAAACTTCATCACAGGCTGAAAACTCTCCATAAAGTAGAAGTAGTGTACCTTAAATCAACTTCTCCCTACCGAATCACATCCCCATGTGTCTCTCCTCCCCATCAACTCGCTCTAATTCGGCCTCACCACTTAAAAATTCCCTCGACCTCGTCTATCTTATGTTTTATTTCTCTTCCCACCGGCTCTTTCTCAACACGATCGTCCCCGGGACACGACGAACGTGGCTGCTTGAAATGTTCTCCCAGGAACTGGAGCGTGCTGCTCCGCTGCGCTCGTCCCAAGTCACCGTGGAAACGAGCATCAGCTAAATGGTTGAAATGGTAAAAATAAAAGTTTAGTTTCAGGTTGTTTTGCCTCTGAGGAGAAGAAACAATTTGAAAGAAGTGATCCTGAAGATTCTCACTTCTGGGGGATTTAAGTTGTTGCTCATCGCTGCCGTGTTTCTGCACAGCTTGACTCGACGCTGGCTGCACCATTTTCATCATATCTTCAGCTATCGCTGGTCATGCTAATGAACCGGTGTAGCCGTCATGAACTGAGGTGTTGCTGTATACACTTTCACCTGTTGGTGGTGCTGGATGAAACATCATTAGTATTCATCCTCTGAACACCATGAAGCTCTGTGATAAATGCATGTCAGTCCATCCAATAGTTGCTGATATATTTCATCAGACCTTCATCCCAGTCCCTTGAGTCACTCCACTAGCATTGCTTAAAAGCCATGTATTCTTTTTAAGGTTGTGAACACTGTATCGATGCAAATGCCCCGACTGTATATTGCAAAACGGTAAAAAAAAAACAGTTCTTCGTAGATCTATCCTCGTAATTTTGCTCTCAAAATGCACCAGATTGATGCATTTAAAAATCGCAATTTTTCTTCCAGGGGAGCAATGTGGGAAACACTATTAGCCTACGTCATCCAAAGCTGGCCCCCACACTTCAAAAGTCATTCTGGCTCCGCTGGTACAACCTGAACAGAGTAGCTTCAGACTGCCTCTAAATTAATTTTTGGTCCGTTTGAAATTCACTTGTAAAAATTCAATTTTTCATGAGAGAACATTTTCAGGTGATTCATGTGCTCTACAGAAGCCTGTGATGGGATTTGATTTCATGCCAGCATCACTTCACCAGAGCAACACCATCACATTTAGATTTTGGAGCGGAACACTTTGTGCAATTATCCTCCTCCTCCAAAAAAAAAAAAAACAGGATCAGAAAAAAAAAAAAATTCCCAATATATTAATGTCATTATCCTGCTGTGAAAACACAGCAACTGCCACTCACTGTCCTCTGGATGGCTGACAGCGAGACCCAGGATGCCACCTTACATCATCACAGCCGCCATCTATCTCACACACACACACACACACACACACACACACACACACACACACACACACACACACACACACAAAGCACTATTAATATCCTTGAGGGGTTTAGAGATGGAAAGGATATCCAAGGTTGAGTGTCTGTAGTTCGGTTGGAGCTGCTCATGTGTTGTGGTACACACACACACACACACACACACACACACACACACACACACACACACACACACACACACACACACACACACACACACACACACACACACACACACACACACACACACACCACTAACAGTACATTTGTGCATCAGTGCACCCATCACAAATGTGTGAAGTGGGGATATTATTGTCACATTGCTGGCAGGCTGGCAGCGCCCGTCCTTCTAACTCTCCTTCTGCTCAGGCTCCGGGCGCTGCCGTTTTATGTGAGACAGTTCTGGCAACCCCAAGGTCTGCAAACTTTCTTCAGTTTCTAACTTTCACTCATCTGGATGTCACTCCACAGCTCGGTTTCCGAGCACGGGGACGGCATGATTGAGCTTTTCTCTCAGTGGGAGGAGTTGACAAACAGTCCGGCTGGGAGAGGCGGGGTTTTTGTTGAAAGGTCACCAATAATTGCGTCTACGGTACCTAGGGTGACCAGGACCCAACAAACCAAATGTGGGATGAAGAGTATGTTTGTGTGGGACAATGTGGGACACGTTACCAAGGCTGAGAGGTAATAAACATTTCTGTTCTGCCCCTTATCTTGTAACATCTCCATGCTTTGCCTGAATGCATCCACAGATCGGCAGTCTTTGTTGTAGCTGCTCTTCCTTTCCTTTGCAGTGACTCGCGATTTTCTCCGTTGGGCGTAGCGTAGAAAAGATGAGGTGAAATGTTCACCTGCACTTGACCCCCGCTGGGCTACCCAGTGCGTCAGGAAGTAAAGCTAAAGGGGTCCTGACCCAGCGTCAGTATGTGACGAGTGTTTGACCAGCGGGCATCTCTTGGTGGACTTGTTTGTATCTGATCCTTGAAGTCAGTCGACTGGTAGTCAGGCTAACACGTAGTCATACAGTTTGCTGCCGGAGGCAACATGTGACAGAGTCTAAGTGCCTGGGTGGAGGAGGAGGGTGTGTTGGTCTGTGAAGTGAGGTTTATGCATGACTTGAGGAGTGAAACTAGAGTTTAAAGCCACACAGAGATAGAAAACATCAGTGGGTGTGCTTTTTTGGATTCACAGCATTTGACACGATCGTTCACTCTCTGTTCACATAACAAAAATTGCGATTAATCGAATCGAATCAGAAGATAGGTGAATCGTCCCAGTACTAGTAGAGTTGAAGTGTCACTTCAGAGACTCATTTATGTTTTTACATCAGAGGAAGATTATATTCTTTAGGTGGAAGTTCTAGGAAGGAAGTTTCTCTGATCAGATTGATAGATTGTCTCATTTATTACTGAATTAATAAAAAAAAAAATTCATTCCTGTGTGTCCAGTACAGAGATATCTCACTAGTGCAAAGCCTGACATCTACTGTTGATGTTTCAGATCTCTGAAACATGTTCTGCTTTCAGACTTTCACAGATGTGTGTGTGTGTGTGTGTGTGTGTGTGTGTGTGTGTGTGTGTGTGTGTGTGTTGGAGTTGCGAGCGCTGCAGGGCCAACAGTAATTAATTTGACTGGCTGGTTGTGTTATTAGCCTGAGAAACACTGCTGAGTCAGGACCAATACAGGAGGGCGAGAGACTGAAAGCTGAAGAACGAACAGATGAAAAAGAGGCAGAAACACTTCACTGACAAAAGTATGTGGACAGCTGATCATGTGTTACTTTAATAATGAATTTGCTTCTTCTTCTGGAAAGGCTTTGTGCAAGAGGGCACGGTCAGAATGACAGAGGAAGGGACCTTCACCACTCTGTGAAAAGTTGGACGTGCAGAATGAGAAAGGTGTAAAAAGAGAGTGACTGAAGGTGTTTTCACAAGCCAACATTTAGTTTTAATCGTACTCTGGTGGACGCAGTAATCGTACTCTGGTGCGGACCAAAACAACCGGTCCAAGACCGCTTGCGAGACAGGTGGTCTCGGACCGTTTCCACCCTGGAACCATAGTGAAGTTTTGATTTCAGTGACAACATAATCCGACCCAGTTGCAAGATGCAAACTAAAACGCAGGCTGCCTGCATGGGCATTTGTTGAGATGGACACAGGTAATCGACAGGTTAACTTGAGTGGGAAAAATAGCAGCGTTTATAAAGTCATCCGAGATAAACAGTATAGGTCAGTGCCAAGCCAACATAAAAAACACTTCAACAGCAATATATTAAAGTCCACGATTCCCTGCATAGCAGTGGCAGCTCTCAAGACAAAAAGATAAATTCGCTCCTGAACCAGAATTAAATAGAAAAAAAACCAGAAGTACCAGTTTCACTCTAATTGGGACCAGCAGAACAGACTGTGTCTTGTGAAAGCTCCCTAACAGGTAAATAAACCTGAGGGTTCAGAGAAAAATGCAGTGTAGTGAAAAAGAGTGTATACCTGGTTCATTTAGCAGAAGTGAGCACAGCAGATATTCATCCATAAACTCTGTGATGATG
The DNA here is from genome assembly GCA_916701645.2 of Sebastolobus alascanus. Taxonomy (NCBI): domain Eukaryota; kingdom Metazoa; phylum Chordata; class Actinopteri; order Perciformes; family Sebastidae; genus Sebastolobus; species Sebastolobus alascanus. The sequence continues at coordinate 531,938 of CAKAOJ020000126.1, forward strand.
TATCGCCTACTTCAGGTACGCTCCATTTACCTCGTCTGGTACTGTACTCCTAAAGGAGAACATCCTCCCAGGGACGCCCCCCCCCCCCCTGCTGACGGGGCATAGCGAGGTAAACCAAGCACGTCTAAATGGGTTTGGAGGTAAGAGAGGTTTGTTAGGGATTCAGGACTCCTGACCTGTTTCTGTGGAGCAGGAGGAGTTCGCTGTCAGCTGAGCGGAAAAAAGGCACAAAGGTGTTACATAATACAAACAGAGGAAGAAGGCGGTTATGGTTTCTAGGAGCACGGTCTGCCGTCTTAATGTTTCTTTAGGAGCATTTTCTTCTTAATGGACCTAAAAATCATTCACTTACTGCTGTTTTTTTTTTTGTCCTGACCTCGACACCCCTATTACTTCCTGTTTTTTGCAGAAGTGGCATTTCACCCTCTTTTTCTCCTGTTCATTCCAAACTTTTGACTCTCATGCTTCCCCACAAATCTTCCATGATTTCCTTTCGCCCTGAAATAATCCAAACAAAGACTAGTTAGACTAGTTGATTAGTTAATCAAGAAACAAGAAAGGCGTTCTTATTTCGCGCCAAATGCCTTGCGCATTATTGTGACATTCATACGCCTTTTAGTGTGAATGTGCTGGATATCCTGGTTTTACAACCCTCCATGGTGGAACTGAGAGCACATTGATCTACAAACTTTGGGAAAAGCTCCGTCCTCGACTCAGAAATCTCTTTCTTTGGATGGTTTCAGTCAGTAGTTTTTCCAGCAGGGTGGGCGTGAGTTCAGTAGCTGTAGACGGCTCCATGGTTGCATCTGAGTCGGATTAAGTTAACCTTCACTCAACATCTGTGTTTAGGTTGCTTATTTCTTGGCAGGTTAATCAGTTCAGATTGTCTAAAAGACCACATTTAAAGAGATGTGAAAGACTTCTGGAGTTTATGTTTAGTTCAAAAGTTCACAGAGAAGCTGGAAGTCACGGAACATGAACTCTGTCAGCAGGTTTAGCTGTTCGTTATATTTCTGTTGTTGTAGTTGTTTGTGTGTGTTGTTTTCCACCGTTTCTGTTGTTTAAGAAGAGAGCGGTTTTTAGACAGATGGCCAACAGCTTCAATCCTTGCATTTATGTACGTGTTTGACACGTGTGACCAGGCTGAGACGCTGTAAAGGTTACTTTAATTATCACGTTTGTTTGTTTCCACCTCGATTTTTATTTTTACAGGCTTCTTAGAAACTTTCCGAGGGGTTTTCAGTCTCTGCTCACTGCTGACCCTGGTGGGCGATAAAGAGAGACAGAGAAAGAAAAGTTTATAATACATACAGAAAATATACATCCTGTAGAAGTAGAGATATCACCATAAATACATCTGATATCCATATAGAATAAATATCCCTCACACATCGGAGATCACAAATGTACAAACATAAGAAAACACATATACACACACATAAATCAGTTGAACACGTGTGAAGCCATTACAGTCTGTACTATAATTCATCACAGCAGCGGCGTATCGAGCAGCGTCTCAGTTCAGCTGACACGGTGAGCAGTAAATCTTTACCTCTGACCAGCTGAAGCACACCGAGACTCACCGACTTAACCACGCACGTCAAACACACAATGCACGAGGTGTCGAGCATGAATCGCCGTCGTTATCAATCGTATTGTAGTCGATTGCGGCGGGCAGACAGTGGGATCTAAAATATGGAGCTTTAATGTATACAGACGTAAAGCCTGGAGGTGTGATTCTGAAGTCACGAGGAAACTGCAAAGTCACCTGCTGTTGAGAGAAATACACCTAAGCTCAATGATACTTTTTTTGTCATTGCTTCCCAAACAACCCATATGACCGATATGATCTGATCACCTGTCACCTGAATGGCATTGTTAGACGACTAAAAGTGTCAAGTGGTTGATGTAAGAGGAAGACGGTGATCATGATTAACATAAATCAATGTTGAGTGTTGGTAGAAAATATTTGAACAGCGGCCTCCAATGTCAAAGTCACTTTGTACGCACATACTGTACGTCCACCCCAACCTCCTCCCATAACAGGTTGTGTGTCAGTATATAGCCAACACGTTTTCATCCCAACTCGTCACATACTGACGCTTTGTCAGAGCCCTCGGCGTCACTTTTCGGTCGCAGTAAACATGTGATTAACGTTGTGAATTAAAAAAAAACTCTTGCTTAGATTTAGGCAACAAAACCACTTTAGTTAGGTTTAGGAAAGAACTACAGGGTTGGGCTTAAAACTACGTTTGTACAGTGGAAATGAAACTGAAAGCCCGATGCGTCTCATACAGATGCCTTAATGAGAATGGGATGGTATAGCATCACACTTCTTCCATCTTAACTCCTGAGAAACAAAGCAATTATTAGAACAAGAAAAAGAGGTAATTTGTTAGGAAAATGTGAACGCAGGTTGCTATGTTTTAACAAGGGAGCAGTACTGTAGTTTTCCGTTATGCTAATGACATGGCTCCATGAATGGCAGCTACAGTCAGCTGACAAAAAGTTAAGGTGTTTAGAGTACACTGGAAACATGCAGAGTACTTCAAACCCTTTACACAGCAAATATCAAGCAATAATAAACCAGCATTTACTTTATAGTCAGATTAAACTACATGAAAAGTGGATTATCATGAAAGCAATCGGGATCAATAGTCCATCTGTGTTCTGCAAAGAATGGCAGCTCTGGATTTTAATTCATATCATCAACAACACAAATAAGCAGGTGACCTTTGTTCAGGATCAATAATAGCAGCTGTTGGTTGTGGGTTTGAGCAGCTCTGCGTCTCATTATATCTTCCAATCCTGAGCCGGGTTCTGAGCTGCTGCTGCTGCTGGGAGGCCGGGTGCAGGTTCAGGGTTAGAAAAACACCAGAGCTTCTCTTTGACCCACCAGTACCAAAATAAATCCTGCAGCACTGTTTCCGTCTTTGTTTGCATTTATCTGTTATCTGCCACCGGGTAAGTTAACACCCTGTTTTTGACGTTTCTAGCTCACGTCTTTGTGTGTTGTTGAGTTGCACTCGTTCTCACCCCTCGCTTCTGAAAACACTTCAAGTCGCATCTAACAAACTGCTAGATGGGAGGCGTTTGATCAGGAGAGCGAGGTATGTTAAAAATGCCACGAAACTAAAATAATAATGAAACTTGAGTACTTGAAATCAAAGCTGCGTTTCTTTCCTAAAAGAACAGTCCACCATTTGGAATAAGTACGACCTACTTTCACAGAATAATTAGTGGAATAAAAACAACAGTAATTATTGTTGGTTTGGACATCAGCACTGTCACAACACATTTATTCCAAAAAGATGTTTGCCATCAACAAAGTGACAAAAGCTGGTAAATGTTTTATGTCCACAACGTGAAATGTTTGTTTCCTGCCATGCGCCTACCCATTCCCATGGTGTTAATCTGGTTTTGGAGTTTTGGTTGGTTGTCATTGGCTGAACAGCTCGTAGTCTTGGCCAGAAATCACAGAGTAGCTGCTTGTTGTGCTCTCACCAACAAAAGACATATCTCAGTGTCCACTTCGCAGATCTACAGATCATGTTTGTCCGAGCAGATGAATATTATTATAAGATTCAGGGTTGAATTTGTATCAGATCTGTATAGACTGAGGTTTTTACTTGTGGAAGCACGTGGAGAAAACCATCTGAACAAACCTGTCAAATATTTGACATATTTTTTATTCCCTGCCTGACTTCTAAAACCTGTGAATCTCTCCGGCCTTCCATGTCTTCAGAGCAAATTATTTCCAGAAATCTCCTCCCAGGAGGAAACCTGACAAATATTCAGCTCAAAATCCACCTCAGACAACAAACACATTTTTCTGATGGTTCCCTGCCGACAACATCTCCCCATTAGCGGCCGGGTGTGAAACTTTCACCCTCTCTTCCTCCGTCACGCTGCTTTTATTCATCTACTGACGGCCAACAGCATCCGAACCGTTTTCACACATATGATTACTCTCTGGGCTTCAGAGCGACGGTGTGGCGAGGATGACAGAGGCTTTAGTGAAAGGTGGGGATGCGGGGTTAGATGGGAAAACAAGCTGTGTTTGGCCTGAACACACGAGTGGCGACCGCAGACAACAGCTCATTATTCAGAAGCAAAACTCACCGGTAGAAAGTTTTCTTCTTTTTTTTTTTTCTCTAAACCTGTTCCCGTGGTTCACAGATCTTATTGGTCACCATTACTCAGAATGGTTTTCTTTGTTTCCTCTTCGCTCGCTGCTCTGCACCGTAAAGAGAGAGCTACCTGGAGGTTATGAGGCGAGGAAATGGAGGCTGTTATAGATGATTTCTTTGCTTCTCCGTCATCAAAAACTGAATGTTTTCTCTTTACGAGGCAGCCTAGGTAGTTTGAACAGAACGCTGCTGTTCTCACCATAACTAAAGAACAGAAATATGTTGTTTGTCAGTGCCCTCCTAAACAACTATGTCTCCTAGAAATTACATATGTAGATTAGGAATATGCAGCAGCAAATACATCTCAGATGGCACATAATGTCACCTGAATTTATATTATTTTTCTTTTTTAAATAATAAAGAAACTCGTGTTTTCTCACGTGTTTTCCAACAGTATCCACTCTTGCAACACCGTATCTGCTTGTAGCAACTAAAGCGTGATTAGTGGTTATGGTTTAGGCCTTCAAAGCACTTAAAATAGATTAGGAAGATCCCATAGGCTTGATTAAATATTGTTAACAGTAACTTGATGCACAAGACGGGTCATATTTTTTTCATTAATATTAACGAGAACTTTAAAATGTTTTTGTGTGCTTTGTACGCCCACTCTCCGCTCCAACAGTCTCATTATGACATGGCTGCAGTACAAAAATGTAGCACTTCCTACACTTGGAAAAACATCATGCATCACTTTCACTCATAATGTATTTGGCAAAACATATCAGTTGTATATGAACTGAACTTTTAGGAAACAGGGTTTTCCATCATAACTAGTAGGCAATTTGGGTGTAGATGCCATCCCCCTTGTTAGCCTGCCATCCCCGAGTAGCAGAGAGTGTGCAGAGGGGTTGTTCAGTTGAATATGTTTTTCTAGTCTGCTTGACTAATTGATCCTTTATTTGACTGAGGTTTGTGCAAGTTAAAATCTATGGCCCCGACCACGGCTCTGAAACATCAGCAGCCTAACTGTGCTGTATGTTGATAAATCCATGTCGCTGTCCGTGGTGCTGAAGTAGCAGACAGATTTGTTATTGAGACTTTTTGTCCGCCTTTCTGTCAGTTTTGTTTATGACTAAGCGGTGGCATTGCAAAAACTACAGAACCAAAAGAGTCGTTTATTGGGCAGTTGGCTAGTCGCGGGTTAACGAAACAAACCGCGTCCGTCTCAAAATTAATTAAAATTTAACAAATCGCTTACTGAACATAACCCGTGTGATCGTTACAGACGAGTTCTGATCTGATCTTCCACCTCTGATCGTTTAAGTCCTTTTTCAAGAAAAAATGCCAAACATTTTATGGTTCCAGGTGCTTTAATTGTCCTACATGCAAGTAAATTGGAAACCTTTGGGTTTTAATGTGTCGGTCGTACAACACAAGACATTTGTTGACTTATGATGGCTGTTTTTTTTACTATGTTCTGATGTTTTTTTGCTGTTTCCTTTTCTAGTCTCCTCCATGACTTTCCCTCTTCTCCTTTCTCTTGTTCTCTTTTTCCTTTCTTCTTCTTCTTTCCTTTCCTCCTGCCTCTTCTTCCTTCTCTCTCTCACTCTTTCCTGTCCTCCTCATTTCTCCTCATTTCCTCGTTTCCTCCTCCATCTCCTCTCCTCTCTTCTCTCTACATTTGACTCCATAACATTTCAATTCCATTTCCCATCACCATCGTCTCGTCCATCTGAGGTGCTTCACTATTCATTTCAAGGTCAGAGCGGGACGGAAAGAGAAACAGAACGAGGGAGTGGGAGGATGAAGAGGAGGAAAAATAGGTGAAAAAAGAGGCAATGAGAGCTGGAAGATAAACGAGGAAGAACAGAGAGAGAGAAATGATGTGTACATTATGAGGAGGTGGAGAAAAAAAGAGAGAAAGGTTGCTCATGGTTGAGGTTACTCTACAATATGTTTTCTTTTTCTGGCACCTTTTAAAGGTTTTATTTGTGAGAACAGACGACCATGGATCTGCTACTGTCTGTGCAGTTAAATAACTGCAGATACTGTTGACTTTGTATGAATACCGATATTAGAAAAACAGCATGAAATTACTGTTTTATCTGCTGATATCTTCCTGTTTTTCTGCCACAAAGCAGGTCCAGCAGATTTCTCTCTAAACCTGCACTACATGTAAAATTTAGAAGCTGCTACAGGCTCCAAGATGGTCTTGTTATTTTACAGTAATTATACTAATGTCTCCAAGTTAATGTGAAGATATTTTATTGATGTTGGAATAGTTATCTGCCACATTTGCATTAGCAGAAGTACCCTCAAACGCTCCAAACTGAGAAGGATCCGACCACCAGGAGCTGAAATTAATACTTTGATGAAATGGGGGGATATTACGACCAACATTAAAATTAACAAACAGATCAAGTAATAATTACAGTTTCCTCTGCTCCGCCCTGGAGGAACTAATCCCATCTGAGGGAAGCTTTAGGACCTAAAAGTGACTATTCCTCAGAAAAACTCATCTGGTTCCAGCAGGCCTTAAAGGCAAATCTTACATTAACCATTGTGGCAGGAAGTGAGAAAAAGAAAAAGGTTTTAGAGCCAGAGAAGGACAAAGAAAGGGGGTGATATTAAAATGATATTAGAATCAAATATTAATGCTAATATCCATTAAGTTTTTATGTTAAATGCTGTTTAACGACAAATATTACCAGAATAGAGCATTTTATGTTGAAAATGTGTTGTTGCTGAGAGCATGAAGTGGTCACCTGATGAGCTGTAAAGTAAAAAGCAGCAGGAGGAGGATGAAAAAGTGTTACTAGTACTAAAGACATTCACGGAGACCGTCAAAAGAAAAATCTGCGACCTCTTGTGTGGTCATGTGACTAGTGACTTTCCTCTGAGAAGCAAAGACGTGAGTAGCATGATGATGCTGTAGTGCTCATTACGGAGGTTAGGTTGGTTTGTTTTAACGACAAACAGACTGTGTTGTCATTTAGGTATGAAGAAGAGATAAAAAAGGAAAATGAGAAACAAAGTGTGATGACAGCAACCTTGCAGGTTCATTGCCACACTGTGTGAGATGGATCTAATAAAATCTGTGCCTGATGAATCGTAGCGCTTCGAAGTAAATAGAAAAACACACATCATCAGCTTGTGTCATCAGTTTTATGCTAGCACTGTTTATTTTTTTCCCTTTATGTTGCGTTCACATTGGTTGGTTGGTGGATGGTTGGTTGGTTCGTTAGTTGATTTGTAGATGGTTGGTTGGTTGGTTGGTAAGTAGATGGTTTGTTGGTTGGTAGATGGTTGGTTGGTAGATGGTTGGTTGGTAGTTGGTCAGTTGGTAGTTGATTGGTTGGTAGTTGGTTGGTTGGTAGATGGTTGGTTGGTAGTTGGTCAGTTGGTAGTTGGTTGGTTGGTAGGTGGTTGGTTGGTAGTTGGTTGGTTGGTAGATGGTTGGTTGGTAGGTGGTTGGTTGGTTGGTTGGTTGGTTGGTTGGTAGTTGGTTGGTTGGTAGATGGTTGGTTGGTAGATGGTTGGTTGGTAGATGGTTGGTTGGTAAGTGGTTGGTTGGTAGATGGTTGGTTGGTAGATGGTTGGTTGGTAGTTGGTTGGTTGGTAGATGGTTGGTTGGTAGGTGGTTGGTTGGTAGTTGGTTGGTTGGTTGGTTGGTTGGTAGTTGGTTGGTTGGTAGATGGTTGGTTGGTAGATGGTTGGTTGGTAGATGGTTGGTTGGTAAGTGGTTGGTTGGTAGATGGTTGGTTGGTAGTTGGTTGGTTGGTTGGTAGATGGTTGGTAGATGGTTTGTTGGTAGTTGGTTGGTAGATGGTTGGTTGGTAGTTGGTTGGTTGGTAGATGGTTGGTTGGTATATATATATAATATACACATTTTTATATATATCTATATATATATATATATACACATTTATTTATATATATATATATATATATACACATTTTTATATATATATATATATATATATATATATATATATATATATACATATATATATGTAATGAGGTTGATACAAATGCTGAATGATTTAAAGATACAGAAATAACTAGTTTTCTTAGATGTGTGCAGTCACGTGTTATCAAACATTTCATGTCTGATATTAATCTTTAATATTCACCTTGAAAATAACTCCTTATCAACTGTAAAAGGTGTGTGTGTGTGTGTGTGTGTATGTGTGTGTGTGTGTGTGAGTAGCGATATGATAACGTGGTTTAATGTATATGAAGAACAGCGAGGGTCTCTGTGCTCGTATGTTCTTTTCAATCGTCATCATTTGTTATCCAACTCGCTCACCAGCTGTGCATTATGGAGAGATAATGGAAATACACCAGTGCTCCCAGTATCCTGCTGCTGTCCTGATGGGCTGTGGATGAACACACACACACACACACACACACACACACACACACACACATACACACACACACACACATACACACACACACACACACACACACACACACACACACAGAGGAATCATTTGCTCTCTCTTTTACCTTTTTAGCTTCTCTCTCTTTTGATAACATGTAAGACGGAGAGTGGAGAGTAACCGAGGGAGAATGAGATGAGAACAGGGAAGAAAGATATCAAATTACAGGAAGAAGTGACCGACTGAGAGTAGAAAGAGAGAAGAAGATGAAAGAAAGACCAAATGACTGGAAGATTGGAAAGAATAGAGGGAAGGAAGGATGTAGAGAAAGAGACCAAGTGACAAGAAAATATGGAAGAGAGATGAGAGGATATGGTGGAGAGATATAAAACAGCTAGATATAACATCTATGTTAGTCACATGAAGAATACATAGAAGAAACACTACAGGAATGATATTTAAAATCACACAGCTCATACGTTGAGAGGGATCCTCACCTCTCTCTCTCTCTCTCTCTCTCTCTCTCTCTCTCTCTCTCTCTCTCTCTCTCTCTCTCTCTCTCTCTCTCTCTCTCTCTCTCTGCTATTTTTAGGCATATAACACAGTAGCCTTGTTTCATTGGTTGGGTTATATAATCAGCTCTTTGTCCTGTGAGGAGGCGGCAGCGACGGCCTTGTTGTCAGCAGCTCATTACAGCACTTCAGATGGTGAACTTTTTTTATATCATGTATACACACAATCTGGAAGGAGGCAGACGAAGACGGAGCATGCTTTTTTTTCTTCATCTCATCTCATGTTTTTTTTATCTGTCACATCCCAGAGCAAACACCTCCTCCACTGGATGCCTGAACTTTGAACCCTGGAAAAGAGGGAGGGGAAGAGGGGTGAGAGGGCAGATAGAGAGGTGGAGAGGACTGATACAGAGGTCAAAGAGATATGAGAATCACTTATCAAGAGGTCAAAGGGATGACGGCACAATATAAATGAATGATAGAGGGGTTAGAAGGACGTTTTTAAGGGTTAAAGGGACGATAGGAGTTTATGAAGGAATGATGTTGGATATAAATAGATTATAGAGGTGTATAAAGGACTTATTTAAGGGTATAAATGGGAACACAGGTTATAGATAGAGGGGTGACTGGGATAGGTATGAAGATGATAGAGTGGTTAAAGGGATGATTAAGGCTTGAAAAGGACTGATTCTGAGGTAAAGGGGGGAGTTACACATGATGATAACAGGTCAAATTGGTCAACGTATCCTCGTACAACGGTTCGGGTGATATCTTACGCTCATTTTCTGTGCGTTTTCCTACGAATGTCCAGGGATTTAAAGGAGGAATAATGAGGAGGCAAAGGGTGCAGAAGGACGGTAGAAGGATAAAGAGGGATGATAGAAGGGTGTAAAGGATGATAGAGGTGTCAGCAGGATAAAAAAAAGTTTATAAAGGGAATATTTAGGGCATAAAGCAGGGTAAGAAGGGTACAGAGGGGTGATAAAAGGGTGTAAAGGGATGATAGGAGGTTAGAAAAGATGGTGGAGGGATTGTAGGGATGTCTAAACGTTATAAATGGTTGTTAGGGTGGGTTAAAGGGATGACAGGGGTAAAAATCGCTAGGGTAGGGTAAGAAGGGCTTATTGAAGGGTTAAAGGGATGATAGAAGGGTAAAAAAATGATGGTTAAAGGGTAAACATGCTGGCAGGGGGATGAGAAAAGGTCATAAAGGTGGAAAGGGATAAGGGGGATAATGGAAAGCGAACGGTGCAGAAGGACGTTAGAAGGATAAAGGATAGAGGTGTCAAAAGAGGGTAAAAGAAAGGTATAAAGGGAAGATATAAGGGCATACAGGAGGGTAGAAGGGTACAGACGGGTGGTATAAGCTTATACATGATGATGAAGCGTGTAAAGGGATGATAGGAGGATATAAAGGATATTGGAGGAATGGCTAAAGGATATATGTGGGTATAAATGGCTGATAGAAGGGTGAGGAGGACTTATTGAGGGGTTAAAGTGATGATAGAAGGGTGAGGAGGACGTATTGAGGGGTTAAAGAGATGATAGAAGGGTGAGGAGGACGTATTGAGGGGTTAAAGAGATGATAGAAGGGTGAGGAGGACTTATTGAGGGGTTAAAGAGATGATAGAAGGGTGAGGAGGATGTATTGAGGGGTTAAAGAGATGATGGAAGGGTGCTGAAGGATGATAAATGGTGTAAATGGATGGCACAGAGGCATAAATGGACAATAGTTGGGTATATAGGATGATAAGGGCATCATAAAGGACAATAGAAGGGTCAAATGGGCAAGAGAAGGGTTTATAGGGAGAATTTTAGGGTATACAGGCTGATTAGATGGGTGAAAATATATGATAGAGGACTGACTGTAGGTGTAAAGGGATGTTGTGATGGTTGACAATGACTGAAAGAGATCTATTAAATGGGACACTAGAAGGGTAGAAAAGGATCCTGGAGGGATCGGAAGGATGATAGAGGGGTAGAAGGGTATAAAGAGGTGTTGGGGGGGTCAAGGTAAAAATACGTATACAGCTAGAACAGATGGTATAGAAAGGTTAGAAAGGACTGTGAGACAGACATAGAGGGTCATGACAGGAGTGGTAACATGAGGAGTAACGAGACGTAACGGAGGAGGTCAACAGCAGTGAAAACGTGGATCAAAAGAAGTGAGAAGGATGTGAACGGAGGACAGGAGAGTGTTGGAGGAGTGCGAGGGGATTATAGAGGACGGATGGAGACGTACTGTACTTGAGGGATAAAATAAATGATGGAGAGATCCAAATGATGGATGGAGGGTTAGAAAGGAATGGAAGAGGAATGTGAGGGATCAAAGAGATGATGGTGGGGTCAAATGAAGGGATGGAGCTGAATGACTGGATGGTGCAGGGTCAGAAGTCTCGATCATCATGTGAGCTGCTCAAAGATGCTCGCCAAGAGGCTAGCCAGCGCTCGCCGATGCCCCGCGGACACATTCCAGATATCTAGCATGCTAAATATCTGAACCTGTCGGGGACTCTGGCCACGAGCTACAGCCAATGAACTTATCTTAAGTTGTTTTGTTGCCTAAACCTAAGGAAGTTGTTTCCTGTGAAGACGGAAGTTTATTTTGAAGACTGTATGTATGAAGCAAGCAGAAATTGACACGTGTTGCTGGACGTTCGTAGGAGAACGAACGAAAAAGGAGGAATAACATTTTTGTAAGATATCATACAAACCGTGGTATGAGGATACGTTGGTTGTTAAATACTCCAATTAAACCCGCCTGTGCCTGACTCTGTGTGTGTTTGTGCGTGCATGCGTGCGTGTGAAATTAAGCAACTAGGCCGGAAAACACAATATTATTAACACTTACCTTCAGCAGCACTTTTCAGTGTGTGTGTGTGTGTGTGTGTGTGTGTGTGTGTGTGTGTGTGCGTATGCGTGTCTTGGGTGAAAATGAGTTCATCTGCAATGATAGCTTATTTAAGGTTTTGCCTGAGACTGCGATTCAGCAGGATGGCTGTTCATTTACAGAGAGAGGGAGACGAGAGAGCTCATTAAAAACGCTGCCGGGGAAGGAGCAGAGGGTGAGCGAGGTAGAGACGGAACGGGAGAGGAGGAGGAGAAGGAGGAAGAAGGGATGAATGAGAGTGAGGAGAAGAAGAGGAAAGAAGGAGATACGAAAAGAGAAAGATTGAGGAGAGAGGGAGGAAGAGGGTGTGATGAGGAAGAAAATGTAGCCGGAGGAGGAGGAGAGAATGTGGAGCAAGAAAGAAAGACAAAGATAATAATGTCTCTGGTTTCAACTGGCTGTTTATCCCATTTCTTTTTAAAAAAAGAACAATATCGGGAACATTGTGAACGAGAAACAAAAGAAAGAAAGAATGGACAGAGGAGAGAGACGGAGAGGAAATTAAAGGAGGAAAAGTGTCGTGACAAGTCAACTGGAGCTGCAGACTAAACCCAAATGTCATCAGTAACACCACCAGGGAGAGAGAGAGAGAGAGAGAGAGAGAGAGAGAGAGAGAGAGTCTGCATTATTCCAGGGTTCAAAAACAGTCCTGAGGGCTTGATGAGCACTAATTATTAATCACTGTCAGAGCAGGAAATTAAACTTTGTGCTTCCACTGTCGGCCATTTAGCAGGAAGGTGATGGCTGGTTAGAGGCCAAAACCTGCCTTCAGCTGGACCGGGGGGGTGTTCTGAGGAAACTAGGCGTTTGGTTAGCTCCATGCTAAAACAAACCACTTGTTTTTGTCTTTTAGTTGTTAATACATTCCTTAAATCCTGAGCTCCAACTAGAGTGCAGTTTGACTTTGTTTCACAGTATCAGTGGATGTAATGATGTCCAATATGGACATCCATTTTCCATGGACATCCCTACTGATTCTTAAGAGTTTTGGTGACCGCATAACAACGGCCAAAAACCAAGATGGCGACGGCCAACAACCAAGATGGTGACGACCAAAAACCAAGATGGCGACGGCCAACAACCAAGATGGCGACGGCCAACAACCCAGATGGCGACGGCCAACAACCAAGATGGCGACGGCCAACAACCCAGATGGCGATGGCCAACAACCAAGGCCAACAACCAAGATGGCGACGGTCAACCAAGGTCAACAACCAAGATGGCGACGGCCAACAACCAAGATGGCGACGGCCAAAAACAAAGATGGTGACGGCCAAAAACAAAGATGGTGACGACCAAAAACCAAGATGGCGACGGCCAACAACCAAGATGGCGACGGCCAACAACCAAGATGGCGACGGCCAACAACCAAGGCCAACAACCAAGATTGCGACGGCCAACAACCAAGATGGCGACGGCCAACAACCAAGATGGCGACGATCAACCAAGGTCAACAACCAAGGTGGCAACAGCCAAAAACAAAGATGGTGACGACCAAAAACCAAGATGGCGACGGCAAACAACCAACATGGCGACGATCAACCAAGGCCAACAACCAAGATGGCGACGGCCAAGATGGCGACGGCCAACAACCAAGATGGCGACGGCCAAGAACAAAGATGATGACGGCCAAAAACAAAGATGGTGACAACCAAAAACCAAGATGGCGACGGCCAAAAACCAAGATGGAGACGTGACTAATGACTAAAGAAAGGCGAAACAAAATAAAACAACGTTACTTTTAGCTTCACACGGGTCACGAACAGCGGTCTCCTGGTTGAAAGTCTTGTGTTTGTTTGACCCGTCCACCTCCCCTTCCTCCCGCTCTGAACGGACTCTCACGCTATTAATACTACGTCACTTGCTCACTTAGTTTGCGGTAGTTTGATGAAACACAGCGGGTAAAGTTGATGTTGTGTTTTTTTCAGCTTTTCATACTGTTTCAGTTAACCATCACCGTCTTGTTGTCAACTCTTCTCAATCAGCCGCTAGTTGAGGCTGGTGGTTATTAGTGTACATGTCTGTATGTTTGCTTGGGTTTGTGTGCACTCTGTGAGCTGATGTGATGATAATCATCTTCCCAGATTGGGCCGCTGGTTGTTGAGTATTTTTACCATCAGATCAACATTTTCTGCAGCTCACTTTCTTCTCTTTTTGGAGCGTCCTCATGGATTCGTGCTCACGTGTCATCTCAGATTAAACAAGGCTGTTGACTGCAGCACAGAGAGAGACGTTTCTATTTAAGCAGTTTATATAATTTAAAGGCTATCTGGTCAAAAATAGCTTATAAGAGAACACTTGAATTTTTCCCTCCCGTTCCTGGTTATACAGGAGCTACAATTATTATTTTTCCACAGAAAGGAAGGCCTGACATTTATCAGCTGCCAACTGGCGAATTGGACTTTGTAGCTCATACAGAAACAGGAGTGTGTGTGTGTGTTTCTTTTGTATTAATAGGACAGGTCGCTGTTTCCAAGAGACCAAACACAAATATGCCTTTTTCATTTTCCCTTCTCTGCGGCCGAGATCAGATGTGATAAACATCTCCTGTGTGGCCTCACTCTGGTCCTCTTCATCATCCAAACAAAACAGCAAATGAAAACAAAACAGCACACAGACGGGGACTGAATTGGCTCTCGGACCTCGGCTGAACCACTTCCACCCCGCTGTCCAGGCTCTTTTGTGAAATATACTCCCGTTAAATTCATTTTTCCCTGTTAGCATTTCTCCATGCTGTGCCATTTTTCAGTGGAGTCAAACTGGGCCAGTAGAGAGGGTGAATAAAATGGCCGTCTGTGGTGTGGAACAAAAAAAGAAGGATTCACAGTCCGATCAGTTAAAGAGGCTGGCTTGTAATTATCCTAATGGCTGCTGTAATGGAATATTTAAAACACAGCCAGATGCGTCTCGCCCCGGCAGAGTGTTTGGAGCTCTTTGTGCTTCGATACCCCGAGCACAAGTTTCTGGCGTCTGATAAGAAGAGCAGTTTTAATGTCATTTTGGAGTGGCTCACTTCCATTTAATTTACTACAGACTGAAAGAAAAGACTGTTTTTCATTTAAACAGTGCAGCAAAATGCAGAGAGAAACATCCACTGTCATCCATCCTCCTCTTTCATTCACTGATTCATTCATTTATCTTTGTATTTATTCACTCCCTCATCCACTAATTAACTCACTTCCTCCATCACTCATTAATTAATTTGTGCACTCCCGACCTCTGCATATGACAAACGTGAAAATGTCTTGTTTACTTCCTGTTGTCATAATTTACCAGCCAATCATTCACATCCGCAACATGAAATCTGTCCATTTGTTCGTCAGATCGTAGTTTGAATGTTTGTTGGAAGAACCCACGTGACCTTCATCCAACGTGAAGAACGGCGACGTTGAAACGTGCATTGATTTGGCTGTTGTGATTGGACGGAGCGCTCCGGCCTCTAATGGAGCAAAATGAGCTTTCTGAGTCTCGTCCCTCAGTAATGGATGGAAATGAGGCGGGAAGCCACGAGAGCGGCTCAGACCTCATCTGGCTGTCTGACACCTCAGCCAGCACCTAGCACTCTGCTAATGGCTCAGTGTGTGTGTGTGTGTGTGTGTGTGTGTGTGTGTGTGTGTTGTGATTCTGACTGCAGCAGTTTTGTTTGTGTAGTTGAAAAGCTTATACAGGCAGATATGCAGATACATATTTACTAACTCTAGAGCCCTTCTACTGGGCATAAAACCCACTAACACCCACTAACATCTGGCTTTTTTCCTTCAGTGGGTAAAAACTAATGAAATTAATGATCAGTTCTTTATGCTTAAAAAGACAAACGTCTAATATCAATGGACGTCCTATTATTATTAAAATGGCGCAGCACATGATCACAGCTGATAGAGTCCACTTCGATCCACTCATGTATTAGCAGCTCGTTCTCACGTCGAGTACCGACGCTTGGTCAGTGCCCCTCGGCGTCTGATACGGGGGCATCCTTTAACGACTTTATCAGACGCACCGGGCTTTAAATTGTAAACCCATCCGCCTCATTATTAGACGCTCAGAGCAACTGACGCAGTAGAGCGAGAAATTCCACTTAAGGAGGAGGTTCGGGTGGATGGATGGGTCAAACAAAAAAGGACGTTCACCCAGGCGACCGATGTTTGTGTCCCGTGTGAAACCAAGTCAACTTATTGACTTATTTTACCCTAGTTTTGTTATGTAACTTACTGTATGTACTTACTACATGACAAGCTACTTATTTTATCCTAAAATCACAATCTTTAAATATAACTAAAAATAACTTTTTCGTAAGATATCATTGGAACCGTTGTATGAGGATACGTTGAGGGAAAACGTCACGGTTGGGCTTAAAATAAGTACGTAAACAAAGTAAAACACGTACGGAAAACACGTGACAACCGTCTTTAACGTAACTTACAAAACAAAACGTCGGTCTCCTGGTTGTAAGTCCCATGTTTGTTGGACCCATTCACCTCACCTTCTACCCACCCTAAGTGTTTTTTCTCACTTTTTGTCACTAGCTAACTTGCGATTGTCATGACGGAAGATAAAATGAGTGCTGCTGTGATAACTTTCCAGAGTTGTGAAATCTTGTGCGAGCGTATTCCAAACCGCTGAGCAGGTATGTTGCTTCATGTCTCACCTGTACCTGAAACAACACACCTCAAACCATGCACGAAGGGTACGCACTTGTCCTGGCTGAGTAAAGGTTCCTTTAAAGAAAGGTCACATAGATGCAGATGAATGATGAGCCGTTGTCCTTACAGCACTGATCCTTTACTTTTTGGTGTTATTTTAAGTAGTTGGTTCACTTTCTGAGAAGCTAAATGCACAGATGGAAACGTGTGAAAAACTGGAGGATCCGTCACTGGTGTCAAAGTTTTCTGTCGTCAGAGCGCCTTCCAGACTTCTAGTTTTTTCCCCCCAAACTGTCATTAATACCAATCTGAGCTGAGATGAAAGTCGGTGGGACCGAGGTATCGATTTGACCTGATGAGTCCCGAAGACACCGAAAACAAGAGAAAAACGGTTCTGGGAGGATTTATTACAGCTGCCAGACTCTGTGTCTTTTCGTCCTTCACATTGTTTCCTCCTTCCTTCCTTCCTACAGCAACCGCCGCTGCTTGTTGCTTTGATTTACGCGACCAGGTGCTTCAAACTGTACAGCACACACACACACACACACACACACACACACACACACACACTGATTGTATGGAGATAGGTTGTGTTTTTAAATCATTACTGACACAATAGTCTCTGTGTCTCTCTGTGACAAGTCTGCCGTGAAGGAGATATTAGTGCGAGCAAGCAAGTGAATATCATTAACACAATCCTACCGTTCTCTCTCTCTTCTGTTAACTTCTCTCTCACACAAACCATGGAACCGATAAAAGCAGGTCATTATGTCCCTGAACTCATATTGATGCAAAGCCGGTATAGTATTCTACTTGTATTTGAATGCAATAGATCATCTGTGTTATCAATAACCATCCATCAATCTGTTGATGATATTTAAAGGTGCAGTGTGTAGGATCTGGAGGCATCTAGTGGTGAGGTTGCCGATTGCAACCACCTGAAACTCCTCCCGTATCAGGGCTCCAGACCATTCAAATCTGTCAAGTAAACATTTTCATCTGTTGCATCGGTGCGTCTGATATTTAGCAGGTCTGAAACACACATTACACTCCTCTTATACCGTACCAACGTAACGGGGGCATTATGTACCTCTATACCTTGATCTCTGGTTGTTATAATTACACAAAATTGGAGTCAGAGTTCATCTCTTATGGATGTAAACCCACTAGCTGAAGCCAAACCCCTGTTTCCCTGGTTGGTCTTCCAATCAGTTACTTTAATTGTTTGTGTTTCCCTATTTGATATATATCTGGATTCATAAACATGGCACTCCCTATAATGGACAATTAAACAGAAACGATCTGAAGCATTGCATTGTTTTAGTGAATGCTCACTTTAACTCGTTGGTAATAGCAGTGAAAATGTTGTCTGCAGCCGTCTGCTGGTGATCTTTCCTCGACGGGGTCGACCTTGAGACATAATCACGTGATCTGCAGCGACGGCCATCACTGATAAACGGCTGCAAGGTCACCATGCACACACAGATGTGAACACACTCAATAAGAAAATCAAGTTTAGAGTTTTACTGCAATTTACTGCAGTTTGTTTGGTATCAACTCTTATTCACCAACAAAGTCTCAACAACTATTTGATGGATTACCATAAAATTCTGTACAAACATTCCTGATCCCTTCAGGATGATTCGACTTCATTTTGGTGATCCCTTTCAGTTTTTCCAATACTTTGCTTTATGACCAAACAAATCACATCCCTATCAGCCTCAGCTGTACTTTGTGTCAGTGCTAATTATCAAATGTTAACATGCTAATGTTGCTGCACAAATCTGAACTTAAATATCTCCGACCTCCTACTCGAAAAAGTCAGAGCTCCTACTTGTAAAGAAAATCCATTTACCCCGTCTTCATGAAGAAGCAGTTGTCTGACATCACACAACAATGGAAGTAGAGAGAGACTGCAGAGAGTTCAGTGGTGTGGAGGCTACACCTGCCAAAGAAACATCAGTTTGTCTCGGTCAGCCATGGTTTTTGTTTACGTTTGGCGTCGTGCACCTGGAACGCTTGGCGGTCGGAAGTGGAAAAATTCCGACCTCCGAGTTGTGTGCAATGCAGCATATCACTCTAAATTAAGATGGTGAACATGGTAAACATTATACCTGCTACATATCAGCATGTTACAGTAGCTCCACATCTGAACCAGACTAGAAAACTAGAAGACTTTTGTTGGATTAAGTGACTGATTTGAAGCCAACTAAGGGCTTGTAGATAATTTCCACATGGGTAAGAAATAACCTGTTTACTGAGCTTTTATCTTCATGCCAGATTGGGAAGTCTAATTAGAGTCTGTGTAACTTTGTCTCTGCGTGGTGGTTTGTTCGCTGTCGTGAGTTTCACTCTTCTAAACCACATCACAGTTCAGTTATTAAAGGTGTGAGATGTGTTTCCTCTTCCTTTTGTCTTTTAATTGGTGGATGTCATTCTCACTTGCTTGAACAGACTTCACTGAAGGGCAGAGCTGAAAGGAACTGATGACAACACGCTGAACGCCGTCTAATTAACTGACTGCTGACCTGAAAATGGAAACTCATTAAAGTCACAGTCAAGTTCTCACTTTTTGACCTTTGTCTTCAAACCTCTCACTTCTCGGTGGGGTTAGAAATGGTCTTCATTCTTTGGAGTGTTGAGAGGAGAAAAACATCCAATCAGCTTGTTTTCAGTAATGGCACGTCTCAAAGCTCCAACTCCTCATTTACATATAAAGACATTTAGCTGAACCTCTTAATTAGAACAGATCAGGTTGGAGTTTGTATAATGGAAACACTAAAAATAATTTTATTGTTCCGCTTTTTAAGCTGCATGCTCGAGGGCTGAAGGTACAGTCATAAACAAACACAGCAATTAGCCCAGTATATTAGGTTATTACGCTCTTATAGGTCACATGTTAGCAACCACTTGTTTACTTAGTCTACATGTCCTGTTTTGGTTCATTACCACTGGTATTTTAACCTTGGTCTGGCACAATATTTATATATGTTTGGGCCAGTATCCACTGATGTTGTATACATGCTTTGGTCCAATATTCAATTGTATTTTAGCCCTGGTTTGGTTCAGTATTCACTTATGTTTTAGTCCTGGTTGGCCACAATATCCACTGATGTTTTAGCCCTGGTTTGGTTCAGTATTCACTGGTGTTTTAGTCCTGGTTTAGTTCAGTATTCACAGATGTTTTAGCCCTGATTTGGTTCAGTATTAACTGGTGTTTTAGCCCTGGTTTGGTTCAGTATTCACTGATGTTTTAGCCCTGGTTTGGTTCAGTATTAACTGGTGTTTTAGCCCTGGTTTGGTTCAGTATTCACTGATGTTTTAGCCCTGGTTTGGTTCAGTATTCACTGGTGTTTTAGTCCTGGTTTAGTTCAGTATTAACTGGTGTTTTAGCCCTGGTTTGGTTCAGTATTAACTGGTGTTTTAGCCCTGGTTTGGTTCAGTATTCACTGATGTTTTAGCCCTGGTTTGGCTCAGTATTAACTGATGTTTTAGCCCTGATTTGGTTCAGTATTCATTGATGTTTTAGCCCTGGTTTGGTCCAGTATTCACAAATGTTTTAGCCCTGGATTGGTCCAATATCCACCATTATTGTAGCCTATTTTTTTCGGTCCAATATCCAGTTGTATTTTAGCCCTGGTTTAGTCCTCTTTTCTCTTGTATCCAACAGTGGTTTGGTCCAATATTCTCTGGAAATGTAACCCTGGTTTGATAAAATATTATCTGGTATTTTCGCCCTGGTTTGGTCCAATATCCACTGATATTGTAGCCAATCTTTGGTCCAATATTCAGTTGTGTATTTGCCTTGATTTGGTCCAAGATTCTTTGGTATTTTAGCTCTGCTTTGGTCCTATATCAACCAATATTGTAACCCATTTTTGGTCCAACATTCAGTTATGTAATAGCCCTGGTTTGGTCCAATATTCTCTTGTATTTTAGCTGTGGTTTGGTCCAATATCCACTGATGCTGCAGCCTCACTCTGATCCTGGTAACGGCTCATTGTGGAAAGTCTGTCACATAGTTTTACTAACAGAAATGCATTCATACATCTGCATTATTTCTCTTTTATTGCCTCATATGGTTACTTAATGGTTTTTTTTCTATGAGCGTTGCCGCTTTAGTGTACAGCACTCAGTTTGTATGCTGCTGATTGATGCTGACCTTGACTTTACTGCGAGCATTAAACACACCAATCCATCAATATTCCTAGAGCGGTGATCTTGTGTTATGTTCGGTTTCAGCTCCATTCAGATGTCGGTGTAATTTCTGCTGCGTCTTTAAGCGTCTGTTGAAATGTCTTTGTGAGTTTGAGTCTTTTATCTCTGTGTTATCATGTCTCGTCCTTGACTTCAGTGCGTTGGTTGCAGTTGGATGTCAGTTTGCTGGAAATGGCACAGACTCATATAGTTCTTCACCCCCAGCTTAAAGAACATTATTCACAGTAACTTAACAGCCATACAGTAGTACTCATCTATTTTTTATTCTATTCGAATCCAGTCTGATCTGACCTTTAACCTTTTGTTATCAGATCAGAGGGACTTGAACCACTCTCATAAAATGCAAAAAAAAAAAAAAAAAGTCTAAATACACAGCTTCTATGTTTTGTATAGTATATATATAGTAGAGGGTATATTTAACTGTGCTGTATATTCAATCTGACCACAGTTTTTCTTTATTTTCAGCAACTTTTGTGCTAAACTGTAGAAAATGAAAATTAAATCTCTGAATAGCACAAACACAAACCGAAATGCAACAAGTACAGAAACACAATACAGCTGCCTATATACAACACATAGTGACCATGTATTATTCCAGCCCGGTCACATGGAAAGGCATGTGAATGGCATGATGTGCAAGGCCAAAAGGTGCAATAAAAGCTTTTTATTGCACACGGAGGAGAACTGGCATTGTGTTTTTTAGTGATGTTTGTGGCGTGTTTTCCGTACTTCGATAACGTTGTTTCCATACGTATTTTACTCTATTTTAAGACCAACCATGATGTTTGTCCTAATCCTAAGTGATGCTTCATACGAGCATTTAATATTCACGCCTCTGAGATGCAAAACGTTACACTGACACGCTGTCCTCTGGTGGACAGGTCGGTCTATCACACGCTTTGGTGCTTCCAGATGAAGTGGATAAATACCACACCAAAGTTAGGCACACAGAGAACTTCTCTTTTTTGGCACATTGATTCAAACTGACTACTGCTACTGATGAGACCATATGTTCTGAGTTTTCACTTAATCCGAATTTGCTTTAAACAGCTGAAAAACAAAATCCATGATTCAACAAATGCTCTTGTTTTCTTTTGAAAGTGTATGCTTGCTCACGCACGGCTTCCTTTCTGAAATGAAGTGTGTTTATGAGTAAGAAAGCTGGTGAAACTGTGTCCAAATATTTGCTCTTATATTAACCAAAATTCTACATAAAAACACAAACAAATCACAGCAATTATTTGTTAACATTATTAAAATAAAACGCAATTATAACAGACTTACGTATTAGGATATGATATGACATAAGACAGTGGCGATGTTAACCCATGATGCTGTAACTGATCCCTCCTGATCGTAGCTGATATTTTATTTATCCACTTATTCATCTGAGACACATGAAGCCTGTTAGAACGTAACACCGCTGAGAAAGAGCTCATGATCTGTCAGATATGTTTCGCAGCTGTTTGCATGAATCTTTCATCTTCACGTCGTAGATGTGAATAACACTGAAGGACAGTCGCATCAACTGTTCTCTCCGCCCTCCGACTCCTCGTGACTCCGTCCTTTAGTTGTGTGGATATTAAGATGCGATGACCCAGGGGAGCTGTGAAGGCTTCACCCAGCGAGGCTGGAGGAGCTGCTCAAACACTGTTTGATGCTCCGCTCTTTGGTGTTCACGCTCCTCCTATCAATAATATATGTATGGGGAGCTCCTTCCCTCCTCCTATACCTGCATGGTGATATATAGCCGCTCCTCCTTTCAAACACTGAAGTCCACCGAGACGTTCAGATGATTCACTTCGCCTCAATCTCTCTCTTTTCTCCTGCCGCTTCCTCCTCCTGTCTTCTCTTTCCTCTCCTCAATCCTCGGCTTCCTTCTTGGTTCCTCTTCTCTTTTTCTCCTCCTCTTCTGTCCTGTTATTTCTCCTTTACTCTCCCTACTTCTCCTCTCCTGCCTTCTCTTTATTTCCCTCCTTTTCTCATTTTCTGTCATCTTTTCCTTCCTCTCCTCATCCTCTCACTCCTTTTGCTCCTACTATAATGAAACTTTTCTCTTCTTATCTCCTTGTTTATCCAACTTTCCTTTTTTCCTCATCTCCTAGTCTCTCTAGTTCTCTCTTACCTCTTCTCTTCACCTCTCTATTCTCCTTTCCTCTCCTCTTTGTTCCTTCTCTCTCCCCTTGCATTACTTCTTTCCTTTTCTTTCTCATCTCCTCTCATCTGCATCCTCCCTCTTCTAACCTCCTCTCTCTCATCCCATCATCATTTTCTACCTCCGTATCTTCCTTCTTTTCCTTCCTTCCTCATCACCTTTCCTCCTCATCCACTCTCATCCTTTCCTTCCTGTCCTATTTTTACTTTCTCGTCCCTTCTTTCTCATCTTTCCTTTCCTCTCAATCTGTTTCTTCCTTCTGTCTCTTTCTCACCACTCCTTGATATCATCCTGTTTTGTTTCTTTCCAATTCCTTCCTTCTTCTCTCCCTCATCATCTTCTGTACACCTCCCATCTTCCCTCCTATCCCCCCTTTTTTTCCCCTCCCTCCCTCTGTCTTCTGTCGTGGATGAATGAGTGCGTCCTTGATCTGCAGGCTCTCCGCCGGGCCCTTCTATCCCCCAGACGGTGCTCTGTTTCTGGGATGAGGCGCTGACCTCTGACCCTCCTCTTGGCTGCTTGTGAAGGCTGACAGGAACCACCGGACTGCTCTGCTCCTCGGGGAGTTCAGAGAGACGAGGGAGGAGGAGGAGGAGGAGGAGGAGGAGGAGGAGGAGGAGGAGGACGACAGGCAGGGATATTTCACACTTGTGTTGGAACGCTCCCCCTCGAGGCTGAGCCGGGGATTTAGTCTGAAGTTTGGATCTCTCTGGTGTTTCTGGCCTCCAGCCCAGCATGTTGCTGCTGCTGGTGCTGTTGTGAGGGAGGAACTGATTAGTTGGCCATTCATCATAATTACCTGATAGATGTACATTAGAGAGGTCACCGGCGGGGTCCAAAATTCACTTTTTAGCTCACCTGCCAAGAGCCGGTAAACAAACTGATGCATCTGCCAAACACAGCTTCTACCAGCCAAATTAATGTCTCTTCATGTTTCACAGACCTGCGATCAGATCCTGATCAAACTGCTAAGATGTGATATAAATACATCAGAGAAAATAGAAAGAAGCTTTTTGACAGATTAGCATGTTAGCAGTTATCTCACCAGCTACAGTAGAGTACCACTCACCATACCATGACGTTTCTAGACGGCTGTGGCATGAGTGCTTACAGCAGCTAACATTAGCTTCTAGCATAGCCCTACGCTAGCGCTCCAGCGAGCCGCAATGACTGATGGGTAATCTTGCTTGAGCCGTTGTTCAGTTCTTCCCTACACAGTTCACAGTTCCCTTTGCTCCCTACGGTTTGGATTCTCACTTAACAGCTGAAGGCCCTGAACAGTGGAACAACCAGGTGATCACACCTCCAGTGTGACCCTGCAGCCGTTTGTTTTGCTTTGATCTGATTGGCTCATTGGTCAGCGAGAGCATGAGGGGGATATGAATCTACCAATTTATTTTTTCTATTTTGTCTCTCCCTCTCCTCATCCTCCCCCTCTCATCGTTGTCTCCATTAACAGAACCAAGGTTGCCCTCGGACAACCTTTACCGCAGTTAGTTTTTTATGTTTTCATTCTTACTGCTCTTCAGTGATAGATAGCACGCTGTGCTCTTCCACGTTATGCTATACTCATTGTCCTGAGGGGAGGCAGCTTCAGTTTTTCACATAAAACATCCGGCATGTTCACAGAGAAACTGTCCAGGCTCCCGCGGGGCCGTCAAGTGTCCCCGTGCTTCCCTTCAGGCCACGACGTCCACGTAACACAGCCTCAGTCTAACACCACGCACCGCGATGAAGGAGCTCTGGACTGTTCAAGTGAGGCAGTTGATTGTGAAGAGGCTGCTGTTTGTTGGCACCACAGAACCCGTAATCCACCAAACAGATGGGCTCTAAGAGCTGTGGCCAAACAAAACCAAAGATCCACAATTACAGGCGGACTCATTTTGCTGTGTAGACACAAGCAACGAGCAGCCTCTGGTTGTTTAACACAGAGACATTCAGCGTCTATTGAATATTTTAAGCTTCACATAGTCTGTAAATTGGTTGTTTGAGGGATATGTGCTCGTTTTGGTGGCTGCGTTTTGGGGATAAACAAGTCCAGAGTTTGATCGTGTGAGCCATCTGCCATCAACTTTAAAACTCTGAAAACTCCACGTTACTGCGTGCACTTCCACAGCTCACTGTGGACACCGAGCACTGATCCAAGCACCTATTTGTTGGTTTCAGTGGACATAAATGATTCAGGTATAATTCCTCTGCAGCCATTACAGAAATCCTGCGTGTGGAATAGAACAACTAATTGAATGACCTTTATGAAAGAAGGCTTTAGATGGCAGAGAGTAGCATGGTGTTATAGTAACGGAGGGTTTTCTGTAACTGCACGGTGAGCCTATAGAGGTTTTCCCGTGTGAAACCAGAAGTCAACGTTGATTTATTTCTCGCCTAAGTTACCTACTTAAGTTACGCCACTTCTGGAGTTGTTTTAACACAAACCACCGTCTTTTCCTAAACCTAACTAAATAGTTTTCTTGCCTAAACCTAAGGAAGTTGTTTCCTGTGAAGACGGAAGTTTATTTTGAAAAGACTGTATGCATGTATTGAGCAGAAATTAACACGTGTTGCTGGACATTCGTAGGGGAAAAAAACAAAGAGGAGGAATAACTTTTACGTAAGATAATCCTACAAACCGTTGTATGAGAATATCTTGAACAAACACACGACTTTTAACCAGGAAACCAGTGTTCAAGACCGCTGTTTTGTTTTACAAGTTACGTTATCAGGTGTTTACCGTAGTTTTGTGGCGTTGTTTCCATACATATTTTACTTTGTTTACTACTAAGTACAATCATGATGTTTTTCCTAAACCTAACTAAGTGGTTCTGTTGCCTAAACCTAACTGTGGATGTTACCGTAGTTGTGTTGGTGTACAAATGACATGCAAAAAGGGTAAAATGCGTCCTCATGACACGAGGAATGTCCGTGTAATGTCGTGCTATTTATACACCTCCCCGTGAGACCGGTTGTGTGCCAGCATGGTGCAGGTTATCTTCTGCGAACCTGCATAGAAGAGCTAAGACTGAAAACTTGAGCTCATATGGATGATGTGCCAGGTGGCTGTACATCCATATATAAATATAACAGGATGAATGAGATGTGGAGTTATCCGTGCTGCAACCTTAACTGATTGTTATGTTGTTTCTCTCTGTCTGTTAGGATCATTACCGCTCATTGTTTGCTTACCTGAAGCTTGTGGATAGGCATTCTGGGAAATAGGAAATCAGTGTATGAGATAAAGTAGGTCCCCCCTGAGAAAGTGACAGAACCAACTGATGATGCATCTATCAGCAGAGCTCCCTCCCCTCCTGCCTGTCTGCCTCCATATCTGCCTGTCTATCTGTCTTCCTGTCCGTTTCACTTGTTTCTGCCGGCCGCCTGTCTCTTTGTCTTGTCCGCTCATTTATTCTTTTATTTCTCCATCTAAACAACTACTTTTCCGTCTCGCCGCCCGTCCTGTCAGTCTGCGGATCTGATTGCCTTTGGATGTCCACCTGTCTGTCTGTCTACTGTCTATCTGTCTGTCTGTCTGTGTTGTGTTGTAGTGGAGGCTGACTGATGGCTCTGTCCCTCAGCTGTCTCATTGTGATGAATGCCCCCCAGAGACGATCCCGCTCTCACTAATACATCATTACCTCTCTCCTTAACACACTCACTTTCCCCGCCTCATACATACACACACACACACACACACATGCATGCACATTTAGTGCTCCATTTAGTTTAGTTTAATGTGTAGGAAACGGCATTAATAATGCAAGGGGTGAATGTTTAACTTCCCCACTAACCATCCCTCAGCTGGGGGGCTGTGAGGTGCTGCAGCTACTGTGTTTATGGGTCAAAAGGTCCTGCTGGCACTTCTGAGCTGCTGTTACACCTGAAATAACGTCACAGAAGAAATCTGGATTTTCAAAGTTCATGTTTCTCTAGATTTCTGTGAGCTTCATTAAACAAAGGGTGTGGATACACTGCGTAATGTCGCTGCTGTAGACATACAGTACCAGCTTGTAGTTGGCTCCACCCACTGGAACGCCCAGCATCACTGAAACCTTCAGTATTAGTCAGATTCAGGCTTGAACACATCACACTTACTGTAACTAATTAACTCCATTAAACTGGTGTTCATGAAATATTTTTAATAATTGCTATTATTCTTTTCTAAATCATTACATAATAAATTGCCTTAAAATGGTTGATAAAGATGCAGCAGCATGGCAGCTGTGAGGTCCTCAGTCAGAGCTCTGCACCCCCCCCGGGGAGCAGTTGGTTCTGGTAAGTGGTGAATGAATGAATACAGAGCAGAGCTGCAGCTGCAGCAGGCAGCGATTTGAGATCAGGTTGTTCTACCTGCCGAGGCGGCGAAATTGGCTGAGATGGAGCTCGGGAATTGTGCTCTGCTTTTCTTTTAAAATCAATTGGGTTATTAGTAACTCACACACACACACAGGTTATAAAACGTGTCCAAGCAGTGCTGCAGGATGGAGGCATCACCGCGTTTTTACACTAATGGAATACGAACATTTTCCCAAATAAAACTGATCCAGGTTGAGTCGGCGCAGCTCTTTGCACTGCAGGAGAAAAACAGACAAAATGTGGTTAACAGATTGAAAAGAGCTGCTCTGACATTCACGTTCAATAGAAGCATCCAGAGAGTGAAGTGTGTGTGTGTGTGTGTGTGTGTGTGTGTGTGTGAATGAAGAAGAAACATGGAGGCAGAGACGAGGCGAGATGGGGCTTGGATACAGCTAATGGTTTTGTTTTGTTTGCAGCACATTAGCTCTGTCCAGACCGGAAACTCATTACTGATAACAACTTCTCCAATTCATCGTGCTGCCTCTGTCTCCACTGAGGCCTGAACCCATATCCAGCTGATATGTACACACTGAAGTCATCAGTATTCATTTTATTATTTAGAGATGGATTATTCAGACCGTAATAGATACCAACGTTCTATATTACAGCTCATTAAAGTCAACAGTAAGGAGACATTATATACAGTAGACCTTTAAAATTAAATATCTATAAACACATCAGTTGAATAAACAAGGCAGGAACCTGGATAATATCTGACAATATATTACTATTTCTATGACTGTCTTATGCAGCAGGTTTCAACATTACAAAGTGATTCACTGCACAAGAAGAAGATTTAACCTCTTAAGCCCTACAGGGTGCTGGAAGGTGTGGTTCTCCTAGACAGACATACCCAAAATAAATCTGTAATAGCTCCACAACTACCAGGTCTATATGCATGATCTTGGTCTCTATGGATAGGTAAGACCTCAGAGAATTCATCCCCAGTGTCAGTAACATTGTGACTGTTACTATGCCTGAGTAAACTGTGATGAACCAAAGGAAACATTTACATTTTTAACCTCGCCTAAAATGTTTTCTAGATTAGACAGTGGATAACACCATTACAGCAATGATGCTGATATAAATAACACAAAGCACATAGATTCTACAAAGGTTTTAGTCAGGATAGGACCAGGCAGACTCTCCATTTGGCCACTTGGAAACCCAAAGTGTGCCGAATGGGTTTGGTGACAGCAACCAAACGTCCATAATATTAATAATAATAATAATAATAATGAACACTTTAAAATACAGTGAAATCTCAAGGTGCTTGTGTGAGTTTGATTATTATTACGCTGCAAGCAGAGCTGAGTTGAACTTATTTCCTTTAGGTAATAATGTGACCTTTCCTCTTGAGCATTGCACCCTCACAAGGCGACTAGTGTGACCAGATTTATCATGACACCTGAGAGAGAGGGTCCCTTGATTCTCAGTGTGTCTTTCCCCATTATAAAAGGAAAGAGTCTGCACACATAAAGATGTAAGACAATGTATGAAGACACATACACACCCACTCCTCCAGTGTGGTTGGAGGCTGAAGCTACCATAATAAAGTCCTGGTGTGCACCATTAGGAGCCGTACAGGTCATTCATTTCACTCCCTTATTAACAGAGACATTGTTGAGCAGCAGCTCAGCCCAGTAGGGGGGGGGGGGTGGTGGGGGGGTGGGGGGGTGGTGGTGCAGGGTGTTATGGGTAATGGGGCTCCAGATCCATGGAGATAGATAGTTTAATTAAGCATGAGAGAATTTAAGCCCCCATCGGCCCGAAGGTGAAAAATGAGCTCCGAGGGCGTAGGAAGGTGTGTGTGTGTGTGTGTGTGTGTGTGTGTGTGTGTGTGTGTGTGTGTGTGTGTGTGTGTGTGTGTGTGTGTGTGTGTGTGTGTGTGTGTGTGTGTGTGTGTGTACATGTTACACAGTTACCTGTAAAACACTGCATTCATTAATATCTTTTATTAGAACATCTCTAATGTCTAATTCTATAAACAAAGAGCAATGTATAGAATATATTTATTTATATATAATTATATCTAAATGACAAATACTGTATGTGAACTATCATGAGAGGTTTAGTTTTTGTTCTTTAAATGCTAATATTTATTTATTTATTTATTTAGTTCAGCAGCTGTGGTTTTGGTAGATCTAATTTAAATTTACTGCCCATAGAAGAAAAACACAAACACATCTGAACACATCTGCATCTAGTCTATGTGCATAAACACATGTTACAATTCTAATGCTACTATGATGTATATCAAATAAAAATACAATAAACTTAACTATTAATAAATAAATAAAAACAATCAAGACACTTCTCTTGGTAAATAATGAGCAGTGATATCAAGTATATGTTTGGTGTAATTAAACCTGGCAATATTATTATATTTTCATCATCCCATAAGATAAAATGAATTTAATCTTCTGTATCTTCAGGGAAAAGACTCATTAATAACTAATGCACGTGCTAAAGTGACGTTTCATTAAGTTTCATTAAATATTAGGTTTTTTTTAAAGCACAGATTTCCTCGTCTTCCTGTTTACTGTTGATCACAAACATGTTCTGTTGATAAACTCCTGCTGAGACATCACGGCGTCTGAAGTATTTTACCATTAACTGTTTAAGGGTGTGATTTTCTTCAGCTCAGTCGGCAAAGCAAGGCAGCACTGCTGCCGGAGCTGGGGGTTCAATTCCCCTCGGAGCCACTGATGCACTCCTACTTCTGAGGATGCTTCAGCCAAACAGAGCCTGCAGATGAAAGAAAGGAAACAGAGACTAAGAGAGACCTCAAGTTGAGGAGATGAATGAAAAGAGGAGGGGAAACAGGGGATGAGGGGAGGAGAAGAAGGAGGGCTGCTTGATGAGAGATATAGGAAGTTTAGAGTAAGAAGGGAGGCACTGATAGAAAGATTAACTTCAGAGGAGGATTAAAAGCAGAAAGGATGAAAAGAAAACACAGTAGGAACCAAGAGGGAAAGCCCCGAGGAAGCAAGGAAGGAGGAGACATCGAGATGAGGAAACAAGAGGGAGAGAATAAAGGAGAGAGGAGAGGAATGAGCTTGAAGTGCAGCATGGAGGGAAGTCACTGCCCTCTTCTTCTGAGGATAATTCAGTTTATCATAACGTGGGACAACAGTCATATTAGTTCTAATCACACTAGTTCATAACTGAGATCTGGAAAGAACATCAGTATAAAGATGTCTTTTAACTAGGAAATCACGTTGAGATTAAGTGTTTTTGTGCACAACATTAACGTAGTCGATTAGTCAACTAATTAGTCATTTCGTTCTCAGTCGACTAAGATTTCTTAAAAAGCAGATTTTTTTTTTTTAAATTACAATAAAAATATTTAAAATATATCTGAATTAAGATGGAAGAGCTGTGCAGCTTTTAGAAATGGTAGTATTGTGCAGAAAAATGTGCAAAATTGTCCAAGGAATGTGCAAAGGTTCACAGTACGAAAGTGTAAAAAGAATATGCAATGTACAGAGATAATAATTCATTAATGTGACTCATATAGACACAGATGTGAAGACAGTTTTCTGGTACAATGAGGAATTATTATCAACATTTCAGCTGTGCTCACTTTCAGTTTTACCTCCAAATAAATGAGTTTACATACTGTGCAGTAGATAATCTGGATAAAATCTTTGCTTGTTTATAACCTGTAACTGATTCTTGTCCCATCTGATTTCATTATGGCACCGTTTATTTATTTATTTAATAGTTTATTTCTATCCCTTCCTCCTCCTTCTTGTCTAATGTACATGCACATTCCCCTGGTCACGTTTATTCACATATAAATATATGACCCACTTGCACAACACACTTTCATACATGCACACAAACTCTTCCAATACTCCCACTAACAAAAACAACTAACACTCCGTACCATATTCAAATCATAGCGTCTGTTTCATACGTGTTGTCTTGATGTCTGTATGTTCTGTTACACCTTTACTTCTACTATGTCACACTGAGAACAAACACCGGTCCGTCTTTAAGCTCTTGTCTTGTGGATAATACCAACATCTGAACCCTGAGCTCTGGCCACCTCATGTTCTCTCTTCAAGCCAAATAGTCGCTCTGCTTCTCACCTTCTCACCCTCTCAGCTGCATTACCATATTCCCTTTAGGTGGTAGAACTCATACTTGGCAAATAGATTTCGTAGTCGCCCCCTCAGCAGGAGAGCTGAAAAATGAATTTCACTGCTGTTAAAAATGGGCGTTTCGCGCTATTGTTTGCATCTCTTGTGCTTTATCTTTTGATTGATCAACAGCAGCAACATAAATCCTCATTTCCATGAACATATTGTGGATTAATACTCTAATGAAAAGACATGATGTGTCTGCAGACGTGAGGGCTTTAAAGACAGACAGCAGAGGAGGACAAAGAGTGAATAAGAAGCAGAGAATCCCCTCCCGTCTTCCTGCTTTGTCTCGTGCCACTGATCTGTTCAATAAGGCCTTGTCTAGTAGCACTAATCCTTTTGTTTTGTTATGCCACTCTGGCTATCTGTTTCCACTGCCTATCGATTATCTGTGCTTCCCTGCCCTCTGCGCGACACATGAATGAATCTCATTTCCCCTCGTATTGTGTTGCAGTAACTTTAAAAACAACCCAGCCGCCGTCTTAATTCGTGGAGCCAGAAGGCGTGAAAAGGTGGAGGTGAGATTAAAAGCAGCAGCTGGATCTTCAGGAGATGATCTGATACGAGCGTGCACTGTATTAGAAACGAGGGTCATTTCCAGCATGTGGAAGTTACAGATAAGACATCTAGTGTGACTTGTTAATGTTTATCTGCAGGCCACAGCGGGTAGAGAAGACACAGAAGATCTGAGGCTGTCTATACATGTTTAAACAGACACTCAGATCTCTGGCTGCTATAGAGTCGATGAACAGCTGGTCAGGGATGGCTGGAAGGCAACACAAGAGTCTCTGAGTGCAACCTGTGGTCAGTGAATCCCAGATTTGCAGAACATGGAGTTTATTGCTGGCTGGTAACCTGCCAGAGTGGCTGCAGGACTCATTCTGGCTGCTACTGCTTTACCTTAGATGGAAATCAGCGTATTACTGGTGAAATTGGGCCTGGAAAAATAAAAAGATAAATAAGAGAACAGCTCTTGCATAGAAACACGTGTTGAGTAATTAATTATTAGGCCTGTGCATTAAAGAAACTTGGTCTCAACGTGGGCGATATTGCTTTAAGAAAAAAAAACAGATATTATCGTCCACCACAAATGCATGAACTGAAGAGGAGCAAGCATTCCACCGAGGCTTTTAAAGGATGCAGTTTGATGGAAAACCTTTTATCAGAAGCTGTAGTTTGCATTTCATTGACTTTATTCTATGAATTCTACATTTTTTCATTCCTTAATCATGCTTACTGAGATTGTGCTTTACTATAAAATAGTTAGCCACTTGAAATGTGATGTATTAGAATAGCCAAGAAGACCAGAAAACTGCAGCTATTTTCTACCATTTCCATTAGTTCTCCTCTCTGTGGTGGTGCTTATGCTGATTTGTATAATATTAAGCTTTTCAACTTGCTAATGCATCACATGCCAGGTTTGTGTTACCGCCTCTTTCACTGCACACAGGCAGATATTTGCCTCTCATTTATGAAAACCATCTGTTTACCCAGAGAAAATTGGACGCAGCTGTAAGGATGTTTACATGCTCGACAAATCATTCTCCAAGTACAGACTGGGTATTCCTCAATGTGATATTTAGACATCATGTCTCTGCATCTAAATCACATCGAGTCACTGCTGCACCGTCTGAGAGGAGAGGGGGGGGGGTTTCTGTATAAACCCATCACTGCTCAAGGATAAGATGTTTGTTTCTGTGAGCTCATTTGGAGCTAAGATATTGATAAAGATCACACTAATAAGGAGAGAGGCGGAGGGCGGGAGATCTTTGTCTTGTTCCGACTCTAATGGTTTTTGTCTCCCGCCGTCTGGTAGGAGTCACTCTGTAAGTGTCATTAGGATGCACGGGGAGTCGCTTCGGCTAAATATTGCGCAGGCTTCATTTAGCACAGATGAAACCATGACTCACTGTGGACTCATAGAGCGAGTGTCTCACGTCGCAACCCAAATCATTTCAGCTGGAAGCTGAGTGAGTTATTCCAGCAGCTACTGGTTTGTGTCGCCGAAGCCTCCAAAGCCATTAGTCCCATTTTAGTATATTATGCTAATTGGTCCTCGGTGATTTCAGCGCCGGACCGACTGTGAATATCAGTCTCTGATGCTCCGAGGCTCATTAA
The DNA here is from genome assembly GCA_916701645.2 of Sebastolobus alascanus. NCBI lineage: Eukaryota > Metazoa > Chordata > Actinopteri > Perciformes > Sebastidae > Sebastolobus > Sebastolobus alascanus. Next base: position 565,484 of record CAKAOJ020000126.1, read on the forward strand.
ACATGGGATTGTTCTTGTCATGTGGAGAGCCATCAACAGAAGACATGTGACCTGTTATGGATCTTTGTTTAATTGAGATTTACAGGGCGTTATTGAGGAAGCATGCTGGGAAATTATTTCCCTGATCCTTAAAGCTAAACGCTAATCAGTATTTCTTTTTGTTGACAGTGGGCCAAATGACTACATGCAATGTTAGAGTTCACTTGACTAAAACAAATTACCATCAACTTTGCAGTTCCCCTCAACTCGGCTCTCGTCCACCGTGTTTCCAGATCAGCAGGCAGCTGTGATCATCAAACAAGCTCCGATAAACTGTACACAACTGGCCAGCAGCAGAAAGTGGAGAAACTTAGCTGGTGAAGAAAGTGGCACATTTAGCAGCTAAAGAGCCAGATGTTTCTCTCAGACCCTGAAAATCAAACTCTCCACAGAAAGCAGAAATAAAACACTTACTGGTGGATTAGCAGCTCCTTCAGGCTCATTTTAAAGACGCTGTTGAGGACAGTCCCCATCCTGACCTCCATCGTGTGTGCATCAGCAGCGACACACTGATTTATTTTTATTAAATTGACCCGATGAGTCAGATTCAAATCTTATCTGGTGGGCTTTTTGCAAAAAAAAACCCATTTACTAATTTAATACAAGATTGCTCTCTAAATGCTTCAGTGCAAGTTCATTAGCTCCACTTTCACGGAGGACACATTTGTCTCATTATCTTTTAGACAATTTAAATTTTGTTGGTGAAATTATCGTCTCGTCATCACTTTCCAAAACTGCCGGATGCTGACGAAGCACGTCTTGCAAAACAGTGTGCTGTTCCCTTAATAGAGATGCATTCTGTGCACGTAGAGAACAGCTGAATGCTGATGGTCTCCTGCACGCCGCTGTCCTCCGTTTGCTCTCAGCTCGGAGAGATTCAGTCCGAGTTCAGCCAAGTTTGACTCATCAAACATTAAGCTGCAGGGTCCCTGCGACCAGCCAGCTGTTCTGCCACTGAATTTCCCTCTTTTTCCTGGAAGACTACCTGGCTATGCTTCATGCATATCTCCTTTTTTACATTTCCCCGGTGGGAGCTCAGTCCTAACATGCCTGCTACCCTTTGGAGCATCTCTTGACCTTAAAGTCTGGACACATCTTCTCCTGCAGAGAAAGTTGGGCTCTAACCAGAGATGAAAAGGGCTGCTGAGAGGCTTAAACTGTGGCTGTCAGGAGAGAACACAGGAGGGGAAAGAGCTCCATGTTGTTTTGCAAATGTTAGGAGAGAAGACAACAGGCCTTCCCTTGAAGGGAAACTTTACCTGTAACATTTAAAATAACAAACCTTTCATTCCTGTGATGATTTTGTATTACTCTCTACAGACTATATAGAAACAGCTAACTTTTCGTTGTATGAATGACACTGTAATTGACATTTAGCATGCAATAAGAACGCCGTTCATGCTTTTGGCGTGTCATTTGTACGCCATGTAGTCTGTACTGACTGCAATGTAAATGCATCCACGTGAATATGCTACGCTCAGAGCTAGTGACGTAGAATTAAAAGAGAGAGAGACTGCTGATGGCGGGCGGGAGGGGTGGTGGATAGGTCCAACAAACACAGGACTTTCAACCAGGAGTTATTCTTGAGTTATTTTGAAGTTACGTTAGTGACGTTTTTTCCGTATTCATGTCAGGTTTTTTATTACTTTTACTTGGTTTACATACTCAGCCCAACCAGGATGTTTTTCCCTAAACTTTGTTGCCTTAACCATGCTGTTCTACCTACAAAAAGAAATGGACTGTAATTATTATGCATCCCACGAAATCAACTTGTTTGTAATCCACGTAATTGTGAACAAGGAGGTGGGTTTGATGGGTGGGTCAACAAACACCAGACTTTCGCCCCAGGAGACCGCTGTTAATGTCCTGTGTGAAACCAGAAATCAACGTTGATGTTTTAGTCACGCAGGCTAACTTCTGTACTTACGTTACGGCACTTCCCGAGTTATTTTAACCCAAACCACCATCTTTTCCTAAACCTAACTAAGTGTTTTTTGTCACGGAACTTCAGGACTTAAGTTACGCCATTTCCGGTGCGGCTTAACAAACAACTTAACCACGATTTTAATCCTAACCCTAGCTACGTAGTTTTCTTGCCTAAATCTAACCAAGTCGATCTTTTCCTCATCCTAACTAAGTGGTTTTGCCTAATCCTAATTAAGTTGTTTCCTGCAGACGACTGGAGCACAAATTGACGCTGGACATTCGTAGGAAAATGAGGAATACATTTTCGTAAGATATCATACGAACCTTTGTATGATAATACGTTGCCTTAACATACCTGCAACCGTTTCACGCTAACGACGTGGAGTTAAATGACACGCAGAAAGCCTAAAATGTGCTTTCATGACACACGAAAAAGTGCTATTTATACGTCTTCCCATGAGATCAGGTTGGGTAAAGAAGAGTCAGTGGAAAAATGGATAAAAAAAAATGCTGCCAGTGAAAATAATCCACTCAGCAATTACCTCTCCAGCAAAATGTAGATAAACATAACTCCCAGAGGAAGGTTAACAGAGGACAGTAAAAGGTCTCAACATAAACATACTGTAGGTCCGTTTCAGTGTTTGAACACACGACCAACGCTGTCGTTTTACTGATGAGTAATATTCAACGGGTGCCATCCTGCTAATATTAAAATGTGTGCATTAGAAGTACAGAGAAGTCCTGAGGGAAAGTTAAACTGTGGCGTCTGCAGTTTGGCCTCTTGCTCTGACTTGTGTGGCTCCTAACAGGGTTTGATGTATCTGCTTCAAAGGGAGCGAGCCCACAGAGAATGATTAGCTGGCATCCTCTCGCTGCCTCAGCACCGTGTGTACACTCTGTTATCTGGTTTAATAGAGGAGTTTAAATGTGCAAAGGCGATGGCTGGAGATGATATTGTCGCTGTCTGAGGATGTAAAAGTGAGACTGTCTCAACGGGACGTGGAACTCACAGGAGCCGTTTTTAGAGGCGGCACTTAGGAATATTGTAGTGTTGGAGCAACGTGGGTGTTTGGAGGTTAGACCGGGCATAGGACAGCTTTTAAAGGGCACGTCAACACCTGCGGGGGGGGGGTGGAAAGGAGATTCAGCAGCTAGATGTGCAGTGTCAGTGGGTAAAGTGTAGTGAAGTGAAGTGTGGGGCACGGAGGCCGGCAGGATTACATTCATGTTAACAGCAACCTGTGATTTGCTTCCATCTCTCCAAAGTGGATAAGTGAGGAGCAACATGTTCCCTCAGGTCGTCTCGTTCTACCAAGGTGTACAACAACATAATTTGGAGATGTAGTGTTGGAGTGGATACACTCAAAAGGTTCACATGGGCTGCAGTCCAATAGTCAAAAATGTACAACCTATGATCGTGCTCACTGAGTCCGATCTCTGCATGCGTTAGGTTCCACATGTTTAGTCTGTTGTTTTTCAAACAGTGATGAGTCAACTGAGACAGTCGTGGCATTCAGATGAACCTTTAGCTTAACCTCAACAGACCGGACATGTGACCTGTTTAATAATCCCAGTATCTGCTCTCCTGAGTGCAGGTTTGGAGGTTCAGAAGTAGGTCAGAGATGAACATTGTTGTTACCTGTCAGACCGTTCAGTAGATTTATGATTATGCAGCCTAATATCTGTAATGAGAGGTCAAGACCTCCGTTAGCATTAGCACTGGGCTTCAGTAGGACTCTTACTTCTCCTGGCTGCACCGATATGCATTGTGTGCTTCAGAATATATTTCATGAAACTGTGCAGGTAACGTGTGTTTGGTCCAGTTCTAGAAACGCGGTGACATTAGTTGCCGTTTCAGTTGTCTTTGAAAGATATTTGTGTTATTTTGTCCACATTTATTAAGGACAATATAACCAAATTAAACTCCCTCTCTCTCCTCTCTCCTCCTCCAGCCTGCGAGCTGATGAACCAGGGCATATTGGCGTTGGTCACCTCGACGGGCTGCGCGTCAGCCAGCGCGCTGCAGTCCCTGACGGACGCCATGCACATCCCTCACCTGTACATCCAGAGGAACGCAGAGGGATCGCCGCGGACCGCCTGCCACATGAACCCCAGCCCCGGCGGGCAGCGCTACACTCTGGCTGCCCGGCCGCCCGTCCGCCTCAACGACGTCATGCTGACCCTGGTGGAGGAGCTGCGCTGGCAGAAGTTCATAGTGTTCTACGACATCGAGTACGGTAAGTGATCAACAGATTTCCAGTGGCTGTGCTGGATCGAGGAAACTGGTTTTCTGGGCTTTGAAAGTTTTCTTTGTGGATTGTGTAGATGCTGATGGACATTCAGATACTGGCTGTTGAAAGTTGGTATTTGTTGTGGAGGGCAAACATCCCACTGAAGTTTAGCTGCGGAACTTGATCTTGATTCTGATTCACTCATCTGATCGTTGGCTTTAATAAAATAATTGCTATGTTATGTCAAAGGTGATAGAGATAAGTGCATGTAGCCACTAATGAGATGGTTTTACGCTCATACTCTTTCTTGAAGCGTCTATGATAATTGTACTCCTCCCAAACTCTCTGGATTATAGTCTGGAATTCTTTAGAGGTCCTTTTTTCCCCGACTGTGTTGTTCCCTGGTTGTTTGGATGATGCAACACAGTATAGTTTTGTCTGATATTTGAACTCTATGGGATGCCTGTTTCTTCTTTTGGCTTCAGTGGTGAGGCTACCTTAACATTCTGTGTAAGACCAAGTATCACGGCAGGGCGCTACGACCTCTCGATGACTCACCTGCTCTGCAAAGAAATACACTTGTGCTCACACTGGTTTGCTCTTCAGGTGGTAAAACGTGCCCGTATCTCTACCTCTGAGCTTGTTTGGAGATTTGGAGGACTTTAGACTCTGCTCAAACTTTGTGTGTCTGAGTACAGAAACAAAAACTGTTGAACATTTCACCTTTTTAACCCTGTTAAAAGAGGTTGTTTTGGACTTTTTTCTTATTCAAATGGAGGTTGTATGTTATACAGACAACTTTTTGATCTGTGATTTTTGGATGCATGAATAAAATTGACTTGACTTCAAAAAGAAAGAAACAGAAAGTGTTCGGCGGGTTGCCTACCTTGGTGTTTTTTTGCAATTTTAAGACTACAAGCAGCCCTATTTGTAGTCCCCATCTGCAGCACATTACATACTCTATTTGTTGATAACTATATTTGGAAATATCAGCTCTCTTTTACGTTCACCTGCTGTTGTAAACTCACATGGAATACAGATAGTGACAAATAATTGAAAAAGCATTAAGAACAGCTGCAGGCTGCCTAAATGATTTTCAATGTATTCTGGCCTTGGAAAGGTTTCCATGACCGGATATTGCAGCAAAACTTCAGCCATCGAATCTCCTGTCTCCTGTATTTGTTTGGAATAGCTTACTTGGACTGTATCTTAATGAAATCACATTAGGCTCAATGGATTTTTGAGTGTAATCGATACAGGATGGTGGCAATTACAATATAAGGATATAGACAGATGCAGGCATTTAGCCTCTCAGATACTCTTATCCAGAGTGATTTAGAGTAAGTGCATCAGTAGCTGCGGGCCAGGATCTGAATCCTTTAAGAACGAACCGGGGGCACAGTTAACAATAAGAGCAAAGGACAACAGTGAGGCTGCAGAGGAGAACTTTTCTGTTTCAGCACCACATCCTCAGACTGAGAAAACGTCCATAAATATTCAGTTGTAGATGCATCGGTGCAGCTAATTTATTTGGAAGACAGTCTTCAATGGTAGATCTGGGATGTCTTTAGTTCTAGCTTCCTTTACATTCTGCCCACATCCCATCTCAAGGATGGATTTGGAGAGGTCAGAGCTACTTGTTGGACGGCCGAATAGCTTCAGAAACCCCCTCCCACCACACCTTTACGACGTCGGATTAGGGGGACAACATTGAACCCGACTGGCCAGCGTATGACCGAGTGCAACACAATGAATCAGTCTGGTTAGACTAGTTCTGTTCAAGCGTAAACCAACCCTAAGTCAGGGTTCTGTTGCTTTAGATATTTCATTCATCAAAGTCAGTTAGAGTAATTGTGACATTATTCAGGAATTGTGGGAATTATGATGAGCATTTATGACGTGTTTGTAATGCCTAACCAAGTACTTTTGTTTTTGTAAGTAAACCTAAAAGCTAAGTAAACCTGTTGGATGTTTATTTTGAAAAGAGACTTTATGCACATCCCGATATCACGCCAAAGCGTGTAATAGACCTAGCACATCACAGTTTAAAGTGTAGAGCCACAGACTTGGCGACTATTTGACGAGTTGGGAGAGAGAATGTGTTTTAGCTTTAGTCTGATTCTTAAATAAGTGTGACCAATATACTGTATGTACTGAGCTGTTTACAAATACGTTTTTTAAATGAACTCCAATATATCTTTGGCATTTCCACTGCAATGTATTGTAAGCTGTCAGCAGACACATATATGCCGATACCAATATATATGTGATATGAAGTCATGATCAGATTTATCGTTCTAGATCTACATATCAGCCTTTAATTAAAATACTGGTTAGTTTCAGCCCTCGTTGTCTTCCATTGTTCCTTTGTGTTAAACATTTGGACCGTCCTCTCTGCCGGCGCTACTCTACTTCTTGTCTGTGAGGTGCAATAATACAAATTACATAACACAGTCACCATGTGCAGTAAGATTACTGGGCAACATAAAACTGCCTTCACCTTCTCTGTGATGAGCAGCTATTAGTGAGTTAACACATCATGTTTTCAGTCTGTGAGCTGCCTCCTCATTTCCTGTAGCTTCCACCTCACTGTCAAACAAACATAAATAATACCTGAACTACCTCAGCCTGAAGACCTTGCACCCATGATGTTTCCATTATTGTGCACTGTGCAATTTGATTGCTCTCTTAATAACGTTGATTATTGTTGCTGTTTGCAGGCAGGTTATTGCTGCAGTTGACTGATTGTTGATGCACAGAATGACTTTTAATAAGGAGAATAAAAGAAGTGATTTTGATCACTGAAACATTTTCTTCTATCAGACTCCATCGTTGGTTTAATGTACAGTTTTTGTTCCCCCTGATATCCACACAATGGAGTCATGAATACAAATACAATACTCCTCAGCATTGGTGTGTTTTAGGGTTTTCTTTTTTTAAATGAGTGCAGAGTGAGATGGCAGTCAGGGTGAATAAACCACCCTGTCTTTGGACAGATTTAATGGATGCTGTGCTCTGATGTGAAGCTGCCCTCCAGCTCTGATATGAACAAGTGTCAGACGGAGTGATGAGAGCTGAGAGTAAACCTCTGATCCGGCTCAGACCAGCATGGACTCCCACAGAAAACACCACAGGTTGGTTGTGACTGCAGGAGGCGAACAAATGGAGCGGACCCTCGAGGATCACAGCAGCTGATAACGTTATATCTGACAGAATGTAATAACATGGGCTGGAAAGGGAATAAAAGCTGGGAAGACCATCGGATTTGGAGGATCGAAGACAAGTCGTAATCTACTGGGAGTAAAAGTAATATAAAACGTGTGATTCTGAAAATGTAGCCGTGCTGGTTTGTACCAATATTGGATCTTGGAAAAAGTCCCAGAGAGACAGAAAAGATGCAACAGATGACTGAGTAATGAAGTGGAAATTAAATGGCAATTGAAGGTGATTATCTGGCTTTGTCGTTCCCCACCAGTGATGCAGTCCTCTCCTGGGCCAGTCAGAAACTAAATGCATCACAGAGCAGTATGGTGACATTTAATCCCTATAAACAGATCCTGCATTCACAGGTAGAATCTTTAGGCTTTGTAAGACATGTAAGATTTTGGCATCGGAAGCCTTCTGGTTTCCGTTTGTAGGCTGAGTAGTATTGACCAATCACGTTGGAGCAGGCTTTGGTTGAATGCAGGTAAACTGTCTGTGTGGAGAGCAAAAGTGGTGGAACGCATCGGCCAAAATGCAATCTATTTTGGTCAATATTGAGATCACGATTATTTTACACAATCACTCATTGACTTTAGAAACATCATGAATTTAGAAAGAACATTTTGTAGCCTCCATTTTAAAGTTAAATGCATCAATCTGGTAGCAAAATAGCAAAATTAAGAGGCTAGATCTATGAGGATCCTGCTCTCTGGGACTAACGTATGAAGTTTTCCAACAGTGCCATGAAGTGAAGTGTTTGCATCAGTCAGCAGTGGCCTCTACTCTAAAATTAATGTTTCATTATGTCCATAATATTACAGTTTAAACAGCAGCCAATAGCTTTTTAATGGGCCTTTTCTTTGTTTTTATTTAATTGTTAAATGCAGCTGAAGTGCTCACTTCAAAGGTAATTGGGATTAGTCTGTATGAATGTGTTTTTAAGTGGGGAGAAATGAATGTTTTCTCTGTGTGGTGTGGCAAAGACCCACTGTGCTGCGTGATCTCACCGCACCACTTACCAATTAGTGGAGCAGCATCGGAGTCTGTGTGGAGTCGAGCTCAATGCATTTACACTCAGCGTGTTTGCTCTCGAGCTGGATTTCATTCTCTGCATGTTAATCAGCTTTACAGCGACAACATCTTCTGGGGTTTTATTTTGTTTGACATGTGATTATGGGTTATATATCATCTCTGCTTTGATTGGAATTTTGGATATAAATTTAATTTCAGACCTCAGATTAAGATCAGTTTGAGGTTTAAACTTTTTTGATCACCAGGTCTTGATGGATGATGATAATCATGAATACCATTATATGCTCACTATGACCTTTCAAGGGATTTTAGTTAAGTTTTACAGCTTGAGTTTAGTTTAGAGGTTAAAATGTTTCTATGATGACAAACTGATAATCTGAGTTCATCAAAGTTAATTGGAACATTTTGCTCGCCTAAAATTGCTTAGCTCCACCCTCTCGTGTCACTTCTGGTTGCAAAAAAACAAGATGGTGATGGGCAAAAACCAAGATGGCGATGGGCAAAAACCAAGATGGCTGGCGATGGCAAAAAACCAATATGGTGTACAAAAACCAAGATGATGACAGCCAAAAACCAAGATGGCGACGGCCAAAAACCAAGATGGCGACGGGCAAAAAAACAAGATGATGACAAACAAAAACCAAGATGGCGACAGCAAAAAACCAAGATGGTGCAGGCCAAAAACCAAGATGGCGACGGCCAAAAACCAAGATGGCAACGGGCAAAAAACCAAGATGGTGACAAACAAAAACCAAGATGGCGACGGAAAAAAAACAAGATTGCGATGGCCAAAAATCAATATGGCGACGGACAAAAACCAAGATGGCGACGGCCAAAATGCCAAACTCAAGTCTACAAACCAATGGGTGACGCCACGGTGACTACGTGCACTCCTTATATACAGTCTTTGCGTAGAATTAACAGGAAATAGAAGCAAACAGAAGCTACTCATGAATATAACCAGTGGACAGTCTTTGGATACCAGCAGAGCTCCGTCTTTACAACGTGATCTTCACAGCTAGAATCAGTTCAGACCAGCAGCTTGAAGCCAAATCAACCAGTGAACTGTGGTGGCTCTTTTTTAATGATGTGACTCAGCACCTCTCAAAACTCCTGAAATCTCTGAGCAACTATTTGAACAAGGTGATGTGTGAGGATTCAGCGACGGTGTCTCCGTGCGTATTCCCTCAGACATGGATTTTGGCAGATGATTTAGGAGAAACTTTTCACTGCAGTCGCTGTGTTTTTTTTTAAGGCTAATAGTAAATTGAAGTGACACCTGACACGTGTTTAAAGCAAATACTCGTTGAGTTTTGCCAGACCGCGATGGTTTAGTGTCAGTTTTCTTTTGTGTAGTACGTCGTGACGCTACAGAGACTCCTCATCACCATCCGGCTTCTATCGGTTTTCCATTCAAACTTAATTGTCCCAGAGGGCAGATTTGGTTTGTTGAACCGCCCATAACAAAAGACAAACCTCTTCTCTGGACTTAATCACACAACATTATCGATCCTCTACCTCTTGTTTTCCTGTTGACACTAATCCTCTCTAATTCCTGTCATTCCATATTCTCTCATCCATTCAGTCTTTATCTGAAATGGATCTCTTTCATGGATTTCAAAATATATTTAATCCTAGAACATTCGTGGTTTCACCCACAACCATAATGATAGCATTGCTGAATAGCCTAACCTGTCCTTAAAATAATGGTACATAGCATGAGTTGCTGTGAGCCTTGAAACAAAGAGAGTGAAGGATAAGAAAAGATCAGCCTCTGGTTGAAGAGGTTAAGAAATGTCTGTCATTGAAAGTCAACTAAACAAACCACAAACACATTAAAGTTTGAAGTTTGGACACCAACTTTAAACGCACTAAATCTTCTTCTAACGCCTCATCGTCCTCATTTCTCCCTCTTCGTCTTCATCCCCTTCGTCCCCGCTCCTTGTGATGAGTGAAGCCATTATAAGTGTGGGCCGAGCAGGAGGCCCATTTATTCAGATTACGGGCTCATTGTTGAGGGATACGAGGAGCAGATGGGCTTTTTGGTTTGGCTGTCTGGCCGAGTCTGTACGGACCGGCCGGGACTGTCAGTCGCCTGTGATGATGATTAAAGGAGCTCCTTGGATTGCCTCTTTCCTCCCCTCATCTTTCCAAAAAACCTCCGTGCTCGCAGCCTTCCCTGCTCCATTTAAAAAAAAAAAAAAAGGCAATAAGTAGGATGTTTGCTGCTCTCGTAGCACAGAATGACTCTAATATATCTATGGCAGGATGTGTTTTTAAGGACATTAAAAGGCTAAAAAGCCTCTTTTCCCCGGCCCACATATAAGAAAGTAGCACTATAGTCTCAGGGTTTAGCATTTTCATCTTTTATCATCATCGGGCTTTGAGGCCGAGGTGCATGTGGCAAAGTGGGGGGGGCGCTACAAACATGTAAAAGGTGATGCAGCTGAGTAAAGGTCAATAAAGGACAGACAGCATTTTTCATTTTCTTAGAACAAGTGGAAGTGAACCATCGGTGGTTTCTAACGCAGATCAGCTTCAGAGTTTCTCACTGCCCACACGATTTCCCTCCGACTTCCTCGAGGAAATTCAGTTTCTGCTTTAACAGGTACAGTCTCACCAGCCTGCAGCAGCTCGCTCTATGATGTGAGGAGCGAAATGAATTCACAGTTGGAAATGTTCCTCCAGATACTGAAGCTGCTGTCGAGGCTTCATGGGAGCAATCTAAACTCCCCGATTGGCAGCCATGTTGGGAGGCCAACGCTAAATTGAAGCTGCAGCTGTCTGGACTACAGGCATCATGGTGACAAGTTTTGTGCAATTTGGCATTTTTTGATAAGGCAGAGAAAGACATGTGAGGTTCAGAGTTCAGTCTTGGAAACAGGAGTTGATAAAACATCACTCAGATTTCAGGGATTATAGATTCTGGATGTGAAAACCGAGGCTACGGTTAAAAACAACAACAGCATCCAAAAACACTAAATTCACTTCTGAGAATGTTTGAGGCGAGAAATCAACTGTGCAGATTTTGAATATTGGCAGAGATAAGAGAAAACACAGTGCAGGATAAGAGAAAATATTGTTTTTGTTAATCCGAAGCTCCCCTAGCGACCTCTACAGGCTCAATTAGTCATTAAATCCCACAATGCAAAACTGTCAGGAACAATCACAACTTATAGAGAATCAATATAGTCGTCAAATTAAAAAACAATCTGCCCTTTAGATTCTGAGTTTTGTGTGCTGAGGGTGACGCCTGGGGAAAGGTCAGAGGTCACCAAAATCAGTAGGAGTCATTCCCAGGAGATCGTGAACGACCTCAGCACATTTCATGTGAATCTAGTTAACAGCTGTTGATATATCCAAATAGCATTTTGGCCTATTGAGCGCTGTGGACTCGCCTCTGTCACCGCTTATTGAACAGAAATGAAATTGTTTCGCAGGAGAGGTGAGGAGAGGTGAGGACAACCTTTAACTATACATAACACTAAATTAAATTAAAGTAAATTGGGTGTACTGACCCTTTATTGGGAGGCAGTGAAGCAGCTTGTTGTTATGACGTGTTTGACAGACGGACTGAATAACTGACCAACATCACTTTTCTTCAGCATCGCCACCGGCAGGAGAGAGAAAAGTGGAGGTGAGGGAGGAGAAAGATCACCGGCTGCACATACACACACACGCGCACACACACACACACACACACACACACACACACACACACACACACACACACACTGAGAGCAGGATTGATTTCTGCCCCTGTGCGAGGGTATCAATATGGCCGCCGCGGCGCGCGGCTTCACTGAGCGTGACGCAGCAACTTAGCCACATCAAAGCTGCAGACTCCAAATCTCACGCTGGCCGCCGCCGCGCGCCGGCCGACCGACCGCATGGGTGGACAGGCAGGCTGCAGTGCGCTCTGGGAAATGTTGTTTTTCATCAACACCCAATCAGAGGCAGCTGTCAGGCGGAACAGACGGCCGTCCTGGGGAGAAACGCTGATAAAGACATTGACACGGAGACTGGAGTGTGTGTGTGGGTGTGTGTGTGTGTGTGTGGGTGTGTGTGTGTGTGTGTGTGTGTGTGTGTGTGTGTGTGTGTGTGTGTGTGTGTGTGTGGGTGTGTGTGTGTGTGTGTGTGTGTGTGTGTGTGTGTGTGTGTGTGTGTGTGTGGGTGTGTGTGTGTGTGTGTGTGTGTGTGTGTGTGTGTGTGTGTGTGTGTGTGGGTGTGTGTGTGTGTGTGTGTGTGTTGTGGGTAAACAAACACACTTCTTTCTCTGCCAATCTGTCTGCAACACACACCGCTGCTGTGGTTTGTGTGGTTCACGAGGACACACACACACACACACACACACATACACACACACAAACACACACACAGTTGTTCTAACCTGACCTTGTCAAAGGGAGGAAGACAGACCATAATCAAGTCTGTAATTAAAGCTGCAGTCACACTGACTTTAGCATGAAAACAGAGTCAAAACAGTTGTTTTTATTTATCGGCATAACCGACGAAGTATCATTTCATACAGTATTTCCCGATCAGGATATTGTGTACTAAGTAACTAACTACACAGACAACGAGCAAACGTTTGAAGATAATCTCATTATTGCTTTTGGTCTCTTTAGGCGGGTCGTTGATAAGAAAGTGAGAAAGATAAAATAGCAGCAGCCTCATCCTTTAAGCCCCCCCCCTCCAGTCAGTTTTACTTCCTGTTTTTTGGTTAAAGTTCTTTCTCAAACAGAGAATGAGAGTGTGGTTATTAATCAGACGTAATTCATCACCGTGGCAACCAGACTGCACCCCAGTTTAGATGAAACCAGTTTAGATGAATTTACTGTTTATCAGACCACAATTAAAGCTGCAGTATGCGAGATTGGCGCAAATATGATTTAAAAAAGTTATTTTTAGAAAACGGCCGCTATATGGTGACAGTAGAACATGAAACAGGTAACCTGAGTTAAATCCTGTTCCTCTGTGTCCTACTGTGTCCTCCGGTGCTGCTAACGCCATCTGAAGGATTTCACTTACCGGAGGAAAACAAGGTCCGCTGCGAGCTGCAGTCTATGAGAGCCGGCTGTCAATCACTCTGAACTCCGACCAAACGGTCAAACTAGGCAGCGCTGATCAGATATGAATCAATATTCTGTTACTGTAATGACTATTTCTCTCCTCAGATGTTCTCAGAATCATCTTGTAGTTACTGTTTAGCTGTAAAATGAGAAAGTTTGTGAGGCAGCCGCCATTGTAAAATCTGTTGAAGGAAGCCAAGTTCTGGTCACATGACCGGAGCACAGCCAATAGGAACGCTCTCTCTCTCTGAAATGACCTGTGATTGGTCAAAATCTGCCGTCAGGGGCTAGATTTTTCTAAAGCCTGAAAACAGAGACATGAGGAGGAGCAGAAGTCTAGTTTTCTCTCAGAACACTTGAATTACAATATGCTGAAAGGTTATTATGGAATTTTTTGCCAAATTATGCAAAAAAATTGTTGCCTACTGCCACTTTAACTCCAGTAAACTGTATCAGTGCCGATCAGAAACGGAGCAGAAAAGTGAACTTGAACAGTCGATGTGTTTCCTCCTCAGTGGCTCCAAACCAACGATATATGTCATGTCTCCGTTGTGCCGCGGCGCCGTGAGACTGAACCATACTGTGCTCTTCTGTTGACATCCTGTAAATGTTTCATCGCCGGCGAGACCGATCAGACGAACACAAGCTCTCGAGAGTAGTAAGATCTCTATCGAAGCAAGACCGCCTGAAAACACTGGATTAAAATGAAACTGATTAAACTGTTAAATATTAAAATGTGAAGTTACCGAGAGGAAAGAGAAGAGAATAGAGGAGAGAGCAGAGTGAATAAGAGAGAGGTGGAAAGGGCAGAGCAGGAGGAGGAGAGAAGAAGTGGATTAGCTGCAGACAGCATGAAGAAAAGCTCTGCCTGAGGCCCGGCGCTGTTAGGACGCATCTGTGTCTCTCTGAGTAAATCTGTGTTAGTGTGAATTGTTCCTTCATTATTTTGAGAAGCACAGTTGCACCTTCGTATCAGTCAGTTTACTAGTTATGGCCACTATGTCATAGTTAGCCGCTAGCGGGCGTTATCACTTCAACGTAAACATTTGTCGCTTTCTGATGCTGTCGTTCTTCTTGAGAAAAGGCAAAGGCGAGGGGGGGGCTTTGGCTTCGAGGTAGAGCGGGTCGTACACTAATCGGAAGATCGGCGTTTCCATCCCCGGCTCCTCCGGTCCTCATGTTGAAGTGTCCTTGAGCAAGATGCTGAACCCCAAACTGCTCCCGAAGGCTGAGTCATCGGTGTGAATGAGTATTTAGATCAGAGCCTGATGGGCAGGTTGGCTCCTCTGCCATCAGTGTGTGAATGTGTGTGTGAATGGATGAATGTTGGCATGTAGTGTAAAGAGCTTTGAGTGGTCAGAGGACTAGAAAAGTCCATGTTTATACCTGCCATCATATACGAGGGCAACTCCTCGCTGTCAGTGTTCCTGAAAATAATAAGAGACGTCTTCCTCCCATCTTCTTCTTCTTCTTCTTCTGTTGAGTTTCATGGCGGTTGGCATCCATCAGTGTTGTATTACCGCCATCTGCTGGACTGTCCCTCGCTCCATCTATTCCTGCACTGCCATGTGTGAAAGGTGCAAGACGGAAATGTTCCTGAATGTAGTGCGGGTGTGAATAGTGAAAATCACCAGCGGTGCCTGAGAGGTTGTCCCAGTAATTTACTGGGAACTATGTGTGAGTGTCCCTCTCTTTACCAACACCTCCAACCCAGACAGCAAAAAGAAAATTACTCTTACTTGGTTTTGATCATATTCTTTTTTATATTGAGCTGTTGCGTTTTGTGCACATTTCATTTAAATAGTTCTTTCAGGTCAGTTCGTTTGTTTATTTACTCAATACAACAAACAGTCATCTCAATATTCTCTTAAATCCCATGATGATTTTTCCTTTTATTATTACCACATTACATTGTTCTCTACAGGAAACCTCTTTGGAAATTATGGACCTGTAAAACAAAGTGTTTGTTATCCATTTTATTTCCTAACATGAAGGTCTGAATGCTGATTTTAACCGCTCTCCTCACCGCCAGGAATGAAACCCTCAGTGGTAACTACAGTAGAGCCTGTCGGCTGGTCACCTTATCTAATATTAAATGACTAAATTGGCTCCAAAGTCATCTCTATCTCTTGTAGATCTCAGAGGTTTCGTACCTTTTTATGTATTTAAAAAGGTATTTAATATTCCAGTTCCTGCTCTTCGACCGCACCTTATTTGAACTGAACTGAAAGAGGCCCATGTGAGGAGGAGCAGCATGTCAAAGTTCTCCTGCTAATTCTCTGAGCTGTAAAATGATTTACATGATACACTTTAGCCCGTCTACCGTGTAATGAATTCATCTGATTTTCGGATTAGTAAATTCTGAGCTGCGTCTCCTAAACTCGCCCCGAGGAGGAGTGAGCAAAGATCAATCACAGAGGAGTGATTCAGGGGTAAAGAGGTGGAGATGTAGGGGAGGACAGGGAGATGAACTTGGTCCCTGATGTCTTTCTATCTGTGAACCACCCGTGCTGCTGAATATTTATATATGTGTGTGTGTGTGCATTCATAGCAGAGATCTGTTCAGTGGGAGAAAACTCACCCAACTTATACATGTGTTCATAGTGACAGTGGCGTTTGCAGGGACACATTTTCTGGAGGGCAGCGAAGAAGCAGAAAATATGTTTATGGGTCATTTTCTAAACACATTATCTTGTTAGCCTGCTGTTCAGCTGTGGAAACACTTAAATACAGTAAACATTATACAAACAGCAGTAATTTCACATATTCCAACCCAGTCGCCAGAATAAAATGTTGGCATTTCTGCAAACCATAGACGTTTCTGGACCAAATAAACATTTCTACATACGTCTATATCATCGTTATAGTGTTTTAACCACTCGTGGTGCTTTTGCCGTTTCAAAACTGCATTCTCAATTATGTTACGGCAACAAAACTACTTGGTTAGGTTTAGTAAAAGATCATGTTTGGGGTTAAAATAAGTACGTTACTTTGGTTTCACACCAACACGTTCTCACTCCCAACTTGGGGACCGTTGCTTAGTCAGTTCCCCCCTCGGTATTAGAGACCGACCCTCTAGTGAAACTTTTGGATGGACGAGGGACAGCCTGTCAATATAAGACGTGTTGGGAGTGAGAACAAGTTGATCACACGGGACACGAACAGCGCAGATTTTGATTAAACGTATTTCTGACATGTCAAATACAAACGTAATCCAGGAGAAAACACGTTCCCTTGAAAGGTAATTGACGATGCAGTTTCATTGTATGGGAACGTAATATTAAGGAGACCATAACCCATGTTATAAAGCTCCGTTACTTTAAGTATCTACATGGCCTTGAGATCAGGCTTCTCCATGTGAAATCTAGCTGTTTCTCCTCATTGTTTCCCACTAACATGATGTACAATAAATCAGAAAGCTGGGCTCCTAATGAATGATTCTGATTTACCCCTGTTTACAGCACTTGATGCTTAATTATTCTATCAAATTCCTGGCGAACATTTTAGCAAAAGACCTGTGTGATCTTCATGTTAACCTGCAGAGTGCTCGAGTCCTCGTGTCTTTAAACTGTTGCGTGCATTTAAATAATTGATCATTTAGTTTTTCACGTTTGACTGTTTTGAGCCCGTCTCCTCTGCGTCCTCTTGGCCTCCGTGATTTGCTTTTAATTAGCGGAGGAAATGAACGGATGCCTCCACTGTCAGACGGACCCCGTTCACCCCTCATTGGGCTAAACTCTCCAAGAGGATTAAACCGGTCTGAAAGCCACTTAGTGAACCTCATGTTGCTTCATACATATTTAAGGCTGCACAAAGGAAAAGACAAAACGTTGTTAGACGACGGCTCATTGGTTCTCAGCTCGTTAGCTCTCAGTTTGTTGTGTCTCCATCGGAGGCAATGAAAACACAACAGTTCCTCTGTTGGACTCGCAGCCGCTGGCAGACGCAGCGAGAGTTTCTGACATGCACGTAGTGGAAGAGTCAGAAAGTTTTTAGTTATTTTTACACTGATCGGCGCCACTATTCAAAGATCTCAAACACACTCTTTGATTTATTAAATGGGCTAAACCATTCAAACAAACCCTTAACAAAAATAAGTTTATTCAAGTGTGCTATTAGTGTACTTCTTCTTTAAACTTAA
Organism: Sebastolobus alascanus; assembly: GCA_916701645.2. Classification (NCBI taxonomy): domain Eukaryota; kingdom Metazoa; phylum Chordata; class Actinopteri; order Perciformes; family Sebastidae; genus Sebastolobus; species Sebastolobus alascanus. The sequence continues at coordinate 583,129 of CAKAOJ020000126.1, forward strand.
AATAAGAGAGTATGCTTTCAGTTTACTTTTTATGTACTTATCAGCAATATACTTAACAAAATGATACTTAAATATATTTGGCTTATACTGACAATTATACAGAAAAGTCTAAGTATATTTGGCTTATACTTACTTTATGATAGAGTAGCCTATTAGAGGATGTGAGAGTTTGTAAACGTATATTTTGATATTAATTTACTTTAAATCTTCAAGAATTTTCTTGCATTCTCCGTTCACAGTGGAGACGTGAGAAAAAATAATTTAATTTTTTTTAATCTCAACAGAAAATATTAACTCAAATAGCAAAAGTCTCTTTATGTAATGCATAAAACATTGGCTAAGTAATATAAGTTAAAGAAAACTTATAAGTATACTTGCAGTAAAAACTATTAAACTAGTAGTTTACTGAGAGTATAATTTAAAGTGTGCTTTCATAAACTAAAAAGTGGGCTACAACTATATAACTAGTTAACTAACAGTAGACCTATAAGTTCACTTGTAGTATAGTTCTCTTCATAGTGTAGTTGCAGTACAAAATACAATATACTAGTTACTCAAAGTTTACTATTGTAAAGTACACTTGAAAGTTTACTTTTATAAACTAAAAAGTGGTCCAATTTAGAACCGAGAAGTATTGAAGTAGTACACTTAAAAGTATTCTACTAGTACACTGATAATAGTATACTTACTACATAAAGTAAACTTGGGAAATATACTTGAACTTTACTCGATTTTACTTGATAAAATAAACTTGAAGTACTTTTTCATAAGGGAAATGATCCATTAGTGTTAAAAATAGATGCTTCAGTGTCCCCTCCTGTTCTGTCTTTATTGACCTCAGTGTTATTAATGTGTCATGCTGTCTATATTGTAGTGGTTAATTAATAAGGCATTCAGCAGGCCTGTGTGTTTGGGACTCATATTGTGTGGACACCTGCTGCCTCCATATGTAGTCCACTGATGTCCTCTCTCTCCTTTTGATGTCTCTGTTTAAGATGTTTTCTAATTGGCTGCTGATGGCGGCTTCGCAGGAAGGAAGGCGAGGTCGCCGGGTTTGTTCCTCCACGATAACACAAAGCTCTTTGATGGCGGATGCTGACAAATATCTCTGTGGTTCGTTCAGGCTGGCAGCCGGCCTGTTGACGTGCACCTCTTTTTTTATTTATTGATCAAACGTCTTCAAGCTAATGGATGCAGGTTTAACATCTGAAAGAAGGTTTCAGGAGCAGAAATAACTTTTCACCAGTTGATGTTAAAGGGTAACTTTGGTGTTTTTCAACTTGGACCCTATTTTCCCTGTTTTTGTGTCTATCTGACTAATAATTCAGGCTGGTCTCATACACCGTTCATAGCTATACCTACGAAAGGTAAATGCACGGTAATTCGATGGACGCCCGTTTTTATTTGAGCGGGAGTATACGGATATTCAGATTTCACAACAAGACTTCTCCTTGTGCGAGACTCGGACACAACAACAAACAGACCGGATCAGGTGAAAAGTCAGAAAAAGGTTTTATTTATTTTATTTATCAAAACTCAAGATGGCGACGGACAAAAACCAAGATGGTGACGGCCAAAAACCAAGATGGCAACAACCAAAAACCAAGATGGCAACGGCCAAAACTAAGATGGCAACAGCCTAAAACCAAGATGGTGACCGACAAACACCAAGATGGTGACGGCCAAAAACCAAGATGGCAACAACCAAAAACTAAGATGGCAACAGCATAAAACCAAGATGGTGACGGACAAATCCAAGATGGTAACCACCAAAACCAAGATGGTGACGGCCAAAAACCAAGATGGCGACGGCCAAAAACCTAGATGGCGACGTCCAAAAACCAAGATGGCGACGGCCAGCAACCAAGATGGCGATGTCCAAAAACCAAGATGGCGACAGCCGGAAACCAAGATGGCGACAACCAAAAACCAAGATGGCGACGGCCAGAAACCACAATGGCGACGTCCAAAAAACAGATGGCGACGGCCGGAAACCAAGATGGCGACAACCGAAAACCAAGATGTCGACGACCAAAAACCAAGATGGTGACGGCCAAAAACCAAGATGGCGATGGACAAAAACCAAGATGGTGACGGACAAAAACCAAGATGGCGACGGGAAAAAACCCAAGATGGCCCCAGTGTACTGCTGCTCTGTTTGAAGGTCTAGACTAGCAAGCTTTATTAGTGATGAACCAAGATATTAGTAGTTCTACTTTTGGTCTGGTTCTAGTTTTCATAGTGTGGCCTCTGAGCCTCAATGAAGGGGAATCTTAACGTTACTCTTGTGTAACCAGTTATTTATTGCAGTACACGGGTTGAATCACATGTTCAACTAGCACATATGGCGGTAATTTCTGGGTGTCCACACACCTGTTATGTATGTTTATATGTCATCAAGTAACTCTGGCTCCTTCAGCAGTGTTATAATCTAAGAATCATTCTTGTTTTCTATCTCTCTGGGAAGGAGTGTCGGCTAAATGTCAATGTAAATTGATTTCGGTCCCTCTGTTCTTGTCAGTAACTTGATATAAAGTGTCGCTTGGAGCAGAAGTTGAACAGCGGTCAGTGAAATGCCAAAGTTTTCCTCTCAGATAGATTGAGGTCTGTTGGCAAATACCAACGAGTCTCCAACTGGTAGCTGTTATTTGTTAAGATAAGACAATTCACCTAAAACTTAATTCAGTCTGTTGCCCAACATCCAAACGGAGTATTACCATCCATCATAAAACAATAAAACTCTGTGTCAAAGTATAATGTTCATGATTTATTAAATGTTTGAGACCTTGAAAGATTCACCACCTTTAAAAGTAGCTGTATATTTATTCCAACATGACAGAGTTTCATCACGATTCTCTGTCCAAGGTTCACTTCCCTATTCAAGAAAACCTCCTGATGGATATTTTCATTGCTGTAGCAGCTGGCTTCACCTTGATTCTCAGATTTGACGAGATAAAGGTAAGGAGATGAAAGCGTGATCGCTCTTTGAAGGCATGAAAAGCACCGACCCCGGAGGCATCCTTGAGCTGGATTCCTTGCTGATTGCTAAAGTTCCCTTGAGCAAAGTGTTGAGTTAGAGTTGAAATATCGCATTGATTCATTATTAACTCGTTTAGGTGAAAATAGATTATATATATACAGTTATATTTGTTCCTTTTAAAGTATCATTCACTTTAGTTATCAAGTAAAATGTCAAACTAATTTGACAAAAAAATCTTACAGCCTTTTTCAAGTTGTCAAGGACTATCTGAGGTTCCGTCACGTGACCAAAGCGTGTTATCGTTCATCTGGTTTTGGTTGAAAGTCACAAGTTGTAATAAGGCGTTATTATCGCGTTAACTTTGACAGCCCTTGTTGAAAGTGAACGTTAAAAAGACCTCCTTTCGTACAGTTGTTTCAACGTCTTGTAAACTACTTCATTTCAACACTAAATTTAAAACCCATTTAAAAAGTTGACAAAATATTTACCATAAAATAAACATTTTGTTATCAGTTTACATCAGAATTAGAAGGTCAAAGATAAACTTTCACATAATAACATTCGTTAGCTATCACACTGTTTTTCTTGGAAACAGTTAGTTGACAAAACAATTTCACCACAAGGTCCATTTAGTAGCTGATCTGGAGCTTTTTGGTTGCATTGCATGATCTTCATCCACAGATGGAGATGGTATTGTTGTTGTAGAAATGTCCTCGTTGACCTAAATTGAGATTGAAAGTCAGTGTTCCTCCGCTGAGGAGGATTGTGTGATACGATCAGAAGCTCCAGAACAGCTGCTAAATGAACCCTGTGCTGAGATTTGTTTTCTTTTATTTCTGTTATTTATCCATTTCATGTACGGCAAGAAATACTTATTTTGTCTGGAAGATATCTGCTTGGGTTTCGGTAATGTGTGCAGGTTTCATAGATCGATAGATTGTCAGATTATTGATATTGAACACAGTCATTATTTGCTGTATTGGGCTCCAGAGACTGTGGAATGGATAATGACTGCTATGTCTATGTATTTGAAGCATCATCGGTAGGAATTTTAAAATAATCGAAACTAGTGGAGCGCCACGAATCCTCTCCAGCGTGAGCGCACCGAGTTCCCCGACGGCGTGACGCAGATTCAGAGGGACACGATGACGAAGGCGAACAGGAATAGAACGAGGAAGCACAGAGACATGGCAAGACTGCTTTCATGCTTCATTTCTCTCCCTTCCTATCTCTTCTTATTTATTCAGTACCAACCACAGACAGACAGACAGACAGACAGACAGACAGTCAACCACCTTAAAAGACTCCACTCTGGATACAGGGCAATTTTACAAGCTAATGTGTGCACGCTGTGTTGTTGCAGCAGCTTTGATGTTAGAAGTCAGAGTAGGATGTGAGGTAGTTCAGACTGATGCAGCACCACTTTGACTTCTTCTCTGTTCAGCTACATATTCAGAAAATATCCAGACGACGGCGGGTTAGCTGCCCAAACGGCTTCTCGCCTCAACATTTCCTCAGCTTCACTGAGAGCACTGGGAGGAAGGGCAACACAACCACAAATCCTAAAGCTTTATCTTCATGGTGAAATCGGTGAACGATTTGTCCGAACTCACTCGGCCAGTTAATTGTGGCTGTTCCCCCCCCAAGGATCTTTTTGGCCAGCTGAAGATTTTCTTTTTCACTTCACTACATGCTGCTTAACAACAGATTTTGAGTTGTTAAGCAGAGCAGGAGGACAAGTGGACTGTCTGCTGGCTACACGGGTTAACAGATCCCAAGCTTAGTATTCCTTCTCCTGTTTTACTCCACATGGCTGCTTATCTGTGTGGTTATTCTTCTGTTTCTGTTCATGCACCATCCACACTACTTCTTAGCACCAGGCAGCAATCTCTGGTTCTGAAAAGTGCTGAATTGTCTTAAACTTGCATTCTTTCTAACAGCCAGCAGGGGGCGACACCTCTGGTTGCTAAAAGAAGTCTGATTGTATAGAAGTCAATGAGAAAATTAAGTTAATTATAACATTTTGGTCGCCTAAAAATGTCTTGTTCAGCGTTTGGTTGCTCCACCCTCTCGTGTCACTTCTGGTTGCAAAAAAACAAGATGGGACCAACCAAAATCCAAGATGGTGACGGACAAAAAACAAGATGACCACAGCCAAAAACCAAGATGGTGATGACCAAAAACCAAGATGGCGACGGACAAAAACCAATATTGTGACGGACAAAAACCAAGATGGTGATGACCAAAAACCAAGATGGCGACGGCCAAAATGCTGAACTCGAGGCTTCAAAACCGTAGTCAACAAAATAATGGGTTAAGTCTACTTCTTATATCCTTCTGTCCTTTTCTGTGATTTTAAAATTGTGACGTCGCCGGAATACAATCACTCTTTTCCCAGGAAAAACTGGTATTTGTCGCCATAAATGAAGTATGATTTTAAACACACAACTGGTAATTAATCAAAAGTGTGTTTTTTTTTTCCTTCATATTTGTCAGATTATGTGGTGATATTTTTACTAGAACAATTCCTCTTAACTTAAACTTTACATTAAACTATCTTTGTGTAGTTTGCGTGGCATATTTTGTGTTAACTCATTGTTATATTGCCTATCTTGGACAGAACACTCGCTGGTTAGATAAAGATTAAATCTTCAAGGTGGAAATAAAACAACCAGATTCTGGTTTTCAGGCACAAAAATATTGTTCTTGGACATTTAATTCAGCGTTGAGGCAGTCGTGTGCACTTGATGCTCCGCCTGTTAAACTCTACTCTCTGATTTGGGGATGGAGGCCTGCATGTCTGATAAAGTCACTCTGCAGCTCTATCTCTGCAGCGCTGCCACTCTCTGTGTCTGTCTTACCATTTGTCTCACCATCTTTCTGTCTCCATCACCATCTCTCCCCCTATCTCACCTTCTCCTGTCACTTCTTCTCCTCTCTGGCTGTTTCTCAAAAGAGACGTTGTACTATGAAGAGCATCTCTCTGATTGGCTGACAGGAGGCTGTAATGTGATGTGATGAGAGAGGAGAGCCTTGTAAAGCTGGATGACGCACCCTGAGTCTCCTACTATCTCTGTGTGTGTCTTAGTGGGTGGGCTTTTGAATATGTATTTTGAGGTTGAGACGTCAGGCCATGGAGTGTGTGTGTGTGTGTGTCTTGTCAGACTCTCCATTGTTGCTACATGAAAATGAAAGAAAAAAAAAAATTGAGAAATGCTTCAACATTTGTCTTCATTAAGTGCTCTCTGTCTCTCTCTACATAAATTTGCATGCATGTATGTAAATGTTCAAGCGTCCCGCGGGAGTTCAGTGTGTTGCCTCCCTTTTCTACCTGCTCACCGCTGAAATCTCTCTACGCTCGTCTTACCAGGCTCTCGGCTTATTGTAACAAATTGATGCCAGCTCATAAACAACCGCCCCCCCCCCCCCCCCCGATGCAGGGTGTTCAGTCGATGCAGACATATTGTGGTGAACATAGCAATCAAGCAAGCAAAACTTTATTTATACAGCACATCCTAGGTGGAAGCACAATGTTCTGCACAACGCGTGTTGCAGCCACAAACACTATATGGACAGAAACATAAATAATACAGGAGTTAAAACCATTAAAGAAGTAAGAATAAAATCAAATAAGGCAATAAGCCAGGTGAGTTAAACCAATAGAATAAGTAAGAATTAAAATAAAATGAAATTGAAGTGAAGACGTGAAGTCATGTGACCGTGGTGTAGTTCGTTTATAGCCTAACGTTAGCTTTTTACTTCTGATTGCATTCACGCTTCAAAAATCATAAAGTGGTGTTGTGGAGATTATTTTGCTGAACATAACGTGTCAGTACGATAAAAGTGTGTTTGCCACAGAGCTTATTTTCTGCAATAATCCAAAACCCAATGGAACAATCCCATTGGCTGTTAGTGGAGGGAACCAGGGCGATGCTAACTTCCTGTTGGCCTACAAAGATACGCCGTCCCTGGAGCGCTCTATAGTAAGTCGTCATAACAGCAAACCACAGCATCAGTCATTTCAGGAACTCCACCTGGAGTCTTAAAAGCCTGCTCAATGATATTTTTAATCAGTCACTGACACAGTGGTACCTTTACCCTAGACAACACCAGTAACATGTCTAAATGACTGTTTCGGCTAATTGCTCTGACATCAGTAATAATGAAATGCTTTGAGAGACTACAATCAAGACTTATAGAGCTCTCCAGGGAAGGCGTATCTTTGTAGGCCAACCAGGACGTTAGCATCGCCCTGGTTCCCGCCACTAAAACTCAATGGGATTGTTCCATCGGGTTTAGGATTATTGCAGAAAATAAGCTCTGTGGCAAACACACGTTTATGACACGTTTTGTTCAGAAAGATAATCTCCACAACACCACTTTATGATTTTTGATGTGTGAATGCAATCAGAAGTAAAAAGCTAACGTTAGGTTATAAATGAACTACACTACGGTCACATGAGCGTGAGTATACACAACGAGGCGGTAAAGGAGGACGAGTCGGCGTGATGACGTTTTAGTAGTCTCATTTAACTGCCCTTTTTAATACACGTAAAGGCTTCAAAATCCACCAGTGGGGTATTTATTGATGTATTTTATGTCGTAGAACAAAACGTTGAAATCTCTTCCAGACGAGGGAACAGGAAGTGCTAAAATGCTAACTAATTTCCGGGTATTAGGAGATATTCCTGCAGCACTTTATGATGTGATAACATACCTGCTTATATATGTGGCCAAGTTAAACAAAACCCTTAAATTATACCTGGATTTTATCAGGATATGAGACATTTGAGAATATAAATATTCATTATGTTTTTGCTTGAACTGCTGCCTTATTAATACATGTGTCAATGAATGCTACTTTAGTAAGAAATATTTCAGGGAGAAATGTAACATGATGATAGTCAGTGAAGGAATACAGGATGTTATATTTCCTCTTACCAAATGTTTAACACAGATTTGTTCTGTATTTCTGTTCCTCGTGTTTCTGATTTATTCTTTTATTGTTTCCTCTCCTGCTCTCCTCTTCTAGCCTTTTTACATTTCTCATTTCCTCCCAGAGATCTGAAGAGCAGGATGGTGCTCACTGTGGTTCGCTCATTTTGGAAATCAGTGTCGACGACTTCTTGTGTCATTTGAATGAAGAAGTCGAATCATTTTCTCTCTCTTCTCTTAGTCTCATGTCTGCAAAGTGACTCCCGAGTTCCTCTTCAATCAGTCTAGCTCTGCTTCTCACTTCCATTCACTTCACCCTCCCTCACTTCCTGCTCTTGTCACAAACTGATGCTCAGTGATTGGTCAGGACAGGTGAACCTGATCTCTGCATATGCTTCCAGCATAGCCGAGGTTTGTGTGAAGATTAGAGATGTGAATATGAAACGATAACGATAATGAGCTAAAGGTTGAGAGGGAAGATCTAGTCATACAATATTCTCTCTAATAGTGTAGCCGTGATGGACAGAGCAGTTTAGCCTACCGAGCCATTCATGTTGTTGCCACCTGCTGGACTGGACCAGTGGAGCTGGAAAAGGCTAATATTTAGGTGAAGTTGGATAAAGTCAGAGCTCAAACTACCACAATGTGTCTCCCCCTGGCATTCATAACCCAGATATTAAACTTTTAATCTAAGGTAACATTCTCTTCTCTCCACTCAGTTTCTCCCTATTGACTAAAATAAATCTGTGTGGATGGAAAGAGCAGAAAAGCCTGTGTCTGTTTATCTGTCTGTGTGACCTTGTGCTGCCGTCTCTCCGCTCACAATGAGCCTTCTCACTCATGTGGGATGTTTATTCTATACAGGCGGCGGTTCATTGACAGTGTGTGGCATTGACAGTAGCCGGCGGCGAGGAGAGGAATTAACGGCAGCATCAGCCGGAGCAGGGACGCTGGGGAAAAAAGAAACGTGTTTCCTCCTGACAGATCTACATGCTGCTTAGTCCGGTTTGAAGGCTACTCAGAGATCATTCAGCTCCAGCAGGATGGACAGAAATGTTAGCTACGCAAACACGTCCATAATCTGCTTCATGTTTCAACATGAAGGTGTAGCTGAGAGAGGGGGGGGTCGTTTAGGAGGTTTTATTAGTCCGTTAGGAGGTTCTAGCAGTCGTTGAGGAGGTTCTAGCGGTCGTTGAGGAGGTTCTATTAGACCGTTAGGATGTTCTAGCAGTCGTTGAGGTTCTATTAGTCCTTTATGGGGATCTAGAGGTCCTTTAGGAGGTTCTAGAGGTCGTTTAGGGGGTTCTATTAGTCTGTTAGGAGGTTATATTAGTCCTTAAAGAGGTTCTGGCGGTCATTGAGGAGGTTCCATTAGTCCTTTAGGAGGTTAGCGGTCGTTGAGGAGGTTCTATTAGTCTGTTAGGAGGTTATATTAGTCCTTAAAGAGGTTCTGGCGGTCATTGAGGAGATTCTATTAGTCCTTTAGGAGGTTAGCGGTCGTTGAGGAGGTTCTATTAGTCTGTTAGGAGGTTATATTAGTCCTTAAAGAGGTTCTGGCGGTCATTGAGGAGGTTCCATTAGTCCTTTAGGAGGTTAGCGGTCGTTGAGGAGGTTCTATTAGTCTGTTAGGAGGTTATATTAGTCCTTAAAGAGGTTCTGGCGGTCATTGAGGAGGTTCCATTAGTCCTTTAGGAGGTTCTAGGAGGTTCTAGTAGTCCTTTAGGAGGTTCTAGAGGTTGTTAAGGAGGTTCTATTAGTCCTTTAGGAGGTTCTAGAGGTTGTTAAGGAGGTTCTATTAGTCCTTTTAGAGGTTCTAGAGGTTGTTAAGGAGGTTCTATTAGTCCTTAAAGAGGTTCTAGAGGTTGTTAAGGAGGTTCTATTAGTCCTTTAGGAGGTTCTAGAGGTTGTTAAGGAGGTTCTATTAGTCCTTTAGGAGGTTCTAGCGGTCGTTGAGGAGGTTCTATTAGTCCTTTAAGAGGTTCTAGAGGTCCTTTAGGAGGTTCTATTAGTCCTTTAGGAGGTTCTAGAGGTTGTTAAGGAGGTTCTATTAGTTCTTTTAGAGGTTCTAGAGGTCCTTTAGGAGGTTCAAGTTAGGTAAAAGTTTGACAAAAGTTTTAGGGCCGTTGGTACGTGGATTTTGTTCCTTTCAGACTAAGCCAGGCTTCTCCTTCCCTCAGCTTCCAGTCTGCGTGCTAAACTAAGCTTAGCTAAGCTAACTGGCTGCTGCTCCAGCTTCACATTCACTGGTAGGTTTCACCAACAAGCTCTTTATTCAGTTTAGGACGTTAGATTGACTGGACTTTATCCTCTCCATTATCAACACTTCAGTTAACACATTCCCAAACAAACACAGAATATTTTAGTCCAGGTTTCTCGTCCGGTATAACGGGGAAACGGACTGGTGGTGCTTATGGTCACGGAGCTCCTTGTTGTGGTTGCACTGATGAAAACAGCAGCAGAAGAATGTTATACAACAGCGGAGAACTGATAGACGGTCTCTTGCTTCAGTTTACTTGTGTAAAGTGGAACGAACATAAAGCTGAAAGCTGAACAGAATACAGAATAACCAATCAATGGAAGACAAATCACTCTGGCTACTGTCCATTAATTCCACAGAAGCAATCGTTGTAGAACAGGCCGGGAGCTGCTCGTCTCCTCTGTAGTGGAGGCTGGAGCTCAGTGGTTTGGTTCCTCTCAGGAGGCCTCGCTGCTGCTGCTGCAGAGGTCCACAGTCCTTCATTATAGACCTTCAAGCCTTCCCTCAGAGTAGTACCACTGTAACCGGGCTGTACGGAAACACAGACCCGCCAGGTGCCAAGACTCAGGAGGATGACGAGCATTTTTATTTTCACATTGTAGTGACGTCTGTTATGATGGATGGATTTCAGGTTCATTATTGTACATTATTATCGTTTGTTTCAATTCATGATGTTAATTTTCACTTTCTCAACGGTGCATTTGGCCCGTCTGAAGCATCAGAATCGTAGTGATAACCGCTGAAAACGCCCATTCAATCGGCTGATAACATTCAGAATGGCTGCTATAAATGAGAATGTTTTGTACGCTGCTCATTGCTAAAGATAATTAGCATCAGAACTCAGTGAATCTGCGTATTTTGCCAAATAAGATATTTGTGTTGTGTACTTTAATTTCTTTATCAACATTCAGCAGGCACCATTCATAACTCCAATATTTAAAAAAACACTGCTGAAAGCAAATGACTCATGAATTCATCAAAATGTGTTTGCTTTTATTGCCACAGTCATTTTGTAACAGAACAACAACTCTTTTTAAATGAAAGTGCTCTGTCGTGTACTGAATGCACCTGCAGCATGAATGGATATTGATGGAAGCGTCGGCGGGGGGGGATTATAACAGATATTGGTGGGTGAGCGTAGCTTCCTGTCTGCATTAAAAGTTGTTGAGCGTGCACGGTGAAGCTGCTGCAGACTGAGATGAAGACTGAGCGTGCACGGTGAAGCTGCTGCAGACTGAGATGAAGACTGAGCGTGCACGGTGAAGCTGCTGCAGACTGAGATGAAGACTGAGCGTGCACGGTGAAGCTGCTGCAGACTGAGATGTCAGGTGAATTCTCTGAGGGCGACTTCCTCTTTCCTGATCTGAGCTTTAGGGACATTTTAGAGGAGCAGCTTTACTAGGATTTGAAATAATACAAATATTACTGCGTATTGATTAACAAACTCTGAATTTGTAGCTGTGAAATTACTTTTTATCGTCTTTGCCATGGCTGGAAACTGGCAGGAGGCCAAAGAGAAGAGGAAGTAGCTGCTGTTTCTCTCTGTCTAGTAAAGATTTTTCTGTTTTTTTGCTGTAGTGGTTTCTGTTGTTTGCTGTGAGATGGAAACACTTTCTGATGCTTTAGGTTGTCGACTTTAATCAGAAAGTCAAAACGAGGTCTTTCAGCTGTGCATCAGTGACATCGCGTGAGAAATCAAACAAATATCACTGATTTGTTTAGATGTTTTAATTCATGCATTTTTCTTTTTCTCTTCTGGACTTTTTTTTTCACCTGTTGTTAAGTCATAGACACAGGAGAGAAAACAATTTATCAGAAAATGCAACACCAGAATTTTTTTTTCTCGCTTGCCTCTCAGGGCTTCCATACAGACTAGTTTAAGATGAGCGATAAGTATAAACCCTTTCTTATTTAGGTACCAACATGGCCTCTCCTCTCACCCCACCTTCCTGACTAACTTTACATTCACTACCACGCCGGTGGTAAAGATCTAAGAGCAGGAACGTCGTCTCTCCCAATGATTTTGTTTTCTCTCCGTCTGCTTGTAGCAGTGCGAGTGCAGGTTTTCGTCTCTAGATTTCTGCTCACAGTCAGCATATTCTCAGATAACTTCAGGGTTTGTTTTCCTCTTTCCATTCAGTAGAATAAAAAAAGACTTTCTACAAAGAGGGAGAGAGGGAGTGAGAGATAAGATAACCCTCCACAGTAAACAGAACAAAACTCCAGCTCTGTTTTTGTTCTTCTATCCACTGAGCCGAGTCGAGTGTTTTCATATCAGCGCTGCTTCATGTTCCGCTCTGTTTCCTGCTGTTAGATTCCCTCAGAAAAACTTTACTGTCACGTCCGTGTCTCTTTTTACTCCTCGCGTCTCTTTTTGCCTGGAACACTTCAAGCTTGGTTTGTTTCTGTAAAGTTTAGATTTGAAAAACAACAACAATTTGTAGATTGAAAAAAATGTAATTACATTCAGCATCCATCAAAACAGGATGGAATTAAATAGACTGCAGCTTGAAATGACTACTTTAAAATGTTCAGACAGATGTGAAATAATCAGTTTGGAACTTAAAAAGTAGATTTTTCTGGAAGCTGCAGCCTCGTGTCTCCATGCAGCTGAGATTGTTGTCTTGTCGTGCTGTGTGAACAGGGAATAGGGGGTAAAGGAGGAGGGTTATTCAGAGCTTACACAGCATTACCCGGCTTATGTTCTCAGCTCAGAAAATGCAGTACGATATAGAAACAGATAGACGTGACGCTGACACATGCTCACACAATCCGATCCTTCCTCCAGTAAAACCCTGCCAGGGGAGTGACTCAGTGCGCTCGCAAAGTATTGATTTATTTTGGTCAGAACTGATATTATTAGTTTAGATCTTCTACAATAAAAAATGTTTGTGGGCGTTCAGTAAATCTTTCAACGCAAGGTCAAGCTAACTCAACATGATATCAGGGGATGACTTCAGCATCGACAAACTGCTGACAAATGAGGAGGAAACATCGATGACATGGAGAAGGTTATTATTGAACGCTGATATAAGAAATACATTTTACTCATCTGAAGAGGGTGCAGACGAAACTGAAATGTAATGAAATTGACTAAAATGTGAAATCCTCTGAATTGTTCATCTTGCTCAAAACAAAAGAGCCGGTGTTGATTCAACATTTAAAGCAATAATTCACTCGATATCTATCTTTTTACCATTAAAACTCCAAACCTGTAGGCTTGAATGTTGGCTGGTAGAGAAGAAAGAACGGTCGGGCCAATAACCCCAGAAATGATGTCCATATTGAAATAATTCACACCTCCGAGGATCTCAGCGTGCGGGAAGGGATATAGGGCAATAATAGATCTGATTAATAACTTGGGGCGAGGCCTCTCAGGGCTTTGTAAGTAATCAGTAATATTTTAAAATCAAACGGGTAGCCGGTGTAAGGAAGCCAGGATCGATGAGATGTAGTCATGTTTCCTTGCAGCTGCAGAGTTTTGGATGAGCTGGAGACGGAACAGGGATTTAGTGCATGATGCCGGAGAGGAAAGAGTTACAGTAATCTAATCTATTAGTTATGAAGGAGTGGATAATGGTTAATGGATAACGGTTAATGGATCATGGTTTCCAGGTTATTTGGGAGAAAGAAATGGTCTAATCATTTCACTCCTTGAAATGTTTCTGAGATGATGAAAGCAGGATTGAACCGATGATTTAACATGTTTGTCTAAGCTGAGGTTTTGATCAAAAATGACACCAAGATTTCTGCAATGCTGAGTTATTGAATGGGTCAGAGAACCAAGAATGTCTGATCTTATTAGCATTTAACTGCAGGAAACTTCGTGACATCCACTTGCGGATGTCCTGAAGGCCATTTTAGCAGGTTGACAGTGTTCTGATAATTGTTTGCAGGGTCACAGCTCAGATAGATCTGAGTATCGCCTGTGTAAAAATGGAAACTGATATTATGTCTGAGCATGTAGACAGAAAAGAGAACTGGACCCAGAACCGATCCTTGAGGCACCCCACGTTGAACACCTCTTTCAGCTGACCTGGCATCCAAGTTAATGGAGGTCAAGGTGGTGGATGGACATGTAGCACGTACGGGAACCGGAGTTTACTTCCCATCAAATACCTGCAGTTAGTGTTTTTAATAACCCTAAACACCATCTTTCCCAAAGCTCGACCGCACTAGTTGCCATGCACAAGTATTGTAGAAAGCAAGAATTTAAAAAAAAGTTGACATTGGACATTGGAGAAAAGAAAAATGAACAAGGTTTAGGTTTACGACTGGCGGAGGTAATTAGAGTGTTGATCAGTCTGTAAACTATGAGTTGAGAATGCATACAGACGGATGTTTGTAGGTTTTTGTGCCAAAGCAACAACATTATTATGAGTGATGCTCAATAAATCAGATTTTAACAGCAATTTTAAATCAAATGATATGAGTGTTGGACTGTTTGGGTGTTCTGGCAGCAGCGCTGAGAACAAATCATGTGATGTGATCATCAATTCATCAAGCGAACATTCCCCAGTATGTTTATGTTCTTTGTTTTATACCATCATCATAAGCACGTCTTATTGGCCAAAAATCAATTAACTGATTGCAGTGATGGATTAGAGATTGATTTAGCAGCCTGTTTAGTGAATGTAGGAATGGAGGGTAACTTTTCCAATCAGTTTCTAACATATCTAAATATCCCAAACTTCACTTAGATGTTCTTTAAAAGCCTGTTGTGTTTGATTCACTCTCTTTTCTGTCCTCCATCATTAGAATTTATGACTGCAATCCTTCATCATGTCACAAGTCTCAGTGCGGTGTGAATAAAGTCTCCTAAAGTAACTCCCAGAGCCGGCAGAGTGTGATTACCATCACTTCATATGTATCTGACTGCCTCCGCCGCCCCACCGAGGTAATACGTCTTAATATCATTTAATAAATGTATTCAGCAGATATCTGGAGACCGCATTAGAATGAAATTGCTTCAATTTAACATGGTTAGCCCGTCCCCGCTGTTTATCATGTGCATACTAAAGCCAGATACATTGATCATGATTAGTTTAGATAAATGGTCTGTTCTGAGACCATCAGGAACATCTTCACCGTGATACACACTCTCTACGCTGTCTGAATGGACTCACATACATTAAATGTTCCTCTAAGGGAATACACAGAAAAAAAGAGAAGCAAGTGGTTCAAAGAAACAAGAAATATGTCGAATTTATTATTTGTTTAACAATAACTGGAATGATATTTAAGTTTTCGAAGTAAACGGGTGAAAAAGTTGTCGTTTGAGGAGGATAAAAGGGTAACACTTTATAATAATCATTTATAAATGGTAAATTTATAGTTAATTAAACTTAGTTAATAGTTATTTTACTGCTAACAAATAATTAAATGATAATTAATAATGTTTACTAATTATTAGTAATTCTATAATTTCTGTTATTTAATCATTAGTTTGTGTAATATGAGATAATTAGTTTATAAATTATATATTTTATCATAGCTGACGATACCAATTCCATTCTGATTACATTAGTGAAGCATTTAATATTAAGTATTATAAGTTGTTACTTTATTATAGTCATCCAAATAATGTTTATAGATGTTTACAAACCAGTTATTAACCTTTAACAAAGTGTTTACTAATATCTATCTATATAACGTTTTTAGATGCTTTACAAAAAAATGTCTTTAAGGTTTACAAATAATATCTTAATAATTAATAAATACTTATATATATAGTATATAAAATGTTCTAATGTGTGCAACAAAAAACTGTTAAAATAACATAAATTATATAAATAAGAATAAAAATACAAAATATAAAGAATATTGGAAATACGCTATAAATATACTCGACTACTACAACTAGCATAAAAAAATCTAAATTATAAACATAGAATAACCCACTATATATATTAGCAAAGTGTGCAAGTTACAGTGTTTTGTTTTTTAATAAAAAAATAATAATTGAGGTAGTAAATGTGCAAACGTAGATGTGCAAAATTCAACATGTGCAAGAATATTACAGGATTAATTATCATTTTGTTATTTAATACAGTAAATAACTATTAACTAAGTTTAATTAACTTTCAATTACCATTTATAAATGACGGTTATGATCTTAAAATCCAGCAGCTGGTTTAATAAAACCAAAACACCCACAGTGACAGCGGGCCGGCCGCCCACCAGACACACTGTGAGAAACAAACTGATGTATAATCACATGATTATTAAAACTTCTCAAACTAGTTGAGAAGTGCGTTTGGATGTGTGAATGTCAGCAGGTTGACCTCTAATGTGTCTGTTCACGCTGCTCGTATATAAAAGGCCTCTCAGTTGTGGAGCTGCCACAGGACATTAAATCAAACATGACAGAGAGAGAGAGAGAGCCCGCTTTTATTAAGAAGAAATGACTTATTAAATGTAATTGGTTGATGAAACAGTTTAAGAAATATTTTACGGCCTTGACCTTTAATTGAAGGTTGTGGTTTACGACACACCGGTTATCATTTCAAAAACAAGCATGCAGCTAAAGTTCATGCAGTCAATGAATCATTATTTGTGTTTCTGGAGAGGAGAATGATTGGCTCAGGGGGAGGGGGGGGGGGGGGGATTCACAGCAATGAACGCAACCAGCAGAAGTGATGCTTCGCATGTCAATGTGGCCGCTGTGTGATAAAGTGAGAAACTGTCATCGGTGACCAGAAACAGGCTGTGAGGCGTTTGGGTGCAGCCAGTAAATCTGTCAAGCTCAGAACAAAACAGGAGGCTTCTTCTGCTCAGCAGCCACGATGTGTTTCTGTTTCTCTCTACCTGCGTCTTTAATGTAGACGAACGTTAACGTAGCGGCTCTCATTACATGCCCTCATAAAACCATAATACAGTAAAGTCCTGCTTTTATTCTAGCTAGTGTTTCTCTTTAAGTGTGTGTCTCTCCTGGATCGGCAGAGACTTTGAATGGGTCATCAAAGAAGCTTCTGACCCACTGTTGTATTTTCATAAAAGCTCATATCCAAACTAGCAGCTCAGAGACGCTGCAGCATCTGTCACAATCAGTTGATGCCCCTAAAAACAGCTTCCTGCACCACTTCGTAGTTTTCCTGTTATTCTATAATATTTGTAATCATAGTTTTAGTTTGGGTTGTTGCATCCCCGTTTCTGCCAGATGCAAACAGATGTTGCGTTTGTTGTAGTTGTCCTGGTTGCAACCCAGCTGTCTCCCTCAGAATTACATTCCAATACAACTAAACTGCTTTTTCAATTACATTTCTAGGAAACTGATTTTCTCCCGGATTACATTCGCAGTTTTAGAACCGTTTTAAACACATGGTCAACGTTGTAAATTGAAGCAAAACAAAAAAACGCAACAAAACTACTTGGTTCGGTTTAGTAAAAAAATACCATCATGGTTTGGCTTAAAATGACTGTTTGTTACGTTATTAAGCTACAGATGTAAATTCAAATACATCAACGTTGACTTTTTTCACACCGGACACGAACAGCAGCCTCCTGGGTGAACGTGCTTTGTTTGTTTGACCCACTACACAGACTATCATTAGAAGCGTATTTTTAATAACAGACGTAATCCACAACAAAATATGCAAATATGCAAATAAAATGCATTTGCAAACGAAACTCAACAACTAACATGGTTACGGTCAGCCACTCTCTATTATACTATCAAGTGATCTGACACCAGTCTATAGTGTTCATTGCAGTGACATTGATTTGCATCCTGAGAAACTCGAGTAATTCTGACCTCTAGACCAGCGGTTCTCAAACTGTGAGGCCGACTCCCACAGGGGGGGGGAGGCAATGATACTGCATGAGCAACCTTGAGACCTGAAAAACAGGGAAGATTTCATATCCTCGCCCAGAAAAGTTTTGAGTTTCAGAGACTTTGTTTCCTGCATTCTGGTGACTTTGGCCTTCTGGCGAGTGCAGCTCAAACTGCGCCTCGGTGTCGCTAGCAGCTCTCCTCCGCCGGGAAAAGACATTTGGTGTAGTTTTATTATCATCCAGGTGGAAACAGTTGGACTTATGGTTTAATACAGGCTGTATGGTGCCAGAAACGGGTTGAGATAATGAAAAGGAAAGGAAAAGGTGTGAAAAGTTGTCATAAATAGGAGAAATGTGACCCCGGGAGGAAACAGTGAGAGGGCGATGAAGAACGGGAGTGGAGAATCAGGAGGGTTGGAAAGTATGGTGAAATGAAACGGCCAGAAGAAACCAGGCAAAAGGAGGGAGGCAGAGAAAGAGAGAGGAGGAAGAGGAAGAGGAGGAGGAGGAAGAGCAGGTGAATCTTTGTCATTTGTCCAACATACTGAGGTGCTAAGTGGTTGACTGGCAGGAAGCCTGAAACTCAGCGACAGCAACACTCCCACACCAACACGGGGACGCAGAATCAGGACATGTTACTGAGAGATGCTCTGCTGCTTCATGTTTTATATACTTTCATTTTCTTACTTTCATCTTTCTGTGAGCTGCAACATCACAGTGACTTACTCTTTAATAGCTCCTCCATTTCAGCTGCACATTGCATTGTGGGACATCAGTCACCAGCTCCTCTCTTCACGGTGCTACAGTGTATTTCAGACGCCACACGTGTTGAGCCGGGTCTGTAGAGAGCAGTTTGGACACAGTTACTCCCACACATGATTTTGGGCTTTTGAAGTGTGTGAAGTCTGGATCCTCTTCAGTCGGGTTGTGGAGCGCCCGGCGTTGCTTGGTGACATCCTGGCTGCAGTGCGTGATGCGAGTTGCTGCTGACGACGCTGCGTTCAGCCGCCGCCGCCGCCCGGCTCGTACACACACACACACACACACACACAGAGAGAGGCTTTGTGAAAGGAGCTAATAAAAATGTTTATTAAACAATTCTCCGTGGCACCAGGAGCTATTCATCTCCCTCTGCCTGCACCTGCCAAACACACACACACACACACACACACACACACACACACACACACACACACACACACACACAGAGAAGTTCTGTATATCGGGTACAATGCTGCAGCGGTGTACCCACACACACACGATGAGTCATCTCTGCTGCATTTACAGCAGCTTTATACGGTGAAGCTGCTTGAAAGTGAGACTCACAGTAAGTAAATAGATCCAACATGGCTCCTACAGAGAGAACACAGGACACAGTCAGTCAGTCAGTCAGTCAGTCAGTCAGTCAGTCAGTCAGTCAGTCAGTCAGTCAGTCAGTCAGTCAGTCAGTCAGTCAGTCAGTCAGCTGAGCAGATGGTGTGTTGCTGTGTTGGTCAGTGATCTGGTTAATGAGCTGTTTGGTCAGTCGGTCAGGCTGCAGGTCTCTCGGCTGAGGAGGAGCAGTTGCATTGATAAAGATAAAATAGAGTTCAGGCCGATGGAGACAGGTTGATCTGCTTGCACTTAATTGTGGGAGGAAACCTGATGCACATGTGCACGAGCATATATGGACCAATGCATGCACAGTTCTACTTCGGTACATATACAAACATTGGGCCATCTGCCCAACTCTGATGTTGTTCCCTAAACACAACCACGACTGTGTCACCGTAACAACGTTATCATCGTTAAATGACACACAAAAGCCTAAAATGCGTTCTCATGATACGCAGAATGTCCTTAAAATTGCGTTTTATTAATACGCCTTCCCATGAGATCAGTTTGTAGTATCAGTGTTGGAGGAAGTACTCAAAAGTAGCAATACTGAAATCTGAAGTTACTCCAATAATTACTAGTTAAAGTCCTGCATTGAAAGTATCACTTAAGTAAAAGTATGCACGTATTATTAGCAAATAAAGTATTAAAAGTAAAATAAATGGAGTGTTAAACTACTGATATTATATTATGTATTATTGTGTACTATGATATGCTGATGCATTAATGTGTAAGTAGCATTTTACTGTTGTGGACGGTGAAGGTTGAGCTAAATGTATTATTCTATAACAGTGCATCATATTTTATAAACTCTTCATACATGTTTTAAAACCTTAATCTGTAAAGTTACTACAGCTGGCAGGTAAATGTAGAGAAGAAGAATATTTCCCTGTGAATTGTTGAAGTATAAAGTAGCATGAAATGGGAATATTCACATTAAGGTATTCAGTGCTTTAAATGTTAAGTTCCATCAGACCACTGCTCACTAAACACACTATTTCTGTCAGTACACAACTATTTATTCATGCAGTGAGCAGCATCAGTTCACCTGCTCTATTAACTATACAGCACTTCTCATACTGGCTAGACTTAACACATGGGAGAGTCCATCTCAATGAGCAGCTTTCTACAGAGTCTGCAACCATCCAGAGAGTTTGATGCCTCTAGCTGAAGGAAAACATGACTGAAAAGTTGAAGGTCAGCCTAACGTGTCACAACCTTGTGGAAGTTCAGCACAGAGCGGAGACGGTCGGTGAAAATCTCTGGAGGAAGTTAAAGACGAGGTTTGTTCTGAGCTGAAGGACGGAGATGATGTTTTTTGGCTTCGTTGGGAAACAGAAGGCGGCAGCTGACGTCCCCGCAGATGCTGCTGATCTCTCCTCCGTCTGAGAGCTGACACATGTTCAGCTATGCGAACGCTGCGCCTCAAAACACGAGACATCCGAATCATCGGCCTCTCAGTCTGAAGACGTGCACGCAAGCTGCACCCACACAGCAGTGGAAGTAAAACCCCAGACGAATCAGAGATGATCAGCCGGTTATCAGGATGAGAGCTTTTTCATTCACCTGATTGATTCACGTCGTACGGTTCTCAGTTGGTTAGTTGGGAAGTTAATATGTGATGCAGTTGGTTGATTAATCCTTGGATTGCTTTGATCAGTCACTTTGTTTTCTGTGTTGTCGGTTAGTTAGTCAGTCAGCTGCCTGCGTTGGTCATTAATTAGCTGCTCAGTGAGTTTATTAGCTGATGAAGAAACCACGATGCCTGTTGTTGGCACGTCCCATGAATAAATGAAGGAAGCTCTCCACATGTTCTCTAACATTTTATCCATGAACTTATCTTTGATTCTCCTGTTTCAAACATGTCAGCCATGTTCAGCATCAGCTGTCTCGCCCACACGGCGCCCTCAGCACTGTTTTGACCTTCTGTTTTAAAAGCTGCGTTCCCGATGGTTCATTTTGTTCAATGAGATAATTAGGTATGTCTTTGAACATTTCAACTGTTTTTTTCCCACTAATACGTCACCCTGAAGGAGCGCTGTCAGCCATGTTTAACTGAGTTCCTGCACTCACTTCTCACCTGTCGAGGAATCGGGCTGAAATCTTTCATTAAAGCACTCCAGGTCTCCGTTACAGCAGCTCGCCTCTGGAAGCGTTGAGAGAAAGTCGAGGCGCACTGAGTGATGGAGTACAACAAATAACTACTTTGAAGGGCGTCTGAACAGTTTGTGTCGTTGTTCTGAGATCTACAAACTTCTTGTGGCCAGTGAGGAACTCTGAAATCTTCGGTTATACAACTTATTTACTGTTGCTCCCTCTGGATCCAGGTGTTTAAGCTATACTGTATATATACTTAGAACTGTGGTCACTCACTGAGCTTCACATCTGGATGATGATCTCACCTTACCTTCTCATTAGACAGCACAAACTTGTCTGTTGTCACTTTGCTCATTGAATTAGGAACTCTGAATTATTGGCTTTTCACTGGCTACATTTCTGTCCAGCTAACTTTTCCTCCCTTGAAGCATTTAATAAGTTTTTTAATCAGATGGCAGTAAATTAAATTAGGTTTTTCCTAATTTGTATAAGCATTGTTCAACTTGCTTGAACTTTACTCTCTTAATCCTTAAAGGACTCTTTTCTGAAAGGAATACTTCAATTGATCATTCAGCCTTTGTGTTACCTTGAATGATTGAAGAAAACGTCAACTTCTTCCTTCACTACGCGGTGAACGGAGAATCACAAAAACGGAGAAAAGTCTTGATGAATTGAAGTAAATGGGGGCAAAACTATATAAAAAAATCCGTTTACAAACTCTCACACAACTTGTGCAGAATAATCCAAGTCTCATTTATCCAACACATGCATCTTAACTAAAACCAGACCATTTAAAACACTTCTGCATCAATAGTCTAAAGCTTGTGCAGGCGCGCGACTCATCCAGACGAGTCCAACGTGTTTTAAATAGTTTGTTTTCTTCAAGAAGTCAAGGTAACAAGAGGTGAGTAATTCACTGAAGTATTCCTTTCAGAAAAGAGTCCTTAAAGGATTCAGAGAGTAAAGTTCAAGCAAGTTTTTCTTCAAGAAGTCAAGGTAACAAGAGGTGAGTAATTCACTGAAGTATTCCTTTCAGAAAAGAGTCCTTAAAGGATTCAGAGAGTAAAGTTCAAGCAAGTTTTTCTTCAAGAATTCAAGGTAACATGGGCTGTATTCCTTTAAAGTGAAGCTCTACTACTAACGCAACAAAACTGAAATACTAAACCACCTACTGAATACTAAATTTGTTTTGAAGCCAGTCTGTAGTGGCCATCAGAGAAACTGCAGTTTAAGCCACTTCAGCTCCAACAATGAAGTCACGTTTTCTACAGTTAATAAGAGCTGATAATTATACGGAGACCTCACATCCCTCTGCAGAGAAATGAAGCATCAGCAGTCGAATTGATCTCACAAGATTTATTTTTCTGTGTCTGATGGAGGACTCTGTCAGGAGCGATGAATCTTCCGATAGCGGCCTCTTAAATCCGTCTCCTCCTCTCTCTCCTCGGTCCTCCTGTCCCGTCCTGGGTGAGTGCCTCAGCAGGCCGGCTGATTGATGGGTGTAATGGTGCTGTCTATGGACACAGCAGCCCGCTAGTCTATCCCTGCTATTCTGACCTGGTTAGAGAACAGCCTGCCTGCCTGCCTGCATGGCACATAAACCTGAGATTGGAGGAGAGATGAGGAGAAGAACAGGGGGAAGGAGAGAATGGGGATGGAGGAGTGAAAGAGGTATAGTACTATAAATATCAATGGACTTTTAGTTGTAATTAAACCAAAAATCAATGCATAAAAACCTGAAATAAAGAAAACATTAATGAGGAGTCCAGTTTCTTCCTCAATTTATTTTTCTCTTTGTGTTTCTGACTCACTGAGTTACAGCAGGGAGTGAATGTTCTATGCAGCCAGCTGTGCTGAGCTCTGCAGTACCGCTGTTCAAGGCCGTTCACAACTGCAGATTGTTTTCACCACCTGCATCCCCAGAGTCACCTGTATCCCCGCAGTCACCTGCATCCCCGCAGTCACCTGCATCCCCAGAGTCACCTGTATCCCCGCAGTCACCTGCATCCCCGCAGTCACCTGCATCCCCGCAGTCACCTGCATCCCCGCAGTCACCTGTATCCCCGCAGTAGCCTGCATCCCCGCAGTCACCTGCATCCCCGCAGTCACCTGCATCCCCGCAGTCACCTGCATCCCCGCAGTAGCCTGCATCCCCGCAGTCACCTGTATCCCTGCAGTAGCCTGCATCCCCGCAGTCACCTGCATCCCCGCAGTCACCTGTATCCCTGCAGTAGCACGCATCCCCGCAGTCGCCTGCATCCCCACAGTAGCCTGCATCCCTGAAGTCACCTGTATCCCCGCGGTCACCTGCATCCCCGCAGTCACCTGTATCCCTGCGGTCACCTGTATCCCCGCGGTCACCTGCATCCCCGCAGTCACCTGTATCCCGCAGTCACCTGCATCCCTGCAGTCACCTGCATCCCTGCGGTCACCTGTATCCCTGCGGTCACCTGTATCCCCGCAGTCACCTGCATCCCCGCAGTCACCTGCATCCCCGCGTTCACCTGCATCTCCGCGGTCAACTGCGTCCCTGTGTTTGTATTTCCACCACCTGTAACAGCAGTGGAACCGGATACGGTATGAAGTACTTTGTTGTACAGTAGCTTGGTCAGAAATAACTTCCCTATCAGAGCTGAGAATCTGCTCAATACTAAACTCACCCAAGAGGAAAGAAACAATGGGCTACTTTTGAGTCAGTGGACACACAGATTATAAAGTGCACGGAGGAGTTTTAAATGATCCATTCGGTGCTGTTACATGATGAAACCTCTGCTATTCTCCTGACAGCTCATATGTAACCCTGTTGTTGTTTAATTATGTCTCTCTGTATCTCTGCCCCGGCCTCAGCGCTTCAACAGTCTTCTTTCCTGTAATTTTAGACCACACATGAATCCACTGACCACAGCTCCACAGACAGAGCAGCCAAGTTGTTTGCATTCAGATGCTCCACTGGTCTGCTCTCTCTCTGTTCTTTTGCTCGGGTCTTCTTTTAATCCCTTCCCATCTCATTTGGGTCTCTTCGTTTGGCAGGCAACAAACAGATCGATAAAGAGCCTCGGGTTTGCCTTTAAAAGATAAGAATGTTTTGAAGTGGACTGAAAATGGCTTTGAGAATTTAAAAGGCGGCCTTGCTTTGTTTTTTTATTGATCATCTTTTTAAACACACGGCCAGCGGCCAGTTATGGATGCAGCTGGTCACTGTGGGGATAAATTCAGGGAGCGAGAGAAATTGCATATTACCAACCCATCATCATCTTCATTACTACGAGCTCCTCTTTACCCTCGAGGCCTTTGGAGTCATGATGAGTGTTCATCCTCTCTGTTTCAGAGCTCGGGCTAATAAGCTGCTATTTAAGATTTGCCTCCCCCTTAAATTACTAAAGAAAGCCTAGTTACAGAGAAGCACTGTGCATGTATAAACTGTAGCTACAGCAAAGCCTTGAAATGACCACCCAGATTATACAACAATGCTTCTCTCACTTAGCTCACGTTAACACTGAAAGTTACAGAAGACAGAAATTATTAACTAGATTAATCATTCAATCTGTATCTAATCAACAATAGTATTAATGATCTTTATATTACTTATCAAATTAAAGTGCCAAACATTTGTAGATTTAATGCTCCTCTAATTTGAGGATTTGCTGTTTTTCTCTGTCCTGAACTCCAGCATTATTAGTCAACGTCTCCTCCATTGATCCACATCTTCAGTTTATTCCAAATGCACATTTTTTTTTTTTTTTAAATATGATGAAATTCACTGCTTCTGTTTTAATACTCGTGCACAGCCCTCTGTTTTTTTGCAGGCCTCCTGCTCTTCTGTTAGTCAGAACCACTCTTTCCCATCTGACAAAGATGGCACCTTCAGAAACCTGTTATTGGATTCAGAGACATTACTCATGTCTGTGTTATTCTACTGTTTATGTTTGCTATTCAAAAATGCTTGAAAGGAGGTCCTGTTTGACTGGTAACATGGTGAATGGCTCATCCTTCAGAGCTGAGTGTGTGTATTTCTACGTCCTCATCTATAGTTTCTCTTCTATTCTTAAACCCTACTTGGCTGGTGAAATAATGAAAATGGAAATTTCCTTTCTCTCTTCACATCTTTCCTCCCTTTCTTTCTTTCTCTTTACAGTTTGGCCTCTTTCTTTACTTCTCGAACATCCACACACAATGTGTCCCCTCCACCACGCCTCACATTTCCGTCTCTGAGCCTGGTGATCGCTCCGCTCTAAAGGGCAGCACCAGCAGCGTTATCTGTTCGGAGAACTCAGACCTTATCGAGCATCAGTGACGTTGCAGACAGAGCAGTGAGTCTAGCAGAGAACAATAGACGTGTGATGCTCAGATACTCCGAGCATCCGGGAGGAAGAGCTGAGTCAGATCAGGTGATCATGACTCACTTTATTCTCCGGGTACAATGAAGTCTCAAAAGACTCTGTGACTTTGGTGGGATTTCGAGAAAACTAAAAAAAAATATTCTCATAGTGGAAGAGTAAAGTATGATGTTGTGATGTGACACTAGTAACTTATTTCAAGTCTTATAATCAGTTTGGTTGAAACAAACAAAGGAGCGTCCGTTTGTGTTGGGTCACAGGAAGTGACATAGCGTGCACAGACATCTACATTCAGGTTGATACCGCTCCACGGAGCAGCTGTGATTTCAGCACTCTGTGGATCGATGCTGTTAGCTCGTTTCTGGGACTCTCCGCCTGACTTTATGGGCTGTACTGTTTGTGTTGGCTGCTTCACATCGTACACAATGTGCTTCTTTACACATTGGACCTGACAATGAACTCATTAAAGAGCCTGCAGAGTGAAGAAGCTTCTCTCAGTCTTCCAACAATACACAAAGGGAGCTCCTGTTGCATCCTAATACAATTCAGTTCAATAGAAATCAGCTGTAATGTAGGAATCTCATTTTACATCACTTTCATTTTCAAGTCTGAATAAACCGTCTCCTACAAAACAATGGCTCAACACTATACTGTATATACTATATATATAGAGAGAGAGAGTGAAATGCTTCATACAGGATGTGTAACAAGAACTTGAATACCTTATTTAGTTGTTATTTTACAATTTGGTCAAACACCAACCCAGTCACCAGAATAAAATATTGGTATTGAACATTTCTGCAAACCACGGATATGTTGAAACTCGACGTTTCTGAATCAAAAATATTTTTCATATCAACATTTCTACGTACTGTATGTGTATATCAACGTTTAACCGCTCCTGTTGCTTTTGCCGTTTCAGAACCGCATTTTCAATTACGTTACAGCAACAAAATTGTTAGGTTTAGTAAAAGATCATGTTTTGGGATAAAATAAGTACTTTAGGTTTCACACGGGACAAAGATCTTGGTGAAAGTCCCGTGTTTGACCCGTCCGTCCACCCCGACCTCCTCCTTCCTACACAGACTTACACAGACTTTGATTTAACGCATTTCTGATAGGTCAAATACAAACGTGATCTGGGAGAATATGCGTTCCCCTGAAATGCAGTTTCATTGTATTTTAGGAGACAAGGCTGCAGATTCATTCATTTGCACAGCAGAACTTTTAAAATGCAGAAATTATATGATCATATCAGCAAGATGTGATCCAACTGATGCCAATAAATGATGATTATCTCTCAAACCAGAGACATGTGAGTGATAAATTAGCAGGTGTGTGACTGCAGTGGATTGTTCGAATCCCCTGACCAGAAATCCAGGATGTGGATGTCAAAACATCACACTCACATCCTTCACTAACTGCTATCCATGTGGTCATAGGTGAGGCGTTGGACTTCCAGTCGCCAGCCAATAAAGAGGGTGAGATCCCCAGAAAACCACACAGAAAGCTTCTGTTACAGAACAATAGAAAGAGCTTTAATATTTAAAATGTATTGTGGCTGCTGCAACCCTCATTAATGCACGCTCAGCAAAACACCTCCCTACATGTTAAAAATAAAGTTGGTAGAGCATCAGACTCGAGGAGGGAGCAGAAGAAGAGCAACAGAGGAGCACGTTGAGTCTGGTATTAGTGTCTGTTCTGACTGTAGTCTGAAAAGGGCAGCACGTATCATCCGCTGTGACCAATTACAGCTGCATGTTCCTCTGGGTTGTTTCCATTCAGCTCCGTCAAAGCAGGCGTCCCAAGTGTGACGCCTGCCGCGCATACATTAATCAAACAGGTAGAAAATGAGCAAAAACATCTTAATAAGCCTCGACTGTCCTGGTTCAACCTGGATGTGGCAGGTTTGAGCTCAGTAACAGCGAGAGACGACTTCAATAAGTGATTTCGGAAGTTTAAAGGACTGTTTGAGCAGGAATCCTGAGTAAATTCAGAAGTATTTCCCTCTCTGGAGGGGGTGGTGAGGGGAAATCATTCAGTCATGGCAGCATGTTTGCAGGTCCAGCTTTCACTGGAAGAAACACTGGAATTTTGATTTGTTGGTTTCGTACCAAAGACAGCCTTGGTCATTTGTTCAAACACGAGCGACTTCTTGTGGCCGTGTTATCTATCAATCACTGGATGCATTTTTAGCAGTAGGAGGTGCCTTTTTCTCCCTAAATGCAACGTATACAACATGTTTTTTGTAGTAGTTTTGAACAGGAAGTCTTAGCTCCATGAACATGTTCAGGGGTTTGTTCAATATGAAAGTGATGCTACAATTCAAATCATTTTCCTTTGTTGAACGATGAGTATTGTCTCAACAGTGTGAAGCATTGTGCAGCATCCTTTTGGTGTTTTCAGGTTTGGAGGATCTGTCTGATATATTGATGATGAAGCTTTGACGGATATAAACATTAACAACCATCAAACACCATATAGAGCACATCATCTCAGTATTAGACATTTTAACATGTGCGTCTCCTTTACACGGTAGTTAGGCAACTGTTGTCCTCGTGTACTGTACGTGTCGACACAGTTTACATGAATATGTTGAGAAAAGTGTTGAAACTTTCTGCCGTGTGGCCAATGACAGAAAGCAAAGTGTGTGTATCCAGTAGCTTATGCTTGACTTTCAAAGATGAGATCCATAGCATGTGGTCCATGAAGAGCTTTGTGTCCCCTCTGACTGTCTACATACAGTGAACCATACATCCACAGTCAACAGACTAAATCCTCCTCATCCTCCCCATACTTAGCACTTGATCCTGCTGTGTTGACGCTGATGTGAACACCGACCCAGAAGACTTACTGAGGCAAACAAAGCACATGGCTTCACACAAACACTTTCTACGGGGTCACAGAAGGGACAAAAAGCTTCATCGCCTGCACAAGAGACCGGAGTTTATTGTTCTCGGGGCGGCTTTCAAACAAGCCAGCAGATGACGGTTTAACTCATCTTTGAATGTGGAATTGATCCTGTGAAGGTGTCTGTGAGCCAGAGGAAGGAAGTGGGCATCTCACGGGATAAGTTTCGCCAGGTTCCAGACTTCTTCTTCACCACCATTATCTCCACTTTGTTCAGAGATTCAAATACGGCTGTTTCTCATCTCCCGATTTTGTGTCTCCTCGTCTCCTCGATCCTCCGGCTTGTGACCCGGAAATCGATCTCAGTTCTCCATCTTGAAGGACTTCCCAATTCCTAAAATGCATCTCGAGGAGCGGTTTATCTGTTGCCTGGAAAAGGATTTAGATATGACGGATCTGTACCATATTTTCTCAGAAAGTATGTTATAGCACTCAAAAAACTCCAAACATGTTTTGACAGAAATTGTGGTCAAGATAGAGAACGCAAAACTCTGTGACTTTGCAGATGTCGCTTTGGACTGTGAGAAATATCTATCATGAAATGTAGTTCATATTTTCATTTGCATTTTTCACTTTTTTTCTGGCATTTTATAAACACAGTGATTAATCAATTAATCAAAACATAATCTGCAGATTATGAATATTGAAAATGAAAATAATCCAAATGCAAAAGTATCCACAAACATCCTCTGCTGGCTGGAGGCTGGACAGTCAAACTTCTCCTTAAATACTGAGCATTATGAACAGTTCAGCCTTTAGTTGGGACTCCCGTCTTGTTGAAGTTACAGACACGATGATTGAAATCACTCTTTTCTTTCACTGTTCAGCAGACTTTAATAATACCAGCTTCATGAAATCATCTGTGAATTTAACGTTTTTTTCACTCAGCCACACATTTTATCACATTTGATCAATTATCTGTTGGTTATTATTGCTCATTATCAGCTGTTACAAGCCCACAGTTTATTTCCACAGCGATAAGACGCAGAAGGAAAGACGATAAAAGATAAAAAGAAAAAAAATTAGATTCAGAGGAATAATTTGTGCATGATGAGATTAAAGAAACGGATTCTTTCATTATCTCAAACACGGTGAATTAAAGTCGCGTGTTGAATAATTCAGTGTTGGATCTTGAACCTTTGGAAATAGGTTCATCAGCGCCATCTAATTTCATTCTGGTTGATGTGTAATTAGGGTGAAAGGTCAGAAACTTTTTCTGTCATCGCTCTGTGAGGAAACAGAAACCCGACCTGGCTCTAAGTCCACATTTGTGTCACTGTGAGAATGAATTTAGACGTCAAGATGAAAGAGACTTGACATGCAGAGTGTCTGACTTTATGTCCCGTCTCTTATATTAACAGTCAGTCTGTTAACAATGACCCTGATCTCCCTCTAATCTTAATATAATACTTTCTGTTACCTATCAAACATGAACCAGATCATCAGAAAACACACTCGTATGCATCGTTTTGAAAGACTTATTTTGTGGCAAATATTTATCTGTGATAAATATTTCTCGATATTGGTTTCTTTTAGGGACGATTCAGCTATCTCCTGATTCAATACTATCACGAGACTTGGGTGCCAATTCAATAAGTATTGTGACTTTTAAGTATTGCGATACGATATTACGATTTATTGTGATTTTTGTTAACTTTTTTAACCCTAGACCATGAAGGGAATAAGTTGAATCATACACTTCTAGGGACTTTTACTTAGGAAAATATCTCAATTAACACAGTAAAAATGTTTTGATTTTTCAGCATGTATGTAGTCAGAGAAGACGAGACATGTAATGTTTGAAACTTCTGGTGAATATAATCCAATCAATCTTATTTCCATAGATGTATTTTGTATATACAGTTCCCTTTGTTAACACCTTATTTTGAAAAGCGGACGTAGTCCCACGTGTCTACTTCCTGTAACTTCTCCAAGTCCGTCTCTAGCTCTCCCGTCAGCTCCGTTCTCTTTATCCATCCATGGTCAGCTCCATCGGGGCCGTTTCAATGCATTTAACAGAAATGTCAGTATATGGGTGCTCTACAGTTGTAGCGTCGGCCCATTTGACCACGGAGATGAGAGCGACGGCCGGCTCGACCGCACGTTACCGCGATACGATAACGTTTCCTGTCCGTGACAGAGTTAGCATGCAGCTTTAGCCGTGATGTCTAGCTCTGCTTTTCCTGCAATGTGTGAAACCCAAAGTGTTTCCATCCTTTACTGGATGTGTAGTGTTTACCACTTTGGATTTAACATGTGAGGGTGCAGGTCGTATCCACGACGACCCTCCAACAGTTTATACTTTCTGAGGTTTGTTTTGGTTGACGGATACGGAACGGATATGACTGATATATATATGAGTTTTATCTCTTTGCCTCTATACTCTTTGACAGCAGTCCACAAACCAATGACGTCACATTGACTACGTCCACTTCTTATCTGTGGTGAAACATATAAATTAGCCAGTTATCTGGAGAAAGCCTGGGAGAAGAGAAAAAACACTCTTTACCGAGATAATCTGTAGATATGTAATATTTTTTTAATGCGAACAGCTCATTTGGGATACTGGTTTTGTTTCTGTTTCTGTTTTTCTACATGCTATGTATATACAAGACCGGAAGAAATATGTAAAATAGTGATGTCTTGTTATTCAATGTGGGCTGGTCCAACCACAACCACAGAAGAATTACAAAATTGCCTGGAAATAGTGTGGTGTTTCTGGTTGCTTGTTACGTGTCGCAACCTGCTGCCAGTGTTCTGTGGTGACCAACCACCGGTGATACTTGTAAAACTTTATAGATAAATCCATAAAGCATTCCTTAAATGACGACATTGTAATCACAAACTGCTCTGTTATTCCACACTATCTAATTCCAGCCTTTCAAAAGTCTATATTCAAGATGTTTAGTTAGCGATTGTGTCTCATGGAAGACTGGCTGACGGTTTGTTTAATACTTTCTCTGGAGAGAAGAGCTACTGAATCATTTCCATATAGTTGACAGTTGTCAGTGATGGAGCACTAAGTAAAAGACTGAACGGTAAACTGAGTCCGTGGTCATCACAGTGTAAACAACCACCATGAGTGCTGTAATGTGTGTTTGAAGACCTCATTCTCGCACTTCTTATTTCATCAGCCTGACAATATTTACTACGAAATATGAATTGCATTTATGTCAGAAAGATTAATGTCAGCCTGAAAATGCGGTAAACACTTTTGCATGAATAATGTGGTGGGTAGATTTAATTTAGATGGCGTGGCCCTCCCTCTGCTCGTGGCCGTAGTGAGGAATCGTATCAGGCTGTAGTGACGCGGCCCGGCTGCTATCAAGACGCATCATAATGAATTAAAAAAGAAAAAGCTGTGAAGCATGAATATGTGGAATGTGAAGACGTGTTGGAAGCCTGATGTTTTTCATTCCTGCTCGTGCTGCAGAGACGCTCTCATCCCGCACGCCTCAGATGAGGGTTGATGGGTTTGTGATGGCGGCTGTGAAGTCACTGGTAGGCCTTTGATTGGCTTCATTTCCATAGCACCTTGGCGTCCTGCAGGGGGAGCGGGAGCAGAGCAGCGAGCGGCATTCAAGAGCCCCGCATTTGCATTTCATACGGGCCGTGCTTCACCATCGTATTCTGATCACGAGGAGCTCTTAAATTATACATCGGCCTTGTAAGTATCCGACCTGTTGATGTGCTGCTAGTCTGCTGAGATGTTGAGAGGCTGCAGATAACACACAGAGAGAGGAGCTGCATGTGTAGAGCCTCTGTTCAGCCTGCGTGCTCTCTCTGCATTATTATAAAGAGAAAATACTCTAATTGTGTTAATGAGCACCAGTGATAAACTGTTACCCTGATCCTCTTTAAAAGCTAGACTTGTCAGTGAAATAAATGTCACAGGAACTGAAGAAGCATGTTCAGATTTATTTGTGATTTTCAACCAGCTTTGTTTCACTACAAAGCGAACAGTATGTCTAAAAATGTTAAACCTCCCTGCACGCTGCCAGCTTCCTGCTCACCTGCCAGCAAAAGTCCGCCGGACGATGCAAAATGACATGTTTTTGCGCCATCCGACGGACCCTCGGCGACAAATGAGCTGGGCGCTGGCAACATGGAGGGATAACAGACATCGTTTATTTGCACATACCGCCCACATTGCAACGATACAAAGCCGGTTGGAAATTGGCAAAGTTTCCTTTTAACAATGCTGGATTTTTTAGGTTGATTGAGTTTATTAAAATGTTTTCTTTAGTGTAAAATCACCTGAAAAATAAGAATTAGTTACCTTAGAATGAGCCGTTTATATCTACATAGGGAGCGGTTCCTCTCCACGGAGCCGGCCGCCATGTTTCTACAATAGCCCAGAGCGGACAAACCAAACTCCGGCTCTAGAGAGGGACATTTGCATTTTTTTGCATCGGCCACCGTAGTTCTTCTACACGTTTGGCACGCTGGAGAAGTTTCAGTTCAGCAAACTCACCGCCACCAGATCCTACACACTGGACCTTCAATAAAAAAAAAAAAATCAATCAGTTGATCAACAGAACAAACTAACAACAGTTCTAGGAACCAATGTTTTGGGAGTTTAACCCGTAGAAGTCAAGATGTCCCAACGTCTCCAACGTTACGGATGTACAAGACTAAATCACTTCACTACTCTTAAGTGAAGTATTCTCTGGTTCCAGCTTCTCAAATGTGAGAACTCGCTGCTTGGTATCATTGTGAGTTGAACATATTTAGGTTTTATACTGTTGATCAAAACAGGGAATATGAAGGCGTCCGCCCTTTTGGACTGTGGGAACTTGTGCTGGGCACGTTTTTACTGTTGTTTATAGACCATAAGATTAATGATTCATCTGATAAAATAATTGGCAGATTAATTGATGATGAAAATAATTGGTTGTTGCTCCTCCAACATCTCAGGTTGTGAAATGCTTCGCCATGTTTTGCTGATGAATTTATTTATTTATTACTGAAGGAGAAGGGGGGGTAGTGGATATAAACATCTGTTGGAGTCTTTGATCCTGACCAACACTAATCTCACACACGGCACTAACCGATCTATTTCAGGCTCAGATTGGCTTAAAGCTGCGACTTCACACTGTTCACAACAACAGAGAGCTAATAGAATATCTGAAGCTTTGAAGGGCTTAATTACACAGAAATCAAGTAATACGACACAACGCCCTTTGTGTGATGGAGGTGATGGAGCTCGCTGCTCTCTGGGAATGCTCTCCTGTTGGTCCATTCAAATCCTTTATGGTAAAGTGCAGTACATGTACAGTTA
The DNA here is from genome assembly GCA_916701645.2 of Sebastolobus alascanus. Classification (NCBI taxonomy): domain Eukaryota; kingdom Metazoa; phylum Chordata; class Actinopteri; order Perciformes; family Sebastidae; genus Sebastolobus; species Sebastolobus alascanus. Next base: position 617,073 of record CAKAOJ020000126.1, read on the forward strand.
ACGCCAGTCTGACCTCACAGAAATGCATAAAATGACCACGACGTCTTAACAGCACATTACGTGGTGGTGACACAGAAACAATGCCAATGGAAAGTTAGTCTGGATCCTTTGTGCACCAGCCCGGTCTCACCAAAAGGCGAATCACAACACAACGATTCTTATTTTCAGGTGATTACACACTAAAGAAAATTATTAATATTATATTCCATCTCTGCCAATAGATCCCCCTAATGGTTACACACTGTTCCTTTAAGAGGTTGTCGGCATTTCACGTATTTCTGTTAGATCACGTTGCTAAATGTGTGTGTGTTGCAGTGCTTTCCTCCATCTTTGTTTCCTGCCCATTAGTTACCACACTGTAAAAAGGTTAGCAGGTGTGTGCATGTGTTTTATGGATATTCAGTAGAGAGAGAAACCCTTCATCCACAAGCAGCAGGAAGTGAACGCTCCTAAACTAAATGTCACACCTGTCACCGACAATGTGGATGAAAAGGCTCAATTATCCCTCCTCACAAACACACACCTCCATCTTTCTCTATTTATTTCACCCACTTCTATTTCTTTTTTCCCCTTTCTGTGTATTTTCTTTCCTCTCTTTCTCTTTTATTTGGCATCTCCCAGTCCAACTGTTCTTCCTCCTGGTCTCTTCAGTGTGTGTGGAGGTAATTAAAATGTCCTTTCTAACGGTCTAGTGATAAATGAACTGAGCTGTCAGGGAAACGCCTCCCACTACATCACACATTTTCTCTTCTTTGCATTTGATTTCGGCGTCACGGTTCAGGGAACCTGCTTCATTAGTGTTCACGGTGGCTCTATATGCTCAAACGGATGCGTAACAGCAAAACGCAACAGTACAGAACACACATCAAGGCATTTCCACACTCCAGAGGACGGCAGGAAAAAGAACTCGGGTTTAAGCAGCCGAGTCAGACGTTGCTGCTTTCAATTAAAATGCAGTTGGAGTTCCTCTTTAAATTAGGAGGGATTTCCTCAAATCCACTCTTTTCTCAGAGGGGAGGAAAACATTCATACTTCAACAAATTACGTGAGAAACAAGTAGACATGGTGTCGACTTTCATCAGACTCCTTCCAGCTGCTGGTGCATCTTCACTCAGACTGACTGAATATTATCAACCATGTGAAAAGGTTGGATGACTTTTTTTATTCCATTGACAACATGTCAGACTCTTCAAATAAAGGAAATCAACAAGGATGAAAAAGGATTTTTTTACTGCAAACAGAAAGATTTGTGTCAGTAGTTCAGTCGTTGACAACAACGCTGTTTTTTTTTGGCTGAAACGCAGAGGGCCAAAACACAGAAGTCTGTCACTGAGTGATGAAGTTACACGATTGGTCGGCCGAGTGTTGGTGTTTCCTCATTGGCCGTTGCTCCGTCAAAATGAAAAGGCGGGAACAATGCTCACGAAACCACCTGTTGGTCAAAGAGTGTAAAACAGGCAGATATATAACAGACGTGTGGCGGCGGTTTAACCGGGCAGAGGGCAGTGAACGTGCTTGTGTAACATTTTTCGTTTTTATTCAGGAATAATAAGTTCTCAACTGTATTTCGGCTTCGGGCGTCTTCAATGACGTCATTGCCTCGGTACGCGCTTTCTCAGAAAACTTCCTAAATTACTCGGCACACGCTCCGAAGCCTCGGCACAGCACGTAACATCACTACTTTATGCAAATGAGCCCGTCCGGCGCGACGTGTCCGGCAAACGAAACTTGGCCCAAGCTGTCAAACTAGGCGATATAGATCTAAAATGAAACCAGATTCAGCAGTGACATTATCGCCTATTTCTCTCTTAAAATGTTTTCAGAAGTAGATTTTGGTGGATTGTTTAGACGGAATAACAGACAGTTTACGTGTTTGAAACGGCGAGCAGAAACCAATCGGGTGTATTCCACGATATAGTACGTCACCGCTAGCAGGTGTACCGCTGGATTTAACATTACAGACATGAACACTGACTATTAGTGGAACAATTTAGCCACAAATTCACAGACTGACCGAACACGGTCCAGACGTATACTCGGTTTGGACTGAGTCTTGTTCAGTTTGAGAGCTTTCTTGTAGCCAGCATCTAGTGGCGATTAGAGGAACTGCATCTTAAATCATTGGTAGGTGTTGCTTGGATTTATCAGAGCACGGTGCACGAACCACCGAGGACCGACAGCTTCCTGTTTCTTCTCCTGATGGAGGCAGAGACCACACAGGTGCATCCTGCAGACAGTCAGGTGATTCACATTCCTGCTCTGAAAGTTAAGCATTATACTCTGAAGAGTGAAATCTCGATCAGACCGGTGTTTTATCACGTCTGCAACTTTTTTTAATGAGAACTTTCTTTTTTTTCTCGTGAGCTAATGAGTATTTGCAGCCTCTAGGCTTCCTCCTGTAATTAATCCATACCCGTGGAAAAGGAAGCCAGTCGCTGTTGGGTGCCACTAATCAATATTTACAAGCACGGCCATGTTGAGAAGCACCGGGGGGGGGGGGGGACTTGCTTCTGTTTTAGGAGCGTTACACCAAAAAGAAGAAGAAAACTGTTTCAGTCTTCTGAACTGAGTTTAAAGGTGGAAGTCAAGAGTCTGTAGATTCTTCCTTCATGCAGAACAGATGCTATTTTTCAGTTTGCTACGATAGGAACAGATCTCAGATCATCCTCTGCACCGAGGCAGTCTACATAGAGAAAACAAACACAGACTTTCACCCCAACTGAAACACAGTTCATAATACTTTCATCAGTGGGCCGATGGCTCAATCACCATCGTGTTACCTCATTCGGCGATAGATAGAGACTTAACAGACATTTATTTAAATGAAAATCTTCAAGCTTATCACTTTGAGATTGTCTTTAGCTCGAGGGTTAGGGGCTAAGGAACGTATTATGGCAGAGTCCTCATCATAAGTGTGAGGTCTTCTGTCCCGGAGATGACTCACAGAGAGCTAATGAGGGCAGCCAGAGGAGAGGAGGGAGGAGAGGAAACAGCTGATTGGAGGGGAGGAAGAAGAGAGGATGAAGAAGTCTGTCCAACAATGACAAGAATGCTGTTATTCAGTGTTATGATGAACGTTATCTTCTCTATTCTTCCTGTTTCTTTGTTTTTAAAGGTGCCAAAGAGACATCTGTAACTCAGAGGATAATCTTTTTTTTTATATAAGATAATTATATGCCAAAAAGACTTGCTATATATCTGAAATGTGAGTTTTTCCTGGTAAAAATTACATTGCAGTTACCCAGAATGTTCATTCTAGACATCAAATTGCAGTTTTAGATATGTGAAATTTCATGTCCCGTACACATGAATGGCAAAAGTGACGTCATTTTTCCTAAGAGTTGTGAATATCTAAAATGCTCATTTTAATAAGGAAAAATTTAATTACGGAAATCTGCAATACATATCCAGTCTAGCTGTTAAAATGCTAAAACAGCTTTCCCTAATGTTACCTGCTCTGTGAGCACAATGAATGGCTGATGAATGTGTCAATCAAGCTGCACCTGCAGCCTCGTCCCGCCCCCCAGCTCTCACCAGCCAATGGCAGCCCGACCAACTAACACCATGGTTGGTTGACTTCCAGAAAAATAACTAAACGCAATGTGAGGAAATACCTCGCGTGTCTTAACCAGCGATATTATCTGAATTATGTGAAGAAGAACAGAGGAGACTGTTGAAGCAGCTGTTCTCCACAAACAGAGGGAATCATTGATTAGATGTATTGATCCTGAGAGTGTTAGCAAGGATGTGAAGTTCTGCTGCACCTAACCGAACCAATCTCAGGTGAAGACGTGAACAGGTAAAAAAACGTTATAGTTCTGTAGTTTTTCTTTAAGTTGCTGATGGTCGCGCACATTTCATGCGTGTAATTGTGTGTTTTGTGCGTACACGAAAGAGGTTCTTCCTCACTGGACGCGATGCGAACGAGCGAACATCACATCAGTTTGTCCTAATGGAGATGTGCTCACCTGCTCTGTTCGTCAGCGAACAGGCTGAGCGAACAGGCTGAGCGACGTGTCGCCCGGGTTCTATTTATGCAACGTTTTGCGCACCTCCAGCCTATTTTCACTGGTCAAAATGATGACAGTTAATCAGTTAGTAAGTACAGATATCTGCAACACATTTTGACTAGTTAAAATTTAATTTTAGATATAAAAATGACTATGTAGAGATATACAACTGAGGGGAATTAAAGAGATCTTGAACTGGAATTCTGACTAGTCAGAATTTAATTGTAGATATCTGAAACTGGAATTAGGACTAGTCATAATTCAGTTGCAGATATTCGTATTCATTCATCATTTATTTGTCCCAATAAAGATGTCCTAACCTGCTCTGTGCGTCAGCGAACAGGCTGAGCGAACAGGCTGAGCGACGTGTCGCCCGGGTTCTATTTATGCGACGTTTTGCGCACCTCCAGCCTATTTTCTCTGGTCAAAATCAATGCTGACAGTAACTGAGAGTTCATCAGTATCTCTCTCTCTCTATGTAACAGAGGGTGACATCACTCATAGTATATCTGGACGACTTTCTGCGCTCAGTTCGCCAGAGTTCGCTTCGTCGCTGCATGTTCGGAAGAGGTCGCCTGTAGGAGAGACTTGATCTGTTTTGAGGAGCTGAAATTGGACAATTTGGATAATAGCTCCATGATTCTGTCATCACTGTTTAGAACCAGGTTATTGGAGTTATTATGCAGACCTGTTTGGTGCTTTATAAGCGAAATGACCACACACTTTAATATTGCTGTCTAGACTGTGAGCACACCAGCGTTGCTATTTGCATTATGGTTATGGGATATTGGCGTTTATGTGTTGTTGCTGGTATATGCTGCAAATAGACGGCTGGTACAGTATAATGGTCCTACATGCATGCCGGAGGGGAATATGAAAGCTAATGTGGCTGTTGTGTATATTATAGCACTCATATTCATTTTTATCTCTGCTGCAGCATTTCAACATGATGCATCCTGTCTGTTTTATTGTGATAAAGAAGCTGAAATAAACTCCCTCTTTATGGATGTTTTGTGCATAATGTTCAGCTGATGCAGAAATAACAGGTAGTCAAGGACATCACATTCAAATTAAAGATAAAACCAAAATATATTTGAATGTCAAACACCCATTTTTATTCAATTACAAACGGAGTTTTTTAATTAAAAGTGAGCCATTGGTTACAACAAGGTAGAACATTTTACTTTTTTATATGTTTTTTATTTTCTGCCTTGCTGTGTATCCTCAAGGTGAACAGCTAGGAAAAAAAATATAATTTTTTCGTCCGGTTTTGTCCTTTTTAATTAAGCATTTCTAACTAAAGACAACAAAATAGTGTCAATCTGAGTCAACTGGTCTTCATTCTCCTGCTGTGGTTTTGTGTCCCCTGCTGGCAGGTCTAGAATAAAACATGTGAGAGGAGAGCAGGTTCCCTCTCCATACTCTCTGACATGTTATGATCTTGCAGGGTATTTATGGCCCGATCCTCCCGCCGGGCCTCGTCGCTCTCAGGTTTGTGTTGTGATCCGTGAATCATAAGTAAAGTGACGTCTCGGATCAGAGAAGGAAACCGTAGCCGGGAGCAGGAAGAGCTACCTGGACCGCTGGCTTCCTCTCTCTGAGTCACAGTTTAAACATTTAGCAGGGAGCTTTATTCAGGCTGACTTATGGTAAGTGCAACAGAAGGAACATGTCGCTTTCTATGAGCCGTACGACCACAAGTTTAAAAGAACTGCTGCTGTGGTTCCTGAATAACTCAGCCCATGAGCAAGGCACCCTCAACTAAATATAGAAATAAATTAATAAAATACCACACACCAAAACAACCAAGATAAAAGTTAATTGAATAAGAAAGCATTAAGAGATGGTTATTTAAGACAATAAAAGATAAATAAAATCCAAGGAAATGAAAATAATAATAAAAATAAACAAATACAAATTATGAAACTACACAAAATATACAGATTGTATTAAAATAATAAAAATGTAATAAAATAAAATAGAATAAAAGAGATAATAATGATCAGCAATAAAATGTTGATTAAATAAAATAGGATAAAATAAACACTATAATGATGATGATAAATAAAATAAGTATTCAAAATAAAAACCATAAAATTATAAAACACTGCATAAAAGCCAGACTAAAAAGATGGGTTTTTTAGTTTACCTTTAAAAATATTTTTTATTTTCAGCTCCTCTAAGGCCTCTGGAAGGTTGTTTCAGCGGCTGAAAGCTGTGTTGCTCAGAGAGAGAAATGTGTGGAATGTAAGATGTTCTGGAACAGGAGAACAAAGTGGACTTGACTATCTTTTGATTTTAAATGTCAGAGGTTTACATTTTATCTCTGGCTGCGACACATTCAGGGTGTTTTAGCTTTGTAGGATAGGACAGTTTTGAAACAGCCTGAACCAAAACTGTCAACTCGCTGGCAGCTTCGTTAGCTTCTCATGCCTCCGTAAAGCAAATCAAGTGACCCAAATATGGAAATCAAACATTGACTATAACACGAGACTTCTCCTGAGTTCATTCTAATCAAAACTCTGATTGTGAAATCACAACAAAAGTGATTAAAACTATGAAAGTTAACGTTGAGTAGTTAAACGCCTGGTTCAGACTACACAGTGTTTTTGTCGGTTATGATGGTCACTATGTGAAATTAGGCGCTTGAGAGTCATAAATTCAGTCACGCCAGCCCTTTTTTCTCATTTTTCCACTCTGTCGTGGTAATCCCTCGAGGAAACACCAGAAAGGCTGGCGTGTTGCTGCCATAGCTCCACAAATCTTTCCTCTATTTCCCTATCCCACAGCGCAGCACCAACATCGTTCCTCTTTTCACTTCGCCGTTGTTTACCGCTGCACCGTGCACCGTGCACCGTGCACCCTGCAGAGGCAACCTGCCAAAAACTGCAAAAAATGCGCTGAATTCAGGTGAAGAAGAAACTTGCTTTTTAAGTCTTATTTTGATGCAAAGACGTGTTCATTAGCAGCACAACATGGAAGTGCTCTGTTTATTTAAATATGGAAGTGCAATAAAATATTTTGTACCTAAAATCAACGAATAATCGTGATGAATATTTGTGATCATTTCGGCCGTAATCGTGCAGCCCTACAGTGAGTAGGGCTGATTTCTCAGCACTCAGGTTAGCTTTGAGCCTCTGATTGAATCTAGATTTTCAGCCACACATTTAAATAAGTCAGAATTGTGCCTTAAGATCAAATAATTAGCATGAAAACTTGCTGCTGTACTGAGCTGCTGAAAGGCCTTTTTAATGGAGATGAAACATTTTCTTTTGCATCCAAACCCTGGATGATTTATATCAACCAGTCTCTCTCCTACCTTCAAGGAAGTCTTCAGTTTCATCTGTGTGAATCTCCGTACAGAGAACCTGCTGCAGATACAGTAGTTAATAATAATAATAATAATCCATCACAATGAATCCTCTCTGTTGTTATTTTTTCCAGTAATGTGGTGATACAGTGCACGCTTTTTAAATCACCTTGTATAACTGCATCAACACACAAAAATAATGTAGCTCTGACAACAATAAAATCAGGCACAATATTATTAGTGTGATGGATGAACTGAGTCGGGTCATTTTTAACGTGTGCAGAGTTTCACAGCAACCAGTGGAGGTTTGGACAGAGGGATTTAAAAAGATTAGAACGTACTGTATGGTATGCTTTGGAAAATGTAGAACAGTTGTATAAAGTATATATTATTTGTTATAAATAGGCTAAAACATGCTAAACTAAATGGGCTAATACATGCTAAACACCAGTTTGTATAGTTCATGGTGGTTCTATGTGGTCGGGCTCAGCTGAAGAACGCTGACATCACCAGATACAGTTTAAACAAACAAACACATAAGTCACATTTGTATTTACATACCACACTGTCTGCAAATATCACAAATGTTGCTGCACAGCTACCACGGTGCAAATGTTTGGAATCACGAGCTGAATATTTGCAATCCACTCATATTTCCATGTCGGGTGAATCTAAATTAAATCTGAGACATTTTGTGGGGCCGGCGGTCCACATGCCAACTCGGAGCGACTTGAGAGGAGAGATCAGTACGACTCTGATGGGGGGGGATAAGTGCTGGCTCTTCTGCTGGGAGAGGAGAATACGTCCCCCACAGTGCCTTGCTCAAAGTGGCTCTGGAGAAATTGATGAGACGCTGCGGCTGGCGAGGAGCTCGGCAAATTGCTTTCAAGTCTCCCTCTGCTTGTGTTTGAGCTTGAGAGAAAAGGAAGGATTATTTCTTTTTTTCTTGTCCAGCAGATTTGTTGAGGAGAGAGATGACGGACACACTGAGAGCAGGATGGATGGAAACACATCAGAACAGTACAGTGATGGGCTGTAAAGGGATGTTAATGCTGGTTATGTGACTGTATATATATATTTATATATATATATATATATATATATATATATATATATATATATATATGCTCTCGCCAAAGCCACCAGACTCCACTGACTCCTTGTGTGACTTTGGTGAATCCGATCTAACCCTTTAGAACACCGAAGTCACACAATAACACAAACTAACTAACCGATCGAAGGCAGCGGTAGACCAGCTCCTCCTGTGATCTGAGAGGGAAAATCACTTTTTTTTTCAATGGAGTCTGGTGGCTTTAAAGAGAGTGTAGATAACGGCTTCAGTTCCCCGTCTGACGGCGAGGTAAAGATTTGAAAATATGCTAAATATAGCGTACACTTAAACTGACCCCACTGAGAAAAACCTGGACTATCTCTATCTCTTTTCTATCTGTTTACACTTTCAATGCACTGTAACTTCATCTCAGTTAATATTTTATTAGCAGTCATATTTTTTATTCTGCACATCGATAGAAAAGGTGACACGAGTTCACCAACGGGACACTATGTGCATCATGTTTGCTGGAGATTAAATGTTTGGGAAGGTAGACTATAAAATGCACCTGAGAAAGGCTGTTTAGTTTGAAAGAATTGGTGGAAAGGTGTGATAACTTTAACATCTGGGATATCTTTATTAATTAGATTTTATGTTCATAGTGCAGGGTGAGGTCGCTGTGAAGGTTGAGTGGAAGTTACATGCTTATTTCATGATTGGACTGGAGAACTTAAGGTTGTTACCCGCCATTAATACTTTCACACAGAACATGATTATTACGCGGCAAAAAAGGCAGATTTTTCTGATCTTTCACACTGTGATTAAAGGCATCAACCAATCACGTCGTGCAGAACGGGTTGAGTTGCGCCTATATTTATGAAACCTGTAGACTGAAACAAAAAGGCAAACTTTATTACTCTTTTCAACCTCGACAAAATCAGCGCAGACCAGATCCACTCCTTCTGTTCACAATAAAAGCCCTTGTCATATAATATTTGCAGGCGAATATTTTGCATTTTCGCGTTGTTTATCTGCCACGCCGCCGTTGTGTAAAGGCCTTCAGTCTGTACTGAGTCACATCTAAGTGAAGGTTTAAGTTTTGCACATACTGTAGGTAAGAATAGAGCAAAGCATTTTTATTTATATATGCATTAATATGTGTTTGCTACAGGTTTCTGAGTTATCTACAGATAAAGTGCAGTGATGCATGGAGGCTTCACATTCAGTCCAAACTACTGAGCAGAATATTAAACATTGTGTAACATAATGTAGATGCTGATATATAACGGTGCTTTGCTCAAAGTTTGCAGCTTCACTGGTAATTCAAGCGTGTTTGGTTTTTTTTCCTAACAGTTTCCAGGAGAAGCAGATGAAGATTGATATTGACAGATGATTTGTGGACAGCTGTCTGGATGAGTTGATTAACAGATTTGTTGATTATAAAACAAGCATAGATGGATGGATAACCTGGAGCCTCCTGCAGAGATCTGCCTCAAGTGGAGCCTGAATCACAGAGCTCCCCATTGTTCCACTATAGTGACTGCTTCTGAAATATAGTGGAGAGGACGGGGGGGCAGACTGACTGACTGACTGACTGACTGATGGATGGACAGATGATGTAATGGGGGAGAAAGTGAATGTGAAAAAAACCAACTGAGAGATGGGGATGATGAGATGAAACAGCTGGAGTAATAAAGGAGTGTAGCAGGAGAGAGTGGCAGTCGGAGTCAGTCAGGACTCGGAACAAGCCGGCTGTCAGTGCTAATAGACAGAGAAGGATGGAGGGAGGGGAAAAGAGAGGAGGAAAAAGGGAAGAGATGTTCGGGCCAAACAACCTGTCACCAGCTATAACGGAGCATAACGCATCACAGCTGCCTTGTCTGGATGTCAGGAAAAGAAACTTCTCTGGCAGTTTGGAGAAGAGTGCGAGAGCGATCCAGATGATCCTCTCAGACGGAGAGAGAGACGCTGTCTGTTTCAGTAGCTCAGCCCGAAGACGGTGCAGGCAGAGAGATAATGGTGTCAGTCAGCTCCAGTCGGCTCGGATGGCGGCCTCTCCGACAACGTCAGCATCACGACTCTTATTTTCTTGTCTGAAGTTGTGTTGGTGCTCAGCGGTTTGGTTGTTTTTATGGGTCAGGAGGAATATGTGCCCGCGGGACGCTCACACGGCAGCGAAGATGAAAGCAGCTTCTGCAGACTTTTGAACTCCGCTTTGAACAGTAATTGATGTGAGTGAAGGTGTTCAGGTCAGCTTCTCTCTGCTGTCGGTCTGACAGCTACCTTTTACATTGGTTGCACTGTTGCACCGAACTTTTTCATTTAGGTGCACTCAAAAATGTTCACCCTGACTTTTGGCGCCACAATGTTAATGACCAATGATGATTTCCTCAAATAGTATTTAGTGTTGTTGAACACAGGAAGTTTGTTTACTGATATTATTTCTGTCCTGTATCTCTAAATGTTGTCTTTCTTTTCTTACCTGTTCCTCCAGATATCCGCGGCCTGCAGGGTTTCCTGGACCAGACGTCCCGTCACGGCGTGGACGTGGCCCTGCAGCGAGTGGACAGGAACATCAGCAAAGTCTTCACCAACCTCTTCACCACCATGAGGACCGAGGAGCTGAACCGGTACAGGGACACTCTGCGCAGAGCCATCCTGCTGCTCAGCCCGCACGGAGCGCACACCTTCATCCAGCAGGTCGGTGCACGCTCACTTTACTGGCTAAAGCTGCACGTTTACAGTCTGAGTCTGTGTAATAATTATGCATGACTACATCACATGTTTGCACACACAAACTACATGTATGTGTTTGCAGAGAAGAGTGCTTCTACAGAGAGCAACTAGGTGTTTAGAGGGAAGAACTGCCTACAGAAAACATGTGTTTAAGAGGGAATAAATGAGTGAAGCACATGTTTGCAGGGAAACATTTTTTTCTCTTACTCTATATAAAGAATGGATGAGTGTATATATGTGAAGACCTTACACTAACAAGGGCATCTCATGTAGAGAAACACGTGTATGTGTACATGTGTTTTTAGAGACTGAATAATTAATATGGATCCCTGCATGTACGATATAGTGACGATTACAAGTAATTGTACGTACTGCATTCACACAGTATCGACTGGATGGGAAGAACAGGAGAAACAGCCTTTATTCTGACATGCATTATACCAAGGTGGTGAGCCTGAATGCTAATGACGTAGCCAGATAAACATACAAGTGAAATCAGATGCAGTTTAGCTCCTATAAAATAAGCGGAATTGATCATAGTAGTGTTGCTATTCATTTTTATTTGAATGCCAGCGGTGGTGCACTCAGCCATTCAGCCAACAGTTTGTTGACTGATTTGATTTGTCTCTCTTCGTTGACCACTGTTCATATGTGTGTGTGTGTGTGTGTTAAGGGAACAACGACAACCATCAAGTGCACATAGGGAACAAGCAAGTGTGCAAAGGAAACAAGTGAGCGTGTGTAAAGGGAGAAAAATAACTGTATCACAGGAACAAATGAGTTTGTAAAGAGATCAAGTTTACATGAAGAATTAGTGTGTTTGTGTTTGTCCATCCTCTCAGTGCTCAACACAAACACTCACTGAGCATTTATAAGCCTTTGGTGTGTGTGTGTGTGTGTGTGTGTGGGGGGGGGGGGGGGATGTTTGTGTGTGGGTGCCCAGGTGTGAGTGGCCACCTGGAGTGACAGATGGAGCTGGTTGGTCCACACACACACAGCGAGTATGGAAGCTTGTCCAAAGGTGTGCTGAGTTTTGCTCAATATTTATTACCTGTTTCATTTTTTACCATGGCTCCGGTCCATGGATCACACTGGTGTGTGTGTGTGTGTGTGTGTGTGTGTGTGTGTGTGTGTGTGTGTGTGTGTGTGTGTGTGTGTGAGTGATAGAGAGAGATATTTCCCTCCATTGAGCAGCAGACAATAAGCTTTTTGTGTACAGAGACATGTATTCAAGGCTGTTGTTGTTGGTGTGTGTGTGACTCAGCCTCCACTATACCGGGTAACGCCATACGTCTCACACACACACACACACGCACAAACACACACACACACACACACACACACACACACACGCACAAACACACACACACACACACACACACACACACGCACAAACACAAACTGCTCGCCTCATTCATATTGGAGTCCTGGACTTCTTTCTTACAGATCTCTACATGCAAGGAGTGTGTTTCTGTGTGTGAGTGTGTGTGTGTGCTTCTCATTTCTGTTCAAACTGCCAGTCAAGCTGAGTTGTCATGGCAGCAGCTTTAAGTATTAATGCAGCTCTCCATCTCTTCCAAGAACATACATGGTTGTTTTTATATCTAACCTGACTGCTCACATGTCCTCACATGTTACATACATAACAACGAGGGGTGGGAAAAAAACATCGATTCACATGTATCGCGTTTTTTTTTTTAATGCCAGAATCGATATATTTGCTTCATCTGAGTCTATGTGGAGGTAGAAGGAAGTCACCGCTTTTATTGTGGTAGTCTGAGTAACGTGAGGTCATATCCGTTCCGTATCCGTCAACCAAAACAAACCTCAGAAAGTATAAAACGTTGGAGGGTTGTCGTGGATACGACCTGCACCCTCACATGAGAGTGTTGGAAGTTTATTTTGAAAAGACACTGCATGCATGTAACAGGAAACTGACACGCCGTCCCTGACGCGTCCAAAACTGACACAAGAGGGGAACCTGGAGCGTGTAGGGGCACTGACTGAGCAGCTGTATTGATTTTTAGCATATTGCATACCGTGTTTACTATATTAGTTTAGTGTGTTAGCATGCTAACATTTGCTAATTAGCACTAAACCCAAAGTAAAGCTGAGGCTTGTTTTCAGGTGAGACTGTGTGTTAATGTTGGACTGCAAGTGTCTGTGAGTGGGATGCTGTGGCACAGAAACAAATGGCTTCTGTGTGTGTGTGTGTGTGTGTGTGTGTGTGTGTGTGTGTGTGTGTGTGTGTGTGTGTGTGTGTGTGTTGACGCTGAGACATTCATTAGCACCAGGACATGACAGTGTGGGAGGGTGAGACCGAGCTGAATGGAAGTTGCACTCTTAAAATGTCATAGAAACGTGATGAAACACACACACACACACACACACACACACACACACACACACACACACACACACACACACACACACAGAGCAATGATAACAAAACAGCCTGTCTCTGAGTCTTGCTGCCAGAACTTGTTGGTTCTCTCTGTGTCTGTTGTTTACCGTCTTCCCGGCTGCTGTGGACGGTCTTTAGGCTTCGGCCTGACTTCAGCCTGGTTTCTGTAATTTACTCTTCAATCAGAAGTCATCGTTCCACTCGGCTGAGCGTGAGGTGATCGCATCATTAACGCGTTGACCTTAAAACATTGGGTGTTATCCAGTAACTGTTGAGAGTATTACAATCAGAGTTATGTGTTCAGATCAATCAGTCTGATGGAGGATTTTCTTGCTATCAGTGAAGGCTTTCCTCATCCATCGTTCATAGCTATACCTACGAAAAGTAATGCACTGTAATTTGTATACTGTATATCCCACAAAATCAATTTGTAATCCACAGAACCGTTAACCAAAAGAGCGACAAACGCCGCGTGGGGAGAAGGTCGGGGTAGATGGGTGGGTCTAAAAACACCAGACTTTCACCAGGAGACCAACGTTCATGTCCCGTCAGAAACCAGAAGTCAACGTTGATTTATTTGTCACGTAACTTCCGTACTTCCATAGTTATTTTAACCCTAACCAAACCTAACCAAGCTGTTTCCTGTGAAGACGGCAGTTTATTTTGAAAAGACTGTATGCATGTTACGTGCGGAAATTGACACGTTTTGCTGGACACTCGTAGGAAAACAAACGTAAAATGAGGAATAACTTTTTGTAAGATATTAGTGATGATCAGTATCTAGTGGCGCTGGATGCCGTTCAACTTGCTAACTGTGAGCATGCTAATATAATGCTAACATTAGCATCTTGACTTTTGGTTCATAGTTTAGCGTCAGATTTGTCGGATCCGTTAATAGCACCACCACAACATCAGACCATCCATCGTACCATATCGAGCTTTAACTATATTCCCCACAGTAACTGTGTTTACTTCATTTACTTTACTAGAACCTGAGTTCCATCCAGGTAACTTGTATTTCACCTTGTCTTATCACACCATACAGTCACTGTATTTATGTTCTTTCCTTCACTGTGATGGTAGAACATAGAACAGTGATCACGGTGAGCAGATGGTTTACAGTGGAGATGTATTTGTGTGAAGTCTAAAGCTGAAAAGTCTCAGCCTATACTGACCAATCACAGTTCTTGTTGTATCTCTGCAACCGCTGTAGCTCCGACGTGTCGTTATAACTTTTGAGGAGACACGTCATGTTAGCATCCACTAGCTGTTTACATGCTACGTTAATGATGTTAGCATGCTGCACCGTGCAGAGGATGAACCTGTGATTTAGTTGACCGTTCCTCTTGCGCCACCCTCAGGACGAACGCTAAACTTGTTGCCCCCCTCCCAGTAGAATAGGAACTAGTCATTCACCCAACAATGTGTGTGTGTGTGTTAGTATTGATCAGTAGAGGCTCGCCGCGCCGCGCCGCGCCGCTGATGTAGCTTTGAGACGTTTATTATTGCTTCTGTCTCTGTTGGTGTCTCTGCATGAATCACAGTCAGCTGTCAGTTGACTGTGTGAATCATTATCGAGTATGTGTGAATCCGAGCAGGCGAGTTAGCACCACACACACACACACACACACATACACACACACACACACACAGTCGGGTGTCTTCACACCTGAAGCTGCCATGTTGCTGTGTGGTTTTAATGTGTAATCATCATTGATTTCTGCCTCCTCCCTTTCCTTTTTTTGTCTTTACTCATCATTCCCTCCTCATCTCTCTCCATTTCCTCTCGTTTCCTTTTCTGCTTTTTCTCACCTTGTTTCCGTTATTAGTTTTCTCTTACGTATTTTCCTTCCTTCCTTCCTCCCTACCCTCTGGTCTTTCTCGCCACCCCTCATTTCTCCCTTTTCTTCCTCTCCTTTCTCTCTTATTTGTTCCTTTCTTTCCTCCTCCCGATGTACCGTTCTGTCTTCTCTCCTCCATCTACTGGTCATGTCTAGAAGGCAGGGTCTGAAATTAGCACTCGCCACATGTGGGTAAATTGTTGGCAGTGGCGGGTAAAATCATAAGGCTAGGGAAACGCTCGGGATGGGAATAGAGAATCGGTTCCCGTTGAGAACCAGGTTCTAGTTGTCGGATTCGATTGTCCGATATTAATCCCTCTGTATTGATGCTTTCCAACAGTTACGCTGCACAATGACGCAACGGCATACGCACGCCATATCATGTTTGAGTTAGTTTGGAACCGGAGACACGGCGGAGAGAAAAAAAAAGCGCTCAGCGTGACGCTACTAAACCTGACGGGATGCACCCTATTTTCCCTGATAATGCATCACTGTGAACAATGTTGAAATCAGCAGGAGGAGAGTTAGTAACGTTAGCTGTTAGCAGCCGTTAGCAGCTGTTAGCAGCCGTTAGCAGCTGTTAGCAGCACAGTCCTGACTGGATAAATAACGGAGCTACTAACGTTAACGGAGGTGCCATTGAGTTACTTCATGGTGCATTCAAGCTCTGTTCTGTAAAAATGACTATTGGGTGAAGGTAAATTAGAACGTTACCCTGATGTGTTCTGCATATGTTTTTCATGTAAAATATATCGAATGTTGAATGATATCAGATATAAAATCGTATTCCTTCATTTAACGCAAAAGTGGCAGATAAAAAAAATCGATTTGCCTGCCACAGTGGCAGGAGGTGAAAATATTTAACTTCAGACTCTGCTAAAAGGTAACCCATAAATTGCAAAAACTTCCAAAAACTCTTGTGAGACTCGCTGCCAGACGACCTTTCCTGACCTTTACCATCAGAGGTCAGAGCCTAACCTCAACCATCTCACCACAGTTTCGCAATTTGCATGTTACCTTCCAGCCATGACATCATCTACTCTTCTTTCTCTCCTTCTGCTCTCCTCTCATCTTCCCTCCCTCTTTCCTCCATCCCTTCTTCATAACTTGTTCCCTTGCCCTCCTTCCTCCTCTCTCCTCCCTCTTTTCAATCCCTTCCTCCTTTCCTACCTTCTTTTATCCTCGTCACTCTCCCTCTCCTCCCTTCTTTCCTTCCCTCCACTTCCTCTCCTCTTCTCTATAACTAAAGAGAGAGATAGAGGGATAGAGGGAGGGAGAGGGAGGTAGGAGTGTAAATCACTGTGGGAGTGAAGTTTAGATTGGGAGGCGGGACGAAGCTCTCGGTAGCCGGGGGAGACAGATTGACTGACAGGATCCTATCAGGCTGGTGACACCTACACACTTCTGTGTGTGTTTGTGTGTGTGTGTTCCACATATCCTCGAGGCAAAAACCCTGCAACAGCAAATTGAAAATGACCTCAATAAACACAAGCAGAGACATTTTCTCCCCCCCTCTCTCCATCTCACTGACACACACACACACACAGACACACACTAAAACCTGGTTTATGGTTGCCGTAGTGAAGCCGGCACGAGGTGTGTGCGCCCGAAAATTACGTCATCACGGCTTTCGCGTGGTGTGCGAAGGCTCCGCAAGTTGTTGCGGTGGTTTGCCGTGCACCGTTCATTCCTATCAGAGTGTCTCAGTGGTGCACGAAGCCAAAATGGCTCGACTTCCGACCGGAAAAGTACCTGGATCTTCCAGCGATCTTCCTCACCCATCGTCATCAGGACACAGTGAGGCAATAAAAGAGAAAAGTTATAACCCAGGCGACCCGGACTCGGACCAAGTGACTGTTCTATCCGGACTCTTGACCAATTTATGATAAGTTAATGAGAATGAATAATAATCTTCATGGAGTGTTGTTGTGTTTTACGATGGTCATGGCTATAGACTGGGCGCAAATAATCCAGTTAATCCAGAGGAATAACTTTTTCTTAAGATATCACACGAACCGTTGTATGAGGATACGTTGACCTGATTCAGTAGTTTCATGGTTGAAATCATGAATCAGGAAACAAAGCTGCATACTGATAAATAAATTAGACACATCTTTCATATACAAAGGAAATTTAATTTTTACAGGTATATGATTTGTCCTCCTCTTTCCCTTTTTGTTAAATGCATTTATTTTTATAAATCACACATCTATCTTTGACCTCCTGCGTTTTCCCCTCCGAGACATTTTGCTTTGCTTCATGTCAACAATTTGTTCTTAATTGACTTCTAAAAGAAAAGTTAAACTTCTAAAAGGTTAAACAGAGAAGAAGGAGGAGAGAAGTTTCAGTATGAGTTTGACCTTTACAGTTACAACAGTAATGTCTGAGGAGAGTCGGTACAGTTCGGTATGTTTCCAAGAATCACACAGAGAGATAAATCTGGGATGGAAATGGAAACCCATCTGTTGCTTGTAAATTCTCTGGATTAGAGCGCCGTTAAAGACAAGGTTGCCAGTCCCGCACGGCTTCGTCGTATTTTTCTAGCGTGTTTCTTAATCGTTGTTAATCACTCGGATTTGTCTCCCATCAAGTTAGTCCTTGTGGGCCGCGAGAAGGACGGCATCGCTAATGAAGCGAGGGAGAGGGAGGAGGAGGAGAAGAGAGGACGAGAGGGGAAACAGAAGAACAAAAGAAAAAGACTCTGAGCCTCGACAGGAAACAAATAGAAAAACCTTGAAACGAGAGGAATAAACAGCAAAATGAAAAACATGACAATTGTGTGTTCGACTTAAACAGAGCGAGAAGAGAGAAAATTAGACACGACAGAGGAGGAGGTGATGTCGGTCTCAACAGAGGAACAGAGAAGAATAATAACATTTCAGGTTACAGCTGTTGTTGCCTGTTGGGCTGCAGTTTGCCATGTTATGATTTGAGCATATTGTTTTATGCTAAATGCAGAACCTGTGAGGGTTTCTGGACAATATCTGTCATTGTTTTGTGTTGTTAATTGATTTACAATAATAAATATATACATACATTTGCATAAATCAGCATATTTGTCCACTCCCATGTTGATATGAGTATTAAATACTTGACAAATCTCCCTTTAAGATACATTTTGAATCATGTGATTAAATGTGATTCAATATTTTAATTGATTGCCTCATTAATAGGGGTGTCAATCTGTAAACTTTTGGTTTGAAGCCGTGTGGAGGATAGAGCGGTCACAGAAAATAATAAATTCATGCTTCTGCAACTGCTCAATGACAAAATTAGTGAGCACAGTAATAACAGAGCACAGTCTCTGTATTGTGGTTACAGCAACGAGGATGCTGCTACCTGCATGCTGTGAATACAAAATGTCCCACTACAGCCCTTCAAGACAGAAACATTGGAAAATCAATCATTGTGAAACTGTTAAAAACAAATGTGGAACAGCAGAGAGTCATAATATAATAAAATGAATGAAGGTTGACAGTTTGTAATATGTTCCAGAAACCGTGAAGGCCTGAGGAACGCATTTAAAACATATTTTAAAGTTTACAAGTCGGTAGAGTTTCTTCAGCTCGGTGTGATTCTTCAGCTGTTCCCATCACCCATGTTGGAGTCAGGAGGTCGTCACTGCTGCAGAAATGTGTGTTTTCTGAGCCTGTGGTAGTTTACATTGTATTCTGTTGTTGTTCTTACTTACAAGCACTTCTTCTAGTTTCACATCTGTACTCTCTCTGAGCAGTGTGCCTGCAGGCGGCGAGTGAAAGAGGAGAAAAAACAGGACGAGAGGCCAAAGAGCGAGATGTTGCAAAGAAGAGCGAGTTGTCATCCTCCACGCTGGATCATAATTGATGTCAGCCACAGCCACTATCCACTATAATTGAAGCACTTAGTGTAAATGCTCTGGCCGCTGTTTAATTGCCCGGAAGTAGGCGGAGGTGGAGAATACTTGACAAGCATTAGCGCTGATTGGAGATCAGCATCGGAGACGGGACGCCTTTGGCTGGTCGGGTCACCTCCTTCTTACAAACGTCAGATTACAGAGCGGAGGGTGAGACGGGTCAGTCACACTTAGTGATTCACATTATTCACATTATTCATGTGGGTTTTTATTCTAAAACCAGACAGGTGATTTACAGAAGAACACAAACCACCAGAGCTCAAACGTATTTATTCACTCATCAAAAAGAGTTCAGTGTATTTGATAGTTTTTAGTTTTCTGTACACAGCTCAGAGAGTATGAATGTCCTCCCGGTTCTCAATATAAGTTTGTAAATATTGAGCAAATACTGAGTTGATATGTATTTATGTATTTCTATTTCATTACTGTTACAGCAGCACAGTGCACTCTTAAGGATCTACTTCAAGCAATAGAAATGTTTGACAGCAGAATAGTTCTGCACGGTGCTTGAAGAGGTAAAGAATAAGTGCCAGTACTCCCGTTAATCACATGTTGGCGTGTGTGATCACAATTATTTAACACGTTTACTCAACGACTTTGGAAACATCGTGCATTTAGAAAGAACATTTTGTACTTTTCGTCACAGCTTCCCTTTGATATTTCCTATAATAGTGTTTCTATAATATCCAGAGACAGATGAGTATCATCGTAGATCTGCTGTAACAGGAAAGTTTGGACCTGATTTTGACGTCTTCTCTTAAGCATGAAGAAATACTGAGCTTCAAATGCAGTATATCAGGCCTCAACAGCAGCACTTGGATCAAAACCTAGAATGTGTTGTTCATCAGCAGGACTTTTTGTCCTAAAAATACCGACCTCACTGCCAAAAAACTGCCGAGGCGTCGACCCGGTTGCCCCGTGTTCACAGCTGGCGGCCGTTGTAAGGGCATCCGTGTGACAATCTACCCCTTGGCAGCAATATGAGATGGATGAGGGATGGATAGGAGATGGGCTGACGTGTCGTTTGTCACAGAGGGAGAGGTGGAGGCGGCGGCGGCGGCGGCGGCGGCGGGTGTGTGGAGGGCCGCTGTCATTTGTTTGGCTGGCGGACAGCACGGCTGATAAAGCGGCGGTCTGACAGGGCTAATCTGCTATCGGCCCGGAGAGCCGAGGAAACACAATGCGGCGCCCGGGGGGGGCGAGTGACGTACAGGGAAAAATATCAAATCATCTCTCAGTGCATGGGCTGTAAACACGCACCTGTGTGTGCAGCGGCGGCGGCGGCTGAAGTCTGAAAACCAGCAGAGAGACTGGACTTGGGAGGAGCTGTGGGAACTGGGTGGTAAATAACAAGTCACACAGACACACAACACATGTTACAGCAGCGTGCTGTACAACGCAGGACTCTGACTCCTTTAACTATAAAGGAATCTTCCCTTCGCCCACAGCCACAGTCTTTGTCTAACCTTAAACAGGAAGTACTGAGGCAGCGTCCTTAGAGACTGCTGAGAGGCAGAAATCACCTGCAGTGTCTCTGAAACACACACACACACCTCCACGGTTAGTATCAGTCACTGTCACCCTGTGCTGCAGGTCTGATTTAGCACATCCTCACAGCTGTAATTAAACGGTGTTGCATCGGTTTTTGGGGCGATTTCTTCCAAACACACACAGTGTTGGTCAGAGAGTCAACTGCTAAACACTGTTTACATCCAGCAGTTCCATCAGGACATCAGGCTTTCTGTCCTGCATCATTCAGGACTTCATTTCAATGCAGATTTTGTAGAAAGTGATGAATTAGGTTGGGCCGTGTATTAGGTCCTACATGTGCGTGTGTAAAGTGTAGGGGTGTCAATCGATTAAAATATGTAATCGTGATTAATTGCATATTAATGGCATATTTTTATCTGGTCAAACTGTATCTTAAAGGGAGATTTATCAAGTATTTAACCCTCTGAGACCCACAGTAGACCTGTTTTTGTCTTTTTTAGGGGGATACAGGGGGTCTTTAGGGGGAGATAGCCAAGAAAGAGTCCAAGAAGAGTTCTGGTGGTCGTCTTTTAATTTTGCGATCCATCCAGACAACATTCACATAAAAGCAGTCGATGGGAACATACTGTACCGTGATTCACATTTTGTTTTTTTTTTATTGACAGAAACCTACTGAGAGAGAGAGAGAGAGAGAGAGAAAGAGAGAAAGAGAGAAAGAGAGAGAGAGAGAGAGAGAAAGAGAGAAAGAGAGAGAGAGAGAGAGAGAGAGAGAGAGAGAGAGAGAGAGAGAGAGAGAGAGAGAGAGAGAGAGAGATTCAGACTGCACGGTTCACCGCCCAAAACACACACACAGTTTCTATATGTCCCATCTCTCACTTTCTCTCCGACTGTTTTTCTCTCTGTTGTTTTCTTCATATATTTCAGGCAGAGAGCTTCAGACATCCATCTCTGTCTCACTCCTCATCTTTCTCTCTCTCTCTCCTCTCTCCCATGCCACACTGTTTTTAGCCTCGCCCGCCCGCTCACACTGTTATTCTCACTCGCTCGCCCACTCCGCCTCTCTCTCTCTCTCTTTCTCTCACACATTTCCCTCCACACTCTCTTTGCTTTGTCATAATCCATCTATCTTGTTACTCAAGAGTGCACACACACACACACACACACACACACACACACACACACACACACACACACACACACACACACACACAGTTTGTTTTTTCCCATCCATCCAGCAGCATGAGGAGCTGCTGATGCTGATGCTGATGCTGTCCAGCTCCAGCTGAGCACACACAGATGATCACATGCAGGAATGAACACATGACGTTAGACATTTAACCAGACTGTTGATGATGAATTAAACTCGCCTGGCGTTGCTCATTAACAGGATGTGATCAGGTACCAGTGTCTCTCTCAAATGTAGGGAACTACAGCTTTAAACTGAATGCACCGTTCGTACCTATACCAACCAAAACTAACGCTCTGTAATTCATATATATATCCCACGAAATCAGTGCATATTTAATCCACGTAATCGTGAACCGGGAAATATAAAGAGCGACGAACGCCGTGTAGGGAGGGGGTCGGGGTGGTTGGGTGGGTCAACAAACACCAGACTTTCACCTAGAAGACCGTCTGTTCATGTTCCGAGATAGGTTACATATTATTCCTTTGAACATGTTTTTTTAAATATATCTTTTAAAGTTAAACAAGAGACTGATTCCTTCAGTTATAAACCAACACGGTTTTCCCCTCACAGCTGTGATGTCATCAGTACGATAGTCATTTCGTCAGCCGAGGACTGTAAGTTCTGAAGTCCTTTTGTGCTTTCAGTAACTTTTTTTCAAATTGGTTGTCAGATTTTTCAAACAGTGAATTTCTCCTGAATCACTTCCTGTCCAGTGAGCGGAGCAGAGAGTCCGGGCAGCGTGACCGCTGTTCCTGCAGCCTCATGTTTCTGTCAGCTGATTGGCTCTGATTGAGGTGAAGCTTCCTCGTGGAAACCTTAACGGAGCTGCTCGGCCTGTCGTGTGACATTTCAACTACTACATCGGGTTTATCTGCTGTTGTAGAGTTTTAATTATTTGACTTTCTGACCTTGATGACTGTTGGCGGAGGACCGAACCACCACGACGGTGTAGCTCATTAGAAACGAGACTTGTGGCCTCCTGTTTGCAGCGTGCGAACACGTCCCTCCATCCCTCCACAAAGAGAGGTGTGTTTTTATTGACCTCAGGGGGAGCAGTCACTGAGAGGTCAGCTAATGAGGATCCTAACAACAGATAATAACACATCTCCGTTGCTGTTCCCCCCCCAACGACAGCATCCTTCAGCTGAGTCCATTGAGGATCCTGTTGAATCCATA
The DNA here is from genome assembly GCA_916701645.2 of Sebastolobus alascanus. Taxonomy (NCBI): domain Eukaryota; kingdom Metazoa; phylum Chordata; class Actinopteri; order Perciformes; family Sebastidae; genus Sebastolobus; species Sebastolobus alascanus. Next base: position 640,173 of record CAKAOJ020000126.1, read on the forward strand.
AACAGATGCTCATGATGCTCTCCAGCTCTGTGCTTTTCATTAAAACTTGTTTTAACACTTGCTGCTATGAACGCTGACATTCCTAACCTCGCGGTGCTCCAGCTCGTTCGTTTCCACTCCGTCTGAAGAGGAAGAAGCAGCTCTGTGGGAACATGTTTACTTATGTTAGTGTTGATGCAGCTGCAGCTCGTGTTCCTCCAAAACTACTGAGGCTTCTTCTTCTTCTTCTTCTACTGCTGGTGGAAATTTATAGCTTTCAACAACCAAATATGTGTTTATTGCAGATGGGACATTAAAGGAGACTTTTATTTCAGCTCACTGGATGAATGTTCATGTTGAAGTTTCCTTTCTGTGGAAAACAACAGATGTTTTGAAATCAACCTGCAGAGCCACAGCGTTCAGCAGTGACTCTGACTTTAGTCCAAATGAGGTTTTGCATAATGCAATGTGACAGTTGCTGTTCCGTAACGTAACGTTCACATATAGCAATAAAACACCAGGTATTAAAATGTGTTTTGTGTGATTGGATTGTAATCGGTTAGTGCTTGACTACATGCAAGTACAGGTGTAAATATGTGGAGGTAGAAGGAAGTTACCGCTTTTATTGTTGTAGTCTGAGTAACGTGACGTCATATCCGTTCCGTATCCGTCAACCAAAACAAACCTCAGAAAGTATGAAACGTTGGAGGGTGGTCATGGATACGACCTGCACCCTCACATGTTAAATCCAGCGTGGTAAACACTACACATCCAGTAAAGGATGGAAACACTTTGGGTTTCACACATTGCAGGAAAAGCAGAGCTAGACATCACGGCTAAAGCTGCATGCTAACTCTGTCACGGACAGGAAACGTTATCGTATCGCGGTAACGTGCGGTCGAGCCGGCCGTCGCTCTCATCTCCGTGGTCAAATGGGCCGACGCTACAACTGTAGAGCACCCATATACTGACATTTATGTTAAAAGCAGCTGCATACGAGATGCATTTTAAAGCTAGGGGGGTCATAGAGTTTGTATTATAAATATTGCAGTACTTTAAAATCTCACTGGAGACAGACTGACCTACAGGATAGAGAGATGATGATTATAGCATCATGATTTAATCTGCTGTGTCACCAGCATGTTGTTAAAGTCCTGAAATAGCTCCTCTCTCCACAGACGCTCAGAAACATGGTGGTCTAAGTCAACATCATAAATACAACCTCAGTGTTTCATCTGAAGAGCTGCTTCCTCCAGCAGTTCATGTAAAGAATAAAGAATCACTCTCTCCTCAGGTATTGTAGATGGATTATTGAGATCAGGCGATTACTGACAGATCTGCAGGCACACAGATGTTTTTGTTGTCTCTGTTCGGGCCGTTTTCTTCCCATTTATGATAGATAGAAGAATTGAATCCGGGTGTTGCAGTTGTTGTGAGTTTCTCTGGATGGCAGCGTCTGGTAATTATTCTGAAATGTAATAATGTGAATGCAATTTGTCACGAAGGAGTTTGAGAGGGAGGACGAGACGGGGAGAGAATAGAAAGCAGTGAGACGGAGGGAGAGAGGACGGGGAGGAGGGAGACAAAAGAAATAAAAGAAGAAGCAAGAGAGACGATGTGATTGGTCACACCGTGAGAGAGAGATGAGTCAGGCAGGTTGAGAGGCGCCGCCGGTGTTTTTCTGCTGCTGTCATCAGGTTTCCTCCAGCGTGCTCACACTGCATCCCAACAGGCTCTGCTGTATGTCACTGCCTGCTTCCCCAGCTCTGCTTTACAGCTCCATACTGCTGCGTATACGCACCGCACCGCACAAACAAGGAGGTGGAAGAGGAACAGGTATCTACTGTCACATCCACACTAAACACTTTCATTTAAGAACAGCATTTTGAAAGAGAAATAATCTCTGCGCTCACACGTTTTAACTCCGGTTACAAGTCAAAGTTTTACCACATTAGGGGTCAATAAATTTGGTCACACATTTCCCCTCAGATTCGTTGTTTTTTTTCTGTTCTCATGCCCTGGAAGTCCCTGTCGTTCTGGAGAGCAGCATTTATGCTTTGTTCATTTACAGTTTCTTTGTGAACTTCATAATAGTTGTGCAGAACAAAACAAGCACAGATAACAAAAAGGAAAGTCCTCCGTGTTTATTTCACCAAAAACCGGCGGCACTACACGTACAGTACGGCTGATACTTGACATGGGAATAGTCGTGAATCGCTCCAATGATCGCTTACCTCCTGCTCACAGTAGTAGCATTATAAGATGCAGAATTTAACTGCACAACATCTGCTAGCATAGACAGTAAGGTCAGCAGTGCCTGTATTTCGTTATCCATGTTGAATTAACCACTGGTGGTCAATTCTGATCGCTCTTACAGAAAAAGGTCACGTGATGGGGGCGTGACGAATCAGGGAAGGATAAGGACTTTATCAATCTAAAACAACGTCAGTAGTGTTTTCAAAAGTGTCTGTTTTATTGGTTCTCAAACACCAGAGTAATGTGGATGCTATAGGCACACACCATGCATTAGTGTGGATGTAGCCTAAGAGAATTTTAATTAGTAAAAAAAAGTCTAACACTTGGATTCAGCCCACAGTTCATCACTCGTCTGAAAAGTCTCCTTTGAAAGATATCCAGCCGCTGTTCACAGGCTCTGATTGGTTCTCTGCTATGAATGGACCGAATGAATGACTTCACACTAATTGATTTGATTCAACATGGGTTTATATATCCAATCATGGGGGCTCGAGCTCTTCATTATCTGCATAGTGTGTCCACAGGATCAAAGATGAAGCATTAGCCAGACTTCCTGTTTCCAGTCTGCAGCCCAGTTCTGTGTTTTAAAGCCAAAACAAGCCTCTCAGTTCTGAACAATCCTTTATGTCCACTCTCATTCAGCTCTCTCTTGACGTCTGCCACGTCTTACATCAGCTCAGAGACCCAGAATCAGCCTCTTGTCTCAGTTTGTTGTTGATCTGTGTCTCCCAGACTGTTATTGATCAGAGTTCAAACCCATTTTCTAGATGTCTTTTGATAGTGAGAGATCCTTCATCCCCTCTAAGTAAGAAGAGCTTTTTCTATGTTTAGAGCTGAGAGAGATCAGAAGAGACATCCATCGTTGAGCCAAAGACGATATCACATCCTCTAAAAGTCACAAACATTTATTTTATATTCATTCTCGTCTCATATTTCCTCATTTAAGAGTATTATGATGAGATTGAAGAAAAATAGTAGTTGAAAAACTTTGTTGTTTGCGAACCATTCTGTGATTATTTGGTCAACTTTAGAAATCCTCTCTCTCTCTCTCTCTGTTGCTTCTCTTCAGCGATCTGGAACAAAATCAGTTCCCCACCTGTTGCTATTTCAGCTTCAGCGCTCTCTCAGACACTTCCACCCACAGTCTGTTTGTCACCGTCCGTCTATTAAAGTAACTCTGAGGACGAGTCACTGAAATTAGAACTAAGAAGGATAGAAACAGGTATTTAGCAGGGTGATATATTTTACCTTTTCACAATCTATTTCTTCTCTAATTACCTTGTTTCTATTGTATTCTATAGTGAGACTGATAATTAGAGAGATTTCATTTTCACTTCATCATTGGCCTTAACTCCGTTCACTCAACTCTTAACTTTTTTGTGGCCATTTTCGTTACTTTTTTTTCTGGCTCAAGCACAGGAAGCTGACATCCCCGTCCTTAAGGCACAACACGATCACGTGCGAATATTATATGTCTAAGGCTTTTATTGTGAAAGGTAAGAACAGAAGGAGTGGATGTGGTCTGCGCTGCCTTTGTCGAGGTTGAAAGGAGTAATAAAAGTTTGCCGTCTCGGTTCGGCCTACGGAGCTTCCGTGTTGTGTTTTGTCATAAATGTAGGCGCAACCCAACTCACACATGATTGATCGATGTCTTTATTCGCTGTGCAAAAACTCTGAAAATTGACCTTCTTCCAGAAAAATAGTATGTCACTTTTTTCGCCGTGTAATATTTAGGGCTGGAACAGAATATTCGACTATTCAGTTATTCGTTTTTCAATTTTGGTTGTCTGATATTCTTTGTTGTTGTTTTTAACCCCTCTGGACTCACCAAACCTTTTGCAAAATGCTTCTTATTCTACAACAATACTGTAGACTAACAGAATCCTTAGTAATGAACGCCTTTAATTAAACCAAAAGACACGTGTTGCAGCGATATGCCGTTCATCTCCCATGCCGAAACCCATGAGAGGAAGCCTCCGCATTGCTGCATTACGCACGTGCTTGCAGCCGGGATCCGCGGTGAGTTATAATGCGGAGGCAGCAGACGCAAAACGCTGCCGTTTAGGGGGAGAGGACCTGAAAGGTGTGCGGCCTCATCATGATGCATTTTTGTTTGAAAAAGCATGTGTGGGGGAAGCCTCTGATTGTGTGACGAAGGAACTGCTGCTTTGATGACATGAGTTCGTGCTGCCGACTGAATTAGGTTAAAGGTGGTAAATGCGTTCCACCAGTCACGGCGCTCCCTTGCGTATGTTCGCTGAATATTCGCTGAATATTCGCTGTTGATATATAGTTAATATACGGATTTCCAAGGCCCAAAGATTGGTATTTGGGACAGCCTTAGTAATAATCACGTTCTGTGTGAAGGTATTCAATCTCAGAGGTCAGAACCAAGCTATTTTATTGCATACTTTTACATTTTAGGCCACCGTAGCTCACAGGGACTGGAGGAATCTGTCAAGAGAAACTTATTTCCCGGCGTTGTGAAACTTGACACGTGCAAAGTGAAAGAAAGGCGGTGCAGCTCCTGATGAACTGGCACTAACATGTTTTTCTCATTCACCTCACATCCTCTCCTCCACCCAGCCGGGTTGTTGGGGGTTTGTGTTCGGTGCTCAGCATCTCGTACCGCCGACAAACAACGGCCTGCAGGCGCGACAGCTGCTCTCTGACAGGTAGCTGTTGTGATTGTGTGCGTCTCTTTGTTCACTGAGCCACGCGGGGATCGACGAGCTCACTTTTAACCCCTGAGCTCTGCCTCTGTTTGTACTGTGTGAGGTCAGTCAGGAGCCAGCGGGGGAAACATGACTCACGAGGGGTTAAAGGTTTGTTGCTTTTTAAAATCAATAAATCGTTTTGGGGTGGAATTACTTGGACTTTAATGGCTCACATGATAAATTCAGTATCATGTACCTTTCTACTGCATTAATTCCATTTGTGCAACAACAGCATCATGTGCTCACCGCTCTGCTGCTCCGGCTTTTTAACAAAGACACTGTTTTCATCCCCTAATGAAGTTGCTTCTACTTTTCTGTTCTTTTCTTCATTGTTAAGCTGGTGTCAATAAAATTCAACTTCCTGTGGGAATTTCATATTAAAGGCCAACCGGGAATGGGAGGATTTAAGACTTCAAAAGTGAAATGTCTGTGCAGAAAGTGCTGAGTTTAATTGGTAGTTTAAAGGAATTCTTCACTCTTAAAATGACCATTTGTATATCTATTACTCACCATGTGTTACCTTGAATTCTTGAAGAAAACTTTGTTTTTCTTGCATACCTCCACGGTGAACGGAGGATCAAAAAATGTCTGAAAAACGGAGTAAATCCTTGATGATTTGAAGTAAATGGATGTAAATCTTACTATTTATAACACTTCCTCCACTACAGTCATTGCATATCAGTAAGCTAGAATTTATGGCCCCGACCACGGCTCTGAAATATTAGTAAGTTAGAATCTATGGCCCCGACCACGACTCTGAAATATCAGTAAGTTAGAATCTATGGCCCCGACCATTACTTTGAAATATCAGTAAGTTAGAAAATGTGGTCCCAAAGTTTCACATGCGGTAATTAATATACAAATACAGTCAAAAAATGTCAAAGTAGAACCAAGTAGAATTAATCATTAATTCTGAAGTTTTGCATTAATAGCAAATTAAAATCAGTGTCAGTCAGATGACGTCAGTTTTCAATCATCTGCACCATGTTTAGATTTTGTATGATAATTAAACACCAGATCACAGATAATTTAGTCTAAAACTGCTGCACAGAGCACTTTTTATTAAACTATTATTTTTCTGCTAAGTCAGCATCTGTTGCTGTTGTTGAACAGTCAGGAAATTAACAAAATCAATTTCATATTAAGTCCCACTTTGTACACACACTTTCTCCTCCAACACTAACAGTTTGTAGTGTTAAAGCAGAACAGATGCCTGAAGGATTGAGGATGAAACTGTGAGGTTTGTCTTTTCACTTCGATTTGAAGCAGAAAAGTTGCCGTGCTCCCCGGGGAGCGCGAGGTGTTTCAGTATTCAAACAGTGATGTCGAAGCTTTAAAAGCCTGCGGTTCACCCGCTCTCCAAAGGCTTGTCAATGTTCGTGTTTACATGAGCCGCTGGCGGATTTGTGGCAGCATATCTGTCTCACTACAGATAAATAAACAGGCCCTTTAAACAGAGGAGACAAAAACAGTGTGAAAGGCCTCATATCCTTTGTTGGGGAGAAGTGGGAAGGAGTGCGAGACGGAGGAAGAAAGTGCTACAAAGACAGAGGTTTTATCACATCCTCCTGCACCACGCTGAACAAATCAGCTATTTATTCCAGCGCAGACATCTTTCTCCTTCTTCTCACCTCTTATCTCGGCGTGGAGTCTTTTCAGCGAGTGCCAGGAAGCTTTAAAACGGCCAAACTTTCATTCAGAGCAAAGGGACGGGACGACAGCTGTCGCTGCTTCCTCTGCTGCTCTGATTCCTGTTGGATCAGATCCAGTTTGCTGTGTCAGGATGTCCCGTCACAGATACAGCCGGCGCCGAGCACGACCTCACATACTCAACTCGCCTCGGGCCGTATTTATCACCCTCTGTCCTCTGGTTTTATATTCACTGGTAGTTTTGTAGTGAAAGGCCACTGCGTGTTAATGCATTATTAACTGACTTAATCCGAAAAGGTCTCAAATAATTGGTGTTAAGAGTTTTTGTCTCGTTTCGTGTAAATATGCAGCCGCTACGAAGGCCACCGAGTGTAATTGCATTTAATCATTAATAACTCAACCTCTGGCTGTTTGTATGTTTTTTTGGGAAACTCTTCCTGCACGCTACAGTGCAGCGGGAGTTCACCGCCACGAGCTGCTGAAAGCAGGACGCTCTAATTAACACGGCGGGCCACCGCTGAGTACAGTACTGCTGCATGAGGTACAGTACCGACAGGAGGGAGGAGGTAACTCCACACGCTGAGTCCTTGAGCACGTCAGCCCATCTGTACCTGCCTCTGGAGCGCGCCACTGTATCTGACCTTTGACCTCCCTGCAGGGGGAGATGATTACAGGCTGTCAAAATGTTGTCAAGTTACAAGTTTACTCTAGAAGCACCAGAGTTCAGAGAGAGGTCGTGATAGAAATACAGGCCAGTATCACGCCGATGCATGTAATAGACCCACCTGTCCACCAGAGGAAAACGTGTCACGTTTTGCCTCGCCGAGGCGTGAATATTAGACCCGTGTATGAAGGTGCAGCACCAGCAGGGGGCAACAAAACCACTCTCTTAGATAGATAGATAGATAGATAGTAACTTTATTGATCCCGAGGGAAATTCAAGTTTCCAGCATCACAGTTCCATAGTGCAAACATATTAGTAAAAACGTCACAGGTAAGTAGTACACATGTTAGTAAAAAAACGTCACAGGTAAGTAGTACACATGTTAGTAAAAAAACGTCACAAGTGAGTAGTACACATATTAGTAAAACGACACAAGTAGTAACAAGACACATGTAAGTAATACAGAGTATAAAACAAAATATGCAATGTGCAGAAGAACTGTTAAAAATGAATATAGTGCAGGGTAAACAACTGAGATACAGGACTATTTAAAGAAAAAGTGAATGTAGTGCAGAAAGTGATATAGTGCTGGATACTAAAATATAGGAGAAACAGATATTAAGAAATGTCAGATATGGAATATAATGCAGGATAAGAACTGAGGTAGAGAAAATTTGTAGTGTAGGATTAGTGTTGTCACGATACCAAAACTCTGACTTTCCACGCTCTGCTCTTTGATGGATTATGTGATGTTATTATGTTTGCTGAATTCCAGGAGATGTTTGGACAGATTCAGAAAAGATGGTGAATGTAATGTCATCGGTACATTTGATCGGTAATCAGAGCCGCGCTGTTATTTCCTTGTTTTTTTGAAGGGAGTTCTGCTTCTCTTGTTGACTCCGTCCTTCTGGTCATCACTACAGTTTATTTATGAACTTATTTATGAACGTTCCCGCAACTCACGGCTCGTATTAACAGCAGGGTATCACAGTATCTTTCTAGTATATATATATATATATATATATATATATATACTGTGCAGCACTACTTAGATTTAGGAAAAAAAGGCCTTGGTTGGCCTTAGAATAAGTCGGTAAACTAAGTAAAATACGTCTGGAAACACAGATGTATGTGCACAAGCACTGGAAAAGTGAGTTTTTCATGACATGACCCCTTTAAGGTGGTACCGAAGATGCCAGATCTGTTCACTTCCCTGAAGTCAAATCAACCGGTCTTTCATTTTTTAGTTAAATACACCAAAAAGTTTCAGCTCTGAATTGCTGAGTCGATTCTGCAGAGTTCAGTCTTCCATCCACATTCCCTCCTGAAGTCTTGTCTGGTGTCTTATTAACGTCTAAAGGCTGAAAGTGTTGAGCTCTGACTGCCAGACATCTAACGTTGTTTATGACAAAGTGACAAAAATGAACAGGACTTTTTAAGATGCCTGAATAATCTCCTTCCACTTCTCCACTCAATCGGACCGGATTTGAAAAGCCTTTTTTTTTGCGGCGAACGCGTGTGGAACAAAATGAAAGTGTTTGGGTGAAAGTTGGTGGGATTTTGTCCTCAGCACAGAAAGTTGGTGATGCATGAAATATAAAACACACATCAGCATGTTGGCATCTGTGTGTGTGTGTGTGTGTGTGGAGAGATGAGACTTTCCACTTTTGTCAAATTGTCTGCTTTGTAATGTGTAGAAAGACCCTTAAATCCCATCATCACGTTGGTTCAACATCCAGCAGGTCATTGTGCCCTTCAGTGGCATCATCATCAAGGTGATTCCCCAGATTCAGTAGTTCAGCTCATCTGGGAAAGAATCACCACGTCGCCCAGAAACAGGAAGTGAGCGGTCTGTTGAGCTAACACGACCGCTGCAGGGTCAGAAATTTATGGAGGCTCGGGGCAAAAATAACCATAAAAATGTCCATGACATAAAAAAAAAAAGATAATTAGGCGGACAGATTTCTCATTTCACCCCGTTCATATTTTATTCATTGAGTTGTCTCATTTTCACCCATGAATGTGACTTCTGGCCCAGCAAAGGTCAGTTCTGTCACATCTGGGGGAGAATACTGACCAGCACGAAACGCTGCAGCAACAGAGAACGAAATAAGCATAAGTTAAAAAATATATAGAAAACCTCAACGGGAGGGAGAGGACGGATTACTACCTCAGGCCTTTATTAATCTGTTCTTGGCCCGATCAAAGTCAATATTAGTGTTGGGAGATATGTTTCCAACAGACCATTATCGATATATTCGCTAGGGGTGGATTTTGAAATAGATTTTTTTAATGCCAGAATCGATATATTTGCTTCATCTGAGTCTATGTGGAGGTAGAAGGAAGTTACAGCTTTTATTGTTGTAGTCTGAGTAACGTGACGTCATATCTGTTCCGTATCCGTCAACCAAAACAAACCTCAGTGATCCGAAACATGGAAGTAGAAAACGTCGGAGGGTCCACATGGATTTTAAATCCAGCGTGGTAAACACTACACATCCAGTAAAGGATAGAAACACTTTGGGTTTCACACATTGCAGGAAAAGCAGAGCTAGACATCACGGCTAAAGCTGCATGCTAACTCTGTCACGGACAGGAAACGTTATCGTATCGTGGTAACGTGGCGGTCGAGCCGGCCGTCACTCAAAATCAATCAGGACTAGTTCCTCAACCAAAAGGCTTATATACATATATCTGGTCTCATTTGAAAGGTTAGAAGCTAAGGAACATGAATAAATTGTAAAGTAAACTAAACTATATTACCATAGAGGTTTCAATGGAGACGCAATAAAAAAAAGATGTTTGATCCTTGCCTTGTATAAAATCTTTATTTCAAAGGCAATATCACCATTAGATCCAAGATCCCACAGACAATGATGCAACTGAATGTATTCTACTACTCTATACTGCAACTTGATGAAAATACACTAAAATACACCATTTATGATACAATTTATAAAGATATACTCCATGTTTTGGTCATGTAGACTGTATAGATGATGACTGTTTACTGGGAGTTTTACTTCAAGACTATTTATTTCCATATAGCCTTGTTACAAATAACATAAATATCCCCAAAACATTGAAATAGTTGTAAACACAATGAATACTGATCAATATTCCTGTATGAGTGAAGAAGAGCTCATTCCTGTCCTGGGTCAGACCCACAGTGACCTGATGATGTTCTCTAACAGGGAGGATTTAGACTATATTTTATGAGACTAAATGTTTTAGAGTAATTTCTTCTCTGGATATCGTCGGCTCTGAGCGCTCTGAAGTCGTCCCGACTCTGGCTGATAAACGCACTTTATTGTTCCCAGTCTGCCTAAACTCTTTATCATCATTTATTTAACAAATGCGTTTAAGATACAAATACCACATGAATACTTTATTGCCTCGGAGAGTGGAGATTTGGCTTTGGCCCCACAAAAGCTTTACAAAACTCTGAAGACAAGGACAGAAAAGAACAAGAGGGACGTGACAAAATACATTACTGAGCATGACAAACGGCTCCTGAACCCTGATTTACCCCTTAAATTTCTCCTTAAGTGGCTTCATGCTGAACATCACCAGCGACTCATTCAAGCACACTTATACTGAGTGATGTGTTTAAAGCCAAGACAAAATGGAGAGTTTGAAACTCAGGGATCTGAACTAGAATTTATAATAAAGTCATTCAAGTTCGAACAAAGCGGAGCTGAATATCATATTTGTAATAATGAAGCCTCTGGTGGGAGCAACACAGGAGAAAATGTTCAAGATTTCAAGCTTTTATACTTTGACTTTTCAATAATATACAATAATTTCGCTGAAATGTGATTAAAATGAGTCGTTTCCATTCACTACTTTAACTTTGGGCCAAATGTTTAGATCTACTGCAGGACGGTAGACAGATATTGATGGAACATGTGTTATGGAACATATGTTGGATTAATAAGACGAGTTTGATGGTTAGTTTTTTTTAGGAAATGAGGCTCAGATGAGTTGTTGGAAGAAGATATGGTTGTTGTTTTAAAGATGCAAAGACAGAAATTCAAAAGAATCTCAAGAAGCCAGTAATATACCCAAAACCAGAATTACTGTCCACTGATAGTCAAGGTGATGATGATAATGATAAATACAAAGAATATAGTGTAAGTGGACGTAGTCACCATGATGTCACCCAGTGGTTTGTGGACTACCGTTTTGAAGCCTTGAGTTCGGCATTTTGGTCGTTTCCATCTTGGTTTTTGGCCGTCGCCATCTTTGTTTTTGTCTGTCTCCATCTTGGTTTTTGGTCGTCGCCATCTTGGTTTTTGGTCGACTCCATCTTGGTTTTTGGTCGTCTCCATCTTTGTTTTTGTCTGTCTCCATCTTGGTTTTTGGTCGTCGCCATCTTGGTTTTTGGCCGTCACCATCTTGGTTTTTGGCCGTCGCCATCTTTGTTTTTGTCTGTCGCCATCTTGGTTTTTGGTCGTCTCCATCTTGGTTTTTGGTCGTCTCCATCTTGGTTTTTGGTCGTCTCCATCTCGGTTTTTACCGTCGCCATCTTGGTATTTGTATGTCGCCATCTTGGTTTTTGGCCGATGTCATCTTGGTTTTTGGCCGTCGCCATCTTGGTTTTTGGCCGTCTCCATCTTAGTATTTGTATGTCGCCATCTTGGTTTTTGGTCGTCTCCATCTCGGTTTTTACCGTCGCCATCTTGGTATTTGTATGTCGCCATCTTGGTTTTTGGCCGATGTCATCTTGGTTTTTGGCCGTCGCCATCTTGGTTTTTGGCCGTCTCCATCTTAGTATTTGTATGTTACCATCTTAGTTTTTGGTCGTCTCCATCTTGGTTTTTGGCCGTCGCCAATATGGATTTGGCTGACATTATCTTGGTTTTTGGCAAACGCATTTTGTTTTTTGGCCGTCACCATCTTGGTTTTTCGCCATCATCATCTTGATTTTTAGCCGTCGCCATCTTGGTTTTTGGCTGTTAGTCTATCTGACTCTAAATGGGACCATAATTTACTAAATGAACATCATGCTGTTTTGAAGAAGTCTTGAAACTAGTGATTGAGACCATAAACTCATGTTTACTCAAAATAAATCATAGTACTTGTTGTTGTGTGAGTATGTGAACTGTTGTGAGCTTCATCCAGAGTTTTATTTTGGCGGGTTATTAAGCGATCAGAGCTACACACACACACACACAGAGCGCAGTGGGAGTCAGGCAGGTGGAGGCTTTAGCAGTGTGGAGGTTTAGCTGTTGGTCTTTGTGGGTCTTTGGGGGGTCCGACTGCTGACAGAAAAATCAATGACAGAGAGACAGACGGAGACAGGAGCGCTGGTTTCCCTCTGCAGGGAGGAGGAGGATGAGGAGGGAAAGGAAAGGGTGAAGGACAGAGGCAGTGTTGTATTGATGATGAAAAATATATATATATACTTCGAAATGGCACAAATGTTGATGCATTTTGATGCTGCAGTGGTTATCAGAAAACAGCAATATTTTCAATGTTCCATGATGATCTTTGTTTGTTTGTTTATTTAGATCCCCATTAGCTTTTGCATAGCAGCAGCTATTCTTCCTGGGGTCCACATAGTTTACATGGTGACAGTACAAAAATACACATTCACACTACTCATCATAATACACTAACAGAACACATCGTAATGCACGTCTACTGTAAATAAAACAATAACAACTGACACAGTTTAAATAACACAAACACAAAGAAAATAGAAAGAAAATAGAAAGGCTCCGACTGAATCTATCATATTCTAACAGATAAATATAATCATTTAACATGGAAAGCCCATAACACACTTACACACCAAAGAATACCTATTAATTAATGAAGTTTCTTCTTAAGTAATGCTCTTTTAGTATTTTTTTAAAACCATATATGTCATTTTGTTGTGTAATATGATTTGGGAGTGTATTCCATTCTGAATCATATCTCACAGGATATGTCCCGACAATAGGAAGACCCAAACCGTGGATACCCGGAGCGTACCGATAAATTTGGCCAGACCACATTCTGTTATTTGTTTATTTTATTGTGAAAATCCCAGAGAAAAGGCTTACAGCCGCTTCACTGTTTGGTCACATTATCTCAGCGTAATCCACTGCTGCTCACCTGCAGTGTAATCGCTTTACAGCGCCGCCGCCAGCTGTCAGTCACAACAACGCTGTCAGGGTCCGTTCTGCTCTTTATGAATTACATTTATTCATTTTTCTATACATCAATAAAACACCCTCCAGTTTTAGCAGCTGGATAGAGCTTTTATTTCTGTGCATTCAGTTATTTGTATGAACCTGTGGAGCCTCAGAGCTGTTATTATGTATGTTTGTATGAGTTCTTGTCCAGATAAATATATATTCAGAAAGCTCATTGCTCTTTGTTGGTAGTACAGAGTTTAGTAATAAAAGGTCAACAAGGTCTGTGCTGGTTAGGCTTATCGCGGTAGTCGTTGTTACCGGTGTTACACGGTGGTCAGGCACACACCGATTACATTACATATCCACCGCTGCCACTGTCGGCTTGCTTTTCTTTACAGAAATAAAACCCATTTAGTTAATTTTCGCGTATCAGCGGCATGTTATCAATAGATAGTCGGACGACGGACGCAACAATCTGACATTGAACGCATCTTAAGGAGTCAGATTTCACACACGGGACGAGAGAGAGTTGACAGACCGAGAGATGGCGGAGGATTTAGGTGTCAAAGCGAAAAGCAAACGCGCCTATTAGGCAATATTTCAGATTTAAACCCAACGCCATAGGGGAACCTAGAAAGCTACACACGTTGACCGTCATCTTTTCCTGTAAAATATCCGGTGTAATCAGCAAAAGTTCCTAGTGCTGGTGTGGTTAATGCATTTGCAGCCGATTTGCAGCTGATTTGCAGACAGGCCATAATGGAGGAGTCAGGTGAAATTAGCGTAAAAGACGTAAATTGTGTTTTTCGGCTGCAGTTTTCTCACAAACTACCGACTGGCTGAAATGTCACGGAGCACCTCGGCTCATGAATCCCGATCGTATCCGATGACCCGGTTAGGTCACCCTTCATCTGCATCACCATGGTGACACATCGCCTCTTCGTCCCATCTGAGCAGGACGGCGGCTCAGTACCCAGAGACACTTTTGGTGTGTTTCCTTAAAAAACACAAAGCTCTGACCCAGAAGTGACTCTGAGTCTCTCTGCTCCTCAAAAAGATCTGCTCTGACTCTGGAACACTCAGGGTTTCTTTGGTTTTTGTGGCAGAGCTGCCCGCCGGGACACGAGATTTTACTTCGATATGCTGCCTCCATTTTTTCCAGCCAGGCTGCAAAATCAGAGCATAAAAAATGAAAAATTTTTCCTGGAGTTTAATGTGACTGCTTCCTGTCTCATCTGCATAGCTGTTGCTCTCCAGGAATACAGACATGGAGAAAACTGTAACAGCTGTGATAGTAGAGGAAGAAGGAAGGATGAGCTGCTCAGCTCTGGAGTATATGGATGAATTACTGAAAGGATTCTGAATCATTTTGATCTGAAATTAATGATGATGATGATGAATGAATTATTTGATCCATATAAGCTGTGGATCACTGTAACCGTGGTCACTATAAACGCTTTCCTCTGTCCAGATTCCTTTCAAATCCTACACAGAGATCGTCTGGTAGCTCACAGTTTAAAATGTAGTGTAGAGGCTGTTTTTATGTGATCGATCAAATATCTGAATGATTGATTTATTGATGATTAAGTGACAGATGTAGCAGGTTGTTATCTGTCCTGTCAGAGTGACGTTTCTCAGCTCTGGTGTTGAAGCGTCGGACCGCCTCCGACCCGTCCTTCTGATTACTAGAACATCACCTAACACACACACACACACACACACACACACACACACACACACACACACACACACACACACACACACACACATAATATACAGTATACTGTATACTGTATATGCGGTGTACACACACACACACACACACACACACACACACACACACACACACAGTGACAGTGACGCGCTGCAGCAGTGTGAGCTGAATTCAGCCGGAGGTGTTGAGCTGAATGACAAATGTTTACCGTAGTGCTGATAACGCTGAGGACACACACACACACACACACACACTACTACAACCTCTTACACTCAGTGTGTGTGTGTGTGTGTGTGTGTGTGTGTGTGTGTGTGTGTGAGAGAATGTTTACATGCACTCTAGGATCACTTTTATCATTTTTATCCTGTTTACATATTTGCACACGTAAACACTGAATGCTGGTTCCACCTGATAAACTCTTATCCCGGTTTAGAGAGACCAGAATATTTAAACTGGTTTATTCCCAGTATCCCCCCCCCCCCCCCCCCCCCCCGCCCCCCCCCCCCACACACACACACACACACACACACCTTTCCAGTAGTGGAATTGGGGGTCTGCTTCCAACAGTTTCTGTACCGTTACGAACCTGCCAATCATAACATTCACACCGTCTTCCTGCGGTGATTGGCCGGCTGTGCAGAGGTCAGGAGGTCAGTTGGGTTTGAAGCTCTCTTACTCAACTATTTGTGCTTCTTTCTGTACATAGAGACGAGTAAAACACTATGAACTCCTTCCAGGAGAAACTGCCCTGTAGCCTGCACCGTTATCTAAATATTTAAACGACTCTCTATAGAAACAGACTTTTCTCTCCACCTTCTGATGTGGTTGGATGACACTTTATTTGTGCAATAAGAACGCCTTTCTTGCTTTAGGCGTCTCTTTTGTACGCCATGTAGTCTGTACTGACTGCAATATAAACACATCCGCAAGAATATGCTACGCTCAGAGCTAGAGATGGAGAATAATAAGAGAGAGAGAGAGAGAGAGAGACTGCTGATGGAGGGCAGGAGAGGAGTCAGTGATGTTTGTGACATGTTTTCTGTACTTATGTTACGTCCTTTCTGCTGTCGGCTTCCCAACTCATTTAAGAAAAAGAGAGCGAGGTTGTGAGAGCGATCGTTAACGGTGAAAGAGACGTCGTGGTGGTGCTGTGAGTGAGAGAAAGACGAGTTATTTTCTGATTGTTTCACAGCTCTAAAGCACAAATAAATAACCATCAAACACTCAACAGATGATTTACTGTGGAGACTCTTAGTTTCATTTCATTCATTACATCCAACGTGCAGCAGTAAATATCGTAGTGAGACAGAAATGTGTTTTTTTAGAGTAAACAGGAAACACACTGAACGTCAGGCTGCAGAGAGTTTTTACCGCTGTGACCACCAGCGGCTCGTCTCACGTCATGTTGCTTCTTCATACGTCAGCGGACTAATTTGTCTAATCTTCACAAGTCTTTAGACCGCGGTGGAAACACAGACAACAGTGGGCTGAAGGAACCTTTTAGTTCCAGGGACTAAAATTAGCAGGAACTTTTTGGTGAATACGTGACTCAAGAAGATTGGTTGGGTTCGGGTCACAGGATACAGTGTAACACCGGTAACTCTAAAGTACTAGCTAGCCGCTGTAAGCTACATTCAGACATCACCTGTGTTTTGTTCAGAGTCTCAGGATGTGTGACCTCTGACCCCGGAGAGGACGGGTCATTCTGGGCAGCTGTGTTCAGTCACAGAGGCTAAGCTAGCTGTGGATGCTCAGTAAACACCTCCAAACTGTAGCCTCGCTCCTCGTGAAAGCACTCGGTCCTGTGTTGTGTTTCTACATGCGTTCCATCCGGGAGGTGTGATGTGTGGGTGTGGAGGTCTCGGAGCTGCTGGAGGCTCCGCTGAGAGTCGGGCTGAGTAACATCACTCCTATACCGGGATCCAACCTGGCCCCGAGCTTTCTCTGTTGCTGGAAATCCGATTAAACACAATCAAATAGAACACAGAGACTCTCTATGAGACTCACCACAGCATCCGCTAATAAGCTAATAATAATAAGTATTATTATTTCACCTGTTACTGACTGTCAGGCTAATGGCAGCGAACATGCTGCACTCTTGCATGCTCACTTTTTTCCCCCGCTAGACATCATGTAAAATAGAGCATGTGAAGGTGACAACGTGCACACACACCAACACACACCAACACACACCGTCAGTGATCATTATACATCCAGTCAGGCAGACATGTAACACACCTTGACCTTTGCTGTGTGTCATGTTAATACCAGACATTATAGAGCGACTTCACGCCTCATCAGTATTCAGACACATGTATATGACACACACACACACACACACACACACACACACACACACATACCTCCGACCTTATCCCCCTCGGTGTGTTGATGCGTGGTTGCTGTCATCTCAGCAGACCAACTACATGGTGGTGAAGCAGTGAAGCTGAGGAATACTAATAATACTGTACACCAGCAGCAGGACTCGCACACATGTACACATGTACAGAGACAGAACCGAGGTCCGTTTGTTAGTGTGATGTCACATCCTGTATCGCCACACTGAGGGGGGGGAACGCACAAAAAGGACTGCGTGGCGTTTGTGGCCGCTAAACCTGCAGAAATAAGACAAAAAGAAACGTGTATTTCTCAGGCGAAATCTACCTTTAACTGAGCTGCCTCATGCACATATTTGCACATATTTAAATTAGGTGATATGCAGACTTTTAGACATTTATCTTTTGTATAAATTGTAACTAACACACATTGCTAATGTATACAGTATGTTATTTTTATTCTATGTTCATATTTTATATTTTCTAAGTTAGTTGTGGTATATTTATAGTGTATTCTGATATATTCTTTATATAGTGTATACTATAGATATATATCTCTAGTGTTGATACGTATATTTACTGTGTATTTACTGCTCCTGTGCATTGCTTGACAAGACAAACACAAGAATTTCCCAATTTGGGATCAATAAAGTACTATAGGTTGGTCTATCTACCTACCTAACTACTTATCTAACTACCTACCTAACTAACTAACTAACTAATTTATTAGCATCTGCAAAGAGTTGGTGGAAACTGAAGCACATTTTTAAGAGGTGTCCGCTCAAACTCCTTTATTCTGGGATGCAATGACAGTTGTTCACGGAAAATAAATGAATAAAGCGCCCCTATATGTCATTTTTGAAAATACATGAGAGAAAAAAAGAAGAGATTAGATAATCAATGAAGTCACGCTACTGTGCCTCGTGCGTAAATGCGTACAGTGTCTCTCTTAATGGGGAGATGCACTTAATAAACTCCAAAAAATGTCTCAAACAACTTTAAAAATATGAGAATGTAATTAATATTTTCCTCATTAATGACACATTATTTTACCCACCTGCATAATGTGTTAGCACAGTATCTTTAGTGAATCGGACCTTGAGGCCAGAGTCTGCATATGTGATGTGAATGCAGTGTAGCAGTGTGTTTGTGTGTTTGTGTGTGTAGCTGTGAAAGCCCGGTCCCTCTGAGATGTCCTGAAATGGACAAAATGTTCGAAAATGCAGTCTTTCATTATGTCCACCTTATTTAAGAGCCTTTAGGAGCCGTTTCTTCTTTTCACCGAGTGCGAGGATTCTGGAGTTGACGGGACGGAAAACTAGAAACCTCTCAGATAGCACATGAAGGCTTCACAACCCTCTAAACTTTCTACATCACTACTCCACAGTACTGATAGACAATCTGCGTCAACACGCTGCAGACTGAGCCTCTGAGTTTGTGAGATGTTGAGATGAGTTGGACTTCTTTATGTGTGTTTCTGTGACTCGGTTCTGTGGTTTTCTTCGAGGTCTGATTGATCCTTTTTGGCTCTATTAAACAAATTTGATCCCCACCCAAAACGGCCCCGCGTCCTGCCAAGGCTAAAGGAAAGCCATCAGTGTAATTAAGGTAGCTAATTAAAGGGGTTTTAGTGGATAAATGAAGGACCAGAGTGTCCGGTTGGTGCTCAGTCTCCCGTCTTTCAACTTGTTTCTGTTTGTCCATTCGTCAGATAAATCCTCTCATGTTATCTCTGTGGATCCGGCTCGGTTGAGATTATGTACGACCATGTTAGGGCTGGACCTGGATATCATAGACTTTGAGTAAATATTTCATTAAATGTATCATTTTTTTAAGTAAAAACAGAAACAATCTGCTGGTTGCAGCCTCTCAATCAGGAGGATTTCCTGCTTGTCTGTGCTTTCTAACAGTAAGTTGAAGATATTTTTGGAAGTTTCACTGTTTTTTAGACAAAATAATACATTTTACAACATCAGTTTGGTCTCAGTTCACTCCGTATACTGTAGATGTGATATTTTGAAGAGTAAACACTTGATCAATTTAATTATTCAATTACTGTTGCTGAAAGTACTGATGAGTTGGAGCCCCGTATTGCATTAATTCACATAGAAAACATCCGGGAACACAAGTGCGAGAAAATGCCGAACATGTAACTCTAGACTACAGAAGCAAACACACAAAATAAGGATGAACAGCACCAGAATCAGCACCATGTATAGCCCAGAATCAGCACCATGTATAGCCCAGAATCAGCACCATAGAGTGAAGAACAGCTCCAGAATCAGCACCACCGACAGCGGTCCTGATAATAGACAACACGTTCAGTGGAAACAAAACTTAAAACAAAAAAAACATTTCTAAAACCAAAAAGAAAAAACATTTTTAGATCAGGGAAAGCAGAAAATAGAGTTGTAACTCCATAAACACTTGAATAATGTTGTTTATTTGCTGTCAAATATCAAAAGCGAAGGCTGGTGACCTTCTATAGTTTTCTTCTTGTCAACAAACCCCTTGAACAGACCAAGACCAACACCAAGCATTGTGTGTGCATCAAAGCCTGATAGATCTCCTTCATCTGTGCCATAGAGCTCCACTGTTCTTTTGTTGACCATAATAAAAATATAGAATATAACCAGCTGCCTTCTTTTGGGTGATCCTGCTGTATTACCAATGCAAGAGGGATGGAGAATAAGAAGGAGTCAGCAGATCTCAGGTCAGACTCTCTGTTTTTACATATAAAACTGTCAATAATGAATTCCTGTCGCAAGTTTCAAAATTTAGCCAAATAACTGAACACTGATTTGTTCACATATGAGCCCCAAGCAGGAGCAGTTTCATCTCTACTGGAGAAACACGTAATGAAACAAATCTTGGGAAGTTGGTTGCGGTGATAGGTTAGCACTAAAAATACAACCACATTAAAAAGCAGCAGTGCTTCTCTCCGTCTGTTTCTCGCTGTGTCTCTGTGTGTGAAGGCCTGCAGGCCTACGGACGCCTCTCCTCCTCTTCTCGGACTACAACCGTGTTTATCTGCCCTCCAGCCTGCTGATTCATCTGCCGGCCTCCCCCCGCTCCCCCCGCCTAACTCTGCCTCTGTAGCCTTCAGCACAAACAACAGCACAGAGACCGAGGTGGAGACGTGACACGGGAGGGTTAAAAACACAGAGAGAGAGAGAAGGGTGGGCGATGGATAGATACAGTAGAGAGGAAACACACAGAGATGAGAGTGGAACTGGAAAGAGAAACCAGATGCAGACAGTCGCCATGTTAAGAAAGAACAGAGAGAGATGCAAGATGATGAAATACATGATTATGAAACATGGAACTAGAAGTAATAAACATGAGAACACTGGATAGATTTAAATTCTGCAGTGTCATCTGTCTGAATTTGGTATTTTCAATCGCAAAAAAATGGCTCCATGTCCTTGTAAATAAAGCAGCCAAAGACCAAAACCCCCAAATATTCAATTTATTTAAGATCACAAAAAGCTGCAAAAGCTCACATATGACAACCTAAAACTATCACATCTTGAGGTATTTTTGCAAACAAATTTGGACACAGTATTAGTCTTCTTTATTCCACGCATTTTTCTTCCTTGTCAAAACCTGTTTCCTACATTACCCACAATGCAACTAAAGCGCTGACAGTTTGGTTTGATAGTCAGGTGTGTTATGCTAGTAGCAGCTAATGTATCCTGGAGCAGAGATGAGCAGCAGGCTACAGAGGTCTGCTAACATCTCTTCTTTCTAACTCAACACCTTCACATGTTTTTCATTGTTCAAACTTGTAGACTTCGACTGGCGCTGATGCATGTGACATCTTTGAGGACATTTATCAGACACCACACAGCTCCCTCTGGAGACACTAAAGGCTTTATACTACTTTTAAAATAAAACACCTGCAGTAGAACTCCCCAACACCTGGAAACACACGCCCCCCTTCTAGAGCGGTTTACGTAAAATAAGCCAATTAAATGTGTGATGAAATTTGAAAGCCAAAAAAACAAAACAGAAATTCTGTCTTGGTAGAAATGGTTGAGTTGTATACTGATAGAATAGATAATGACTCCAGATACCACTAGATCCTGTCCTCCTCTGACCAAAGACTGAACTTAACTCCAAATGCCACTGAAATCTGTTTACAGGACTCATTCTGCTAAGACTCCGATAAAGAAACAGACAAAACAAAACACAGACAAGAGAACCAAAAACACACACAAGCTGCTCGGCGAAGATAATAAAGAAAGAAAGAAAGAAAAATGATTAAAAAGGCAGAAGACAGAAAAAACAATTGGTAGGAGAGAAGAAAGACAGATGGTAAAGCAGCGCTGGATATGAAACAATGAAGAGGTCAGAAAGAGAAATTAGTGAGGAGAAGAAATGAATGGTGCAAACAAAGATGAAGAGAAGTAATGGACTGGATGTAGAGAAGGAGGGAGGAGGAGGGAGGAGGGAGGAGGGAGGGCCAGGAGTAAAAGGTGGTGGGGAAGAAAAGAAAAGAGAAGAGAGGAGGGAGGTAAAGAACACAATACAGAAGGGACAGCATGTTAGGAAGACAGGAAGAGGAAGTCTGAATAAAGACAAGGCAGGTGAACTAGCAGAGATGTTACTCTGACAGGCTGAATGAAGACGTGAAACAGAAGCTCTGTGGTCATTTCTCTCTTTAATAAACAGCTAATGATTGAAGACATTTATCAGCTGACACCACACGTTTGGTTTTAAATGGTTTTAATAAAAGCTCCCAACAGTTAACCTCTTCCACCCTGCAGCCTCTTTGACACGGAGTGGGGAGATTAAATGGACAGATTTACCAATTTACCAGTGACATATTCAGTCTGTGGTGTGTTTCCAGGTACTACTGCATATGTTGTGTAAAGCCTTGTGTATCTCCAGAGGGAGCTGTGTGAGGCTGTGTGATGGGAAAATGAGTAACATCTGTGGGTGTGGAGTCAGAATGAACCAGATCTCTGTAACCTGCTGCTCATCTCTGGTTGGGGGGTTGGAGGCTCCAACACACCTGAATCTGTCAGTGGTCGAGTTGAAGGTCGAGGTGTAGGTGGAGATGTAGGTGGAGATGTAGGTGGAGATGTAGGTGTAGGTGGAGGTCAAGATGTAGGCGTCAGGTTTTGACAAGGAAGTAGAAAGTGTGGAATAAACTGAACTGCTGCATCGATTTTGATCTTTTTTTAATCTGTGAGTCTGACTGTTGTAGGAGTGCCATCATAGACTGAATGTAAGAAGTGGACGTGGTCACCGTGATGTCACCCGTTGGTTTGTGGACTACGGTTCTGAAGCCTCGAGTTCGGCATATTGGCCTTCGCCATCTTGGTTATTGGTCGTCTCCATCTTGGTTTTTGGCCGTCTCCATCTTGGTTTTTGGCCGTCTCCATCTTGGTTTTTGTCCGTCTCCATCTTGGTTTTTGGTCGTCTCCATCTTTGTTTTTGTCCGTCTCTATCTTGGTTTTTGGCCGTCTCCATCTTGGCTTTTTGTCCGTCTCTATCTTGGTTTTTTGTCTGTCTCCATCTTGGTTTTTGGTCGTCTCCATCTTGGTTTTTGTCCGTCTCTATCTTGGTTTTTTGTCCGTCTCCATCTTGTTTTTTTGTCTGTCTCCATCTTGGTTTTTTGTCCGTCGCCATCTTGGTTTTTGTCTGTCTCCATCTTGTTTTTTTGTCCGTCTCCATCTTGGTTTTTGTCCGTCTCCATCTTGGTTTTTTGTCCGTCTCCATCTTGGCTTTTTGCCGTCGCCATCTTGGTTTTTGTCTGTCTCCATCTTGGTTTTTTGTCCGTCTCCATCTTGGTTTCTGTCCGTCTCCATCTTGGTTTTTGGCCGAATAAAACATTTTTAGGCGACCAGAATGTTGCAATTAACTTTGATGAAGTGAAAACACACTGTGAAAGGGTTTAACCTATTATGAAATTTGATTGTAGTCACTCTATGGACGCGACTTTAAACCATGAATTCTCGGAAAGATAGAAAAAAAGCATTTAAACTAAGACACAGTTAGATGGTTAGCAGGATGATTAACTGTAGTATAAAGCAGATGAGATCTGTAGTAAATGGACCAGAATATGAAGAACTATCGGTATGACGAGGAGTCATTTGTTGATTGAACTTTTTCTCACAATGGTATGCACAACAGAAGAGGAAGCATTGTTTATGCCTGGAAAATACACTGATTTCTTTCACAATAATAACTACCCAGTCTCTGTATTACCTCAGCATCATCCGTACGCCGCAGAACGTGACCTTGGTGCTCCACTCCGGAGGACGTTTAGAGTACAGGTGGCGAGGAGGCCAATCCTGTAGAGTGCTCATGTGAAGCTCAGCTCCTCCAACCTTCAGCAAACCTCTCTGTGTTCTCAGGACGAGCAGCGCCGTTTCAAGAGGTTTTATTTTCCCCCAAGGACACAGAATAGTGATGGGAGGTGGCTGGAAAAAGATTTATTCTGGTGATCATTTCCATCTGAGCACTTGGGCTAACAGCCGGGGAGGATTTAAGATGACAAAAACAGAGCGGAGCCGAGACATTCTCTTGAATCAAGTTTTTGGTATTCTGCACCGCTGTTGGAGTTTCTGCACTGAAATTCAAATCGTGGAAGTGTGTCCTTATTTATTGATTTATTCATTTTCTTTAGGTGGCGCTCTTTTGTTTGGTAGAAAGAAAGCCTGATGAGTCCATCGGTACCAACCAGGTCATACTAGCTGGTCATGAAGGAGGTTAAATAACGCTCCAAACTTATGCTAAATTTTGGCGAGGAAAAACTGTCATGGCCATTTTCAAAGGGGTCCCTTGACCTCTGACCTCCAGATATGTGAATGAAAATGTGTTCTATTGGTACCCACGAGTCTGCTCTTAAAATCATTTCCTTAGAAAACAGAATATTACACAAGAACAGTAAAGGTGAAGACAGTGAAGTGATTTTGTTCAGAGGTAACGTGGAGAGATGAATCAGAGGAGAGATCCACAGCAGAATTAATAGATCAGTGAAAGGACGGCGGTTTTGTGTTGGGGAACTAGAATGGTTGTTTAAATCTGACAACAGACGTGGCTCTGCCAAGCTGCTGTATTTTAAAGACAGATGTGAAGCAGGTTGGTGCTGAGAACCAGAACCAGAGAGTCAGAGAAAAACGGCTGGAGTCTGGTGTCGATGTGTAATTGGTCTCCCACGGCGAGAGAGTCGGCTCTCTGACCCGACTATTTCTGGAGAAAGTTGCAGGCTTCTGAGTGCAGATGTAAATGAGGCTGTTTGTCTGTGGACTCCTGCAGAGAGGAGACTCATTCACCCTCCAGGTAACCGTCCAGTCAGCCGATATCCGTCGTCTGAGGAGGGAAAACTGAGATGAGGATATGATTTCTGAACCTTTTTTTGGCCCAGAAATGAGCAAGAAGTCTGGGAAGCTGTTTGCATGCTGCTCTCCAAATTTTCCTGGTGACCAGCCATCATTCAGAGTTCTGCTCATTTTCTCCTCGAACATGCACGAACAACACTTTGTACAAATTAGAGAAGAAGCTACAAAAATATCTAACATGCCTGAGTAAAGGCCTCTGCACACCAAGTCTTAGTTGTCTTAAGTTTACAAATAAATACGACCTCACTTTGTGTCCATCACGTTTACACACCGACTCCTTCGACCGTCATTCAAGTTTTTGGAACAGGTTCGATTTTCTGCGTTTTTTCACATCCATCAAAAGCCAATTGTTGTTTGACTACTCAGAGCCACCGTCCGTGCCAACATCATCATCTAAAATGGCGTCTGATAAACATTCACTTTGTGTCCCGGCACAAACACTTTACGATAAAGAAATAAAAGAATACAGACATCAGAATTTAAAGATTGATCGTGGCAGAACAGCTGGGAATCGGGGATGGTTGCAGAACAAAGATCAGACAGCAGTGATTGAGCTCTCGGCAGCTAAACGATAGCTTCTTGCTAATGTCATTCATTCATTAGCCCCGTTTGGGACTAGCGCTATCCATCGCACCCCCCAAATTAATTCACTTTTGTCTTGTGTTGCGATTTTTTTGCATTTTGCAAGATTAAAATAATAAATCACATCAGACTCAAGTGTGCAAAGTTTCTGTGTTACGATTTTTATCAGATGACGGATTAAAAAATCTTGTAAAATGTCAGTAAAGCCGGTGTTGTAACGAGTTTATTAACCGTGACATCCGTAGTGCAAAGGCCTCATGATGTGTAGTACCTCTACCATAATGCTGTCTATAAAGGGAGGGAAAACTGCCCAGAGGTCATAACCTTTAACCTGAGCTGTAAAACAACTGGATGTTCCTGTAATTACATCACGTGAGTGAATGTGCCTCTCGCCTGTGTAAACATCTCTGGACGGTGATAAAGTAGGAACACGTGGATGTTGTGAAGCTGCTCTGCTAACAGGCTGAATGTCAGCACCTCATTTAAGTTCAGAGTCAAACCAATTATTTCTAGAATTAAACAGAAACGACATTTTGGCCTCTATAGGCCTGCTGTGTGTGTGTGTGTGTGTGTGTGTGTGTGTACTGTACATCTGTTCAGTACATGACCACGGCCCCAGGCTAATGATTTTACTGTGTCGACCTTTGACCTTTCTGTGCAGAATGTGACCGTTTGTGTGTGTACATACGGTATCTGTGTTCATGTCCGTGTTTGTGTGTAAAGTCTGCAGCAGGCGGCTCAGAGTCACGTTCAAGAAAAATTAAACTTTCTCAGTTTTATTTTATTCACACATGAATTTGGCCTCAACAGATGTTGCCACGCGCTGAGGGAAAGAATGTGAACTGTGTGAGTTGTAGCGGTCGGTGTAAACACAGCCTCGGCGTGGTGTTTGTCCAGATGCAGGCTGGCGTGGCCTTGCCTCTAACCCGATCCGGGAGCTCCTGTGCTGGGGGGGGATACGGCTGACAGCAGCCTGGAGCTCCTGGATGTTCTGCTGCTGCATGTGAAGTCTGTGTTTACGCTGATGGTCACAGACTTGTTTTCTGCGTGTTATTTTCTTTTCTTTATTTATCTTCTCCAGCTGTGTCTGACCTTGTCTTTTCTTTTCATTTCTCTAAGACAGTTTTGCGTGCATGGGTTTAAAAGTTGGATTCCAAGAAGACCCTCGAGTCAAGGAGTGTGAAAGTTGAAAAACTTCCAGAATGTGTTCAGCTGGAAGCAGGTTTCAGGTTTTTTTTTCCTCCTCTTTGACTCGAGGGCCTTTTTGTAAATCTGACTTTTGAAAAATGAACGAGCCGTGTTTTCACTCGGAATTCACAATGAGTCTGTGGTTTCCTCGTGAATTTACCTGAAGGCTGTCACGTATTAACACCCGTCCTGGAACTGCTCTGTGGTGTCCTGACTCTCGATCTACAATCTGATGTGAGCCGCCATGTAAACAGGGATGGAGTTAAAGCGCCACCTCCAGTCGATTTTGGCATTTCTCTGATATTTCATATTTATTATTTGAGTCATTTCCTGACTAAGTTGATTAGCCACAAAAAAAAGAAGGTTGTTGTTAAAACGTGAATATGACGTCTGACTATAGTAGAAGCTGCAGGTCAAAGGTCATCCCCCAAGCTTGTGATGCACTTATGCTTTCTAGTTAGTTAGCTAGTTAGCTGTAGTTAGCTAGCCTAACTTGTTGCATCAGCTAACTTTATTTTTTAGTTTCCGATGCAATCTGGTTGCCATGGTGATGAAGGAAGTCTGACTATTAACCACACCCCACCCCCATTCTCTGTTTGAGAAAGAACGTGTACCAAAAAACAGGAAGTACTGCAGCTGTGTGAAAAGCTCTTATTTTTATAGGATTTTTATGTTTGACACAGTTATTGGTGTGAAAACCTTTAAAGTTAAAAAAAATCTGACGAGATTCGAGCGACAGCCGGAGAGGAAGTGGAAGAGATGAGTATCCTGTGATGCATTATTATGTTGTGAGGTTGAGTGGTTCAGGAATAGGTCTATTATGTGTGCATTTGTAGTTTCCATCTCGTGTCTGAGCACGCTCCAACAAAACATACAGAACTACAGGAGGGTCGGATCCACAATGGATTCTTTTTTCGGTGAAATTGTTCAAAACCTTCAGCGTCTAAATTTAAAGCCGAGTGATTCATCGTCGACCTCGTGTCCTGTTCTGTTGGAGGGACGAACGAAGAGCAGAAACCCGTCAGGTTGAGGATGGAGGGAGCAGAGGATGGAGGGAGCAGAGGATGGAGGGAGCCAAGGATGGGGGGAGCAGAGGATGGAGGGAGCAGAGGATGGAGGGAGCCAAGGATGGGGGGAGCAGAGGATGGAGGGAGCCAAGGATGGGGGGAGCAGAGGATGGAGGGAGCAGAAGATGGAGGGAGCCAAGGATGGGGGGAGCAGAGGATGGAGGGAGCAGAGGATGGAGGGAGTAGAGGATGGAGGGAGCCCATGATGGAGGGAGCAGAGGATAGAGGGAGGGAGCCAAGGATGGAGGAAGCAGAAGATGGAGGGAGCAGAGGATGGAGGGAGTAGAGGATGGAGGGAGCAGAGGATGGAGGGAGCAGAGGATGGAGGGAGTAGAGGATGGAGGGAGCCCATGATGGAGGGAGCAGAGGATAGAGGGAGGGAGCCAAGGATGGAGGAAGCAGAAGATGGAGGGAGCAGAGGATGGAGGGAGTAGAGGATGGAGGGAGCAGAGGATGGATGGAGTAGAAGATGGAGGGAGCCGAGGATGGAGGGAGCAGAGGATGGAGGGAGCAGAGGATGGAGGGAGCCCATGATGGAGGGAGCAGAGGATGGAGGGAGCCCATGATGGAGGGAGCAGAGGATGGAGGGAGCAGAGGATGGGGGGAGAAGAGGATGGAGGGAGCAGAGGATGGAGGGAGCAGAGGATGGAGGGAGCAGAGGATGGAGGGAGCAGAGGATGGAGGGAGCAGAGGATGGAGGGAGCAGAGGATAGAGGGATGTGAGGATGGAGGGAGCAGAGGATGGAGGGAGCAGAGGATGGAGGGAGCAGAGGATGGAGGAAGCAGAGGATGGAGGGAGCGGAGGATGGAGGACCAGCTGACATGTTGCTCTGCTCTGCTCTGACTTCAGACTCTCCGGCGGCCTGCAGGCTTCACGGCGGGGAGGGAGACTTTGTGGCTCTGTAGTCAGCGTGGTTCTGCTCGGCTCGGGCTGACTTCCATCACTGACGGCCCGGGCTTCCCTCAGATCTATATTACATGGTGACGCTGGAGGAACTCAAGCAGAAAAAATATAGAAAGTCAGAAGTTTGTGCAGCTGTGCGAAGAAGCCTCGGTTCTGGTGCTGTGGACGCATTTTAGACACCTAAAAAAGTCAATAGCTTCACAACCGTGCAATATAGAGTAGCGTAACTTTCCAGGTGTGTTGTTGAGATCAAAATGAAGGTTGAGGTTGAAGATGGGTGTGGTCCGAGCAAAGGCGCCTGAAGTAGGGGAGTAGAAAGTGAGGTAGGGGCCATTGGCTCCCCGTGATTTGCCGTTGCTGCTGCTGTGATCCCATACACTTCAAAACACCTAAACTATCCCTTTAACATGGAAGCATACAGGAATATATTTTTATTTCAATACTAGCCTACATTAATTATATCTGAGCTCAATAAAAACGTCACAACTTTATTATCAATGTGACATCCAGCCAAACTGAAACCCAGAACAGCATCACTAGATGAGACCTGACTGTGTTTTACTCTCTTCTTTTGGATCTGCTGGCTTCGCTCTGTGTCCCACATAATGCCCACGAGTCAAACATAAAGATTAAAGCAGTGAAAACACAAAAGCAACTTGTTGAATTTAAAACAAAAGTACAACCTCTGACTTCCTCTCTGCATGTTTTTCCACCTCTGATTCTTCTACAGTGAGACGAGGGGAGTCGGAGTTGTAATCCCTCTACGTCTGCACCCGACTCACTTATTTAAATCAGCCGTACGTCCAGGAGCTTTCTCTCTCTGTCTGTTTCTGTTTCTCTCTCTCCGTCTCCATTTTGCTCACTTGCACTTTGAAGTTAAGGTTTTATTTGTCCCAGTGGGCAGCTGGTCGAGAAGCAGCTATTAAAAGCAGTCTTGCGTGAAACTAGTGAAAACTGCTGTAGCTTAGCGCTGGTTGCGCGCTCGACAGCTGTGAGCATCTTCGCAATTATACTTCATGTCTGGATGCACGACTTGAAACTGTTACAATGAGCTTTACGTGGTAGGAAACAACACGAGGACAGAAACACATCTGGAAGCAAGTTTAAAGAGAGGTTTTCAGTTGTGACAAATAAAGTTAATTGTTCATATTTCAGTTGTGAAGTTGTTGGAAAGTTGAGATGCTCGATTACTTTTAAATTGGTGATGATGTGAATGTTACGTTACTGAAGACCAATAAGGGGGCATTATAGTTCAGTTATCAGCAGCATGATCTTAAGAAATAACTGCTCAAACAAATATTACCTGCTTTTCCTCAGCATGTTATTGTCATTGTGTGCATGTGAGCGTACCTGTAGACCAGGGTCTGAAATTAGCACCCGCCAAATAAGAGTAAATATTTGGCAGTGGCGGGTAAAGTCGTCAGGACATCCACTACTTTGGCGGACAGGGAGAACAGGACGGGAATAGAGAACCGGTTCCTGCTAACAACCGGTTCCTAGTTGTCTGATTCCTTGTTATCTAATGCCTCCGTGACTATCGACTCCTCTGTATTGATGCTTTCCGACAGTTACGCATGCACAATGATGCGTATGAACGCCGTATAAGTTAGTTTTATGATCGGAGCCACTGATATTCCTGATAAAGCGACACTGTGAACAACAAATGTGTGTTGAAATCAGCAGGAGGAGAGTTAGTAACGTTAGCTGTTAGCAGCCGTTAGCAGCACAGTCCTGACTGGATAAATAACGGAGATACTAACGTTAACGGAGGTGCCATCAAGTTATTATTATGAGGCGTTCAAGCTCTGCTCAGTAAAATGACTATTGGGCGAAGGTAAATTACAACGTTTTTATGCAAATAACCACTATAGATGACAATAACAAAGTACAGTACAGTACTGTGTACAGTACCCCCCCCACACCCCTGAAAAATAGGGCTCCCCAGGCAGCTACAGTGTAATTTCAACACTGTAATTTACCATGCATATAATGTTTTTCATGTAGAATAAATCGAACATTGAAGGACATCAGATCTAAAACGTTATTCCAAAAATACTTTGAGTGAAAAAGTTAATTTCAGACCCCGCTGTAGACTGTGTTGTCTCTTCCACAGAGGCCCTTTTGACTTGTTATATTGCTTAGTATCCATTAGTATAGTTTATTTATTTAGTGTGACTAGAAAGCCTCTCTATCATCCTGTATCTCTTCCTCACCTCCTCCTCACCACACGGTCCAGTGAGGCTCCACGTTCTCCTCCACTGGAAGAGGATTTCCTCTATCTGTCCATCGGAGTAAATCCCTCTGATGGCTTTGTGTTGTCCGATAGCAGCTCCTCTAATCTGGTTCTCTCTCCGATCGGCTGCCTCCAGCAGCTTCACCCTGGACGCCGTCTCTGAGTCCTCCGCAGCTGCACGCAATGACTCGAGTCCGTCTCCAAGTGGACACTCAGTGGTGGGAAAAAAAGGGATTTTTTTTCTTGAATCGTGTCAGAGCCGAGAGACGGGGGGGAATGATTTTCATTCTGTTCCTGCCTCCTTTTCTCTTTCTATTATCTCTGTAAAATACCTAAGGTTGTATTAATAATTTTTACCACATTTCAGCCCGGCATGTTCTGTGTCTTTGGAGACTTGTGGAGCTCCACTAGAATCTGAATTAAAGTTCTGTGGGTTTGAACAAAGTTTGGCTGCACAGCATTAGTAGTTAGTAATGACCCAGCGACATGCTGCTGCTTGTTAAGGGGGGTGAGATGTATTTATTAGTGATGTTAGCAGGACTCTAATCATTGCCTTTGTTTACCCATTAGCCAGATGGCTGCTGCACCGCCGAGGGGCAATCACACACAATCACAAACCCTCTGTAACACTTCCTGTCTTTGTAGTCTGTATGTCTCACACCTGCTGGATGACCTTTAAGTCAAGGTCAGAGGGGGGGAGGGGGGGGGGGGGGGAGGAGTCTGCTCTGATGTAGTACCATATTCCTGACAGTTTATTCTACAACCTCAAGTTGCATCATATTGTTCATTCCATGATCTCAGTTGGCCCGTTCTCACTCCCAACTCGTCAAACGCAGCACCACGCGCCAAGCTATGGCCGGAGTAAAGGAGGAAGTCAGGTGACGTAGTATAAAGAGCGATAAAGTCTGTGTATGGAGGAGGTCGGGGTGGATGAATGGGTCAGGAAACACAAGACTTTCACCCTCGGGACAGGTGTCTGTGTCTCGTGTGAAACTGAGAGTCAATGTTGAATTATTTTAAGTTACGTACGTAACGAAGCTAAAGTGAAGATACCGGTATCATAGCAAACTAGAGAACCTGATGAATCCATCAGTACCAACCATGTCATACTAACTTGTCAAGAAGGAGGTTATATAACGCTCCAAACTTGTGCTAAAACTGTGGCGAGAAAAAAGGGGTCCCTTGACCTCTAGATATGTGAATGTGGGAGGGTTTTTGTCCAAAATAATATTCAGAAAAATATCCCAAAAAATGTCAGAAAGATGGCAGGAAAAAAAAGTCTGAAAAATGTCTGAAAAAGCCTTAAAAATTTCCCAAAAATATCTGAAAAAAAGCCTAAAAAAAAAAAAAAATGTAAAAAATAAAAAGTCTGAAAATTGTTTAAAAATGTCTGAAAAAGTCTAAAAAATGTCCAAAAAATATCTGAAAAAAAGTCAAAAAAAAAAAGTCTGAAAAAAAGTCTGAAAAATGTAAAAAAAATAAAAAGTCTGAAAAATGTTTAAAAATGTCTGAAAAAGTCTGAAAAATGTCCAAAAAAAATCTGAAAAAAAAGTTTAAAAAAAAAAAAAAAAAAAAGGCTGAAAAAAAGTCTGAAAAATGTAAAAAATAAAACGTCTGAAATTTTTTTAAATATTTCTGAAAAAAATACTAGCTTTTCTTGAAGGAGGTTAAATTTATAATAATAATAAAAAAAATAAAAATAATATTCACAAAAAATATCCCAAAAAATATCAGAAAGATGGCAGGAAAGAAAAGTCAGAAAAATGTTTAAAAATTGTCTGAAAAAGTCTGAAAAATATCCAAAAAATATCTGCAAAAAAAAGTCTAAAAAAAAGTGTGAAAAATGTTTAAAAATGTCTGAAAAAGTCTGAAAAATGTCCAAAAAATATCTGAAAAAAAGGCAAAAAAAAAATGTCTGAAAAAAAAGTCTGAAAAATGTAAAAAATAAAAAGTCTGAAAAATGTTTAAAAATGTCGGAAAAAGTACTAGCTTGTCTTGAAGGAGGACAAACTGTCATGGCCATTTTCAAAGGGGTCCCTTGACCTTTGACCTCCAGATATGTGAATGTAAATGGGTTCTATGGGTACCCACGAGTCTCCCCTTTACAGACATGCCCACTTTATGATGATCACATGCAGTTTGGGGCAGTTTTTGTAGTCTTTTTTTGCATGTAGTATACATTTGTTGTTTTTGCCTGTTCTAAAATGGTGTATTTCTGGTTTGTTCTTTATACTATGACAGTTTTCATAAAATCAAATTTAAAAAAAATTGCAATATATCGCCTTGCTTACAGTATCGCAATATATTGAATTGTACCCCACTTATGTTACATCGTTCCCGTACGTATTTTACTTCATTTACGTACTTATTTTAAACCAAACCATGATGTTTTTTCTGAAACTAACTAAGTAGTTTTGTTGCATGAGATCAAGTTGGGTTCCCAAGGAGAACAAAAAGATATATGTTTGCTCCATTTATCTTGTCTCAGCTTTGTTCTGGAGAAACAATGAGACGTTTCACTTCCTCAGGCCTCGAAAACTGGTTGAGATTAAACAACATGAAAAGCCTGGTTGAAGTGCTTATAGTCTAATAGAGATGAGGGGTTGTGAGTCATATTCAGATTGTTTTAAAGGGTCACTAACACGCCCAAAAAGGCTGAGAACAAACCATGAAAAATGATGTAAAGGAAACGTGAGATTTGGCCCAGAAAAGTTCAACAGAAGGCCGACAGTCTGGTTAACCACAACAGATTGACAGATATTCTCTGATTTCCCCTGAACGTCCACCAACTCCTCCGAGCCGTCGTCTGTAATTACAGCTGTCAACCGGTCCTGACCGCTGGGAGCGCTGCCTCCTTCAAACTGTCTCCTGGTTTTATCAGCTCCTCTTCCTCCTCAGTGTCCAGCAGCTTCCTCCTCCTCTTCCTCCTCTGCTGCACCTCCTCCCTCCGTTTTCAATTTACAGTCACTCTCACTTCACTGATTTCAATCTCTAACACGTTCATTCTGTGTCCGTCTGCGGCGTGAAAAACATGTAAAACGCACGTGTGAATCTGTAATAACCTCACATGTGCACGGCTCTGCTGCCGTCTGCCACCGTGCACGTCATTAAGCAAATTAGGCTCGTATAGTCTCACCTTGAGCGAGAGATCGCAATCAAACCTGCACGCGTCGCTTTATTGGTAACGCATGTTACATGCTCGACGCGCATGTGAGCGATTTGTCAGCAGTACGTTGAGCTGAGGTGCTGGAGAGTCAGGCAGAAGTCTGGAAGAGGAATTATTTCCAGGTGATGAACCCGCGATGATGGCGGCTCATTGAACATCTGGTGGTGGTGGGGGGGGGAGGGGGGGTGTTCCAACACTTTATTATCAGGGCGATTAATCAGGGATGGATGATTGTGTGCATACATGGAAAGGAAAGTACAGTACCTGTCCAAAAGTATGTGGACACCAGAACATTACAGCCATGCAGGTATTTAAAGTTTAAGATGGTGGCACTGGACTTTTCTGCAGACCACAAACACGTTGAATGGCCAAAAATCTTGTTCATAGATATGTTTCCAGGGTTTTTCCTGGCTCAAAATGAAGCTGAGGTGGTTTCATCATCCAGCGTGCTCCTCTGGAATAAAATGTTGTACATTTTAAAGTTAATTGCATCAATCTGGAGAACTTTAAGAGCAAAATTAGGACACTAGATCTTGTGCTCTTGTAAACAATGTTATGCTCCAGCAGTGGTGGACTGTAGACTACTCAAGTACTGTACTTAAGTACAATTTTGAGGTACTTGTACTTTACTTGAGTATTTCTATTTTATGTGACTTTATAGCCCACTTCTACTCCACTACATCTCAGAGGGAAATGTTGTACTTTTTACTTCAATTATTTATTTGACAATATTAGATACTAGCTATGTGCAGATTCAGATACTTAATACTAAATAAAAATCAACTGTGGTGTATTATGAAGTAGTATACCATTATTAATAATATGAAGTAGTTAAAATTAGCACCTTTACCAGCTGCAACATTAAGACGATGAACACATTAATGCATCAATAATTATACTACAATAATATACTGCATAATGAGTAGGCTACTTTTACTTTTGGTAATTTAAGTATGTTTTGATGCTAATACTTTTGTACTTCCGTATCATTTTGAATGTAGGACATGTACTTGTAGCAGAGTATTTTTACTTTTACTTAAGTGACAGATCAGAGTACATCTTCTGTATGAATATAAAAACATCGACATTCAACGTCTCCCTGGTTTGCAGAGAAGTCCAAAGCCAACATTGTTTCCTGGTGACTGAGCCGGTTATTCTCAACACCGTCCTACAAATTAAAACAGCAGCAGGAAGTCAGAATTATACACTTCTTTTTTTATTTTTCATTCACCTTCTCCTCCGTCGTTCTGTCCACACTTATCTCCATCTCCATCATACATGTCACCTCCTTCCTTTACTTTTATTTTCACTCCTCTCCGCCATCGTTTTCTTTCAGGAAGCAAACCTTTTTTCCCTTTTTCAACATGTCCTTCCACCGGATTCTTTCCATACCCAGCACATGTTCTTTTTCTTTGTTCATTTCAATAACCAGGACATGTTTTTCAGCCCAATTTACCATTTCAGTCTTTTCACACGGGATGAAACATGCTTCATTCATTCTCAGAGAAAGAGGCCGCTGCCGCTGTATGAGGGACGGCAGGTTGAATGGAGACGTATTTATTAAAAACCCACCTTAACATTCATCCTTCAGTCCAACATTCGTTGATCACATAATGAGCCGAGCTGCAGAACATGACCCTCGGCTCCCTCGTGTACGTCCTCTCAAATCACAGAAGGTCGTCTGCAACATGAACACGCCGACATCCAGACCGTGTTTTCTACCATGTACGCTATACTCTGTGTGTGTGTGTGTGTGTGTGTGTGTGTGTGTTTAACGGAGAGTAGTTCAGGTCTTTTGTGCCGTCTCTACAAGGTAAAATAACATTTATAATTCATTAAACTGGAACCATAATTTAAAAAGGTCAAAGCAGGATTTGAAAGTTTGCGTAATAACTCTTTTGTAATCTTTGTAATATTCATATTTTGCAGTATAAGGAGAATTTAATATCGAATGTAGACTTTCTGAACACATCTAGTGACTCTTTTCAGAGATCTGTTCCGCTGTTGAAACTATCCCAGCTTGCAAAGCTGAAAGAGTAGAATCTCAGCGAGGCGTTCAGAAACACGGCGGTCAGAGTTTTGTTGCAACACAAAGAAAATACTGTAGTATGAAGCATGATGGAGTGAGTAAGTGAACCTTGAGTAACAGGCGGTTCGTTCATTCTTATATATCCCACAAAATCAATTTGTATTTAATCTACTTAATCGTGAACCAGGAAGTATAGAGAGCGACAAACACCGTGTTGGGAGGAGGTCGGGGTGGATGGGTGGGTCTAAAAACACCAGACTTTCACCTTCAGGTTCCGTATGAAACCAGAAGTCGACTTTGATTTATTTCTAACGTAACTTCCGTACTTAAGTAACCCAAACCACCATATTTTTCCTGAACCGAACCAAGCCATCTACCATTCTTGTAGATGGCTTCACTGGATATGAAACTATAGAACCTGATGAATCCATCGGTACCAACCATGTCATACTAGCTTGTCTAGAAGGAGGTTAAATAACGCTCCAAAGTAACACTCAATTTTGGCGAGGAAAAACTCATTTGAGGCATACAGCTTATTAATTTAGCCCAGGTATCGCTATCGGTATCGGGACTGAAAAAGTCGGATCGGTGCATCGCTAAAAAATATTAGAACGATCCTTCCAAACCAACCATGTGTAATATAGTAAAATATAATTTATTCATCAGTCATTTAAAAATATACAATAAAGAGGAAACAGTAGAGTCTTTATTACAACCAACCAGAGAGCTTCATATACACACACACACACACTCTTCCCTGCAGGCTGGTGTGTGTGTGTGTGTGTGTGTGTGTGTGTGTGCGTGTGTGCGTGCGTGCGTGCGTGTTGACGTCTGGAACAGGAACTTTGCATTTTAAATATCTGTCAAACACACGATGGATTGATTGACGTTCTCTCCTCCGCCCACACACCATGTACACACACACACACACACACACACACACACACACACACACACACACACACACAGCAGTGAATGGTTCACCACGAAGAGCTTCTAAAACACACACACAGTTTTTTTTCATCCCAAACAGGTAATAGCGTAATTTTTCAGCGAGGAGCCGGTGTCCCCGGCCTGCACCGCCCTCATTAATCTCCCTAATGGAGAAGTAAGTGATCGGAAATGTGGACTTTAATCACGTTTCCTCTGCTTCCTCGTTCCGGGCTGACGGCGTTCAGCTCAACGCGCCGAGCTTCACCTGTTTGTTTCCCTCTCAGCTGATTTTTCTGAAGTTAGTCAGCTGATTGGCTCGCTGGTCAGATCACAGGACAAACCAGAGAGTGAGGAAGTGGCGTTAAACACACTCCGTATTTATGTATTTTATTGCCTAAACCTGAGGAAGGTGTTTCCTGTGAAGACGGCAGTTTATTTTGAAAAGACTGTATGTACAGTAATGACCGGAAATGGACACGTGTTGCTGGACATTCGTAGGAAAACACACAAAATAATGAGGATTAACTCTCTAAAGAGCTCATATGAATCGTTGTCTGAGGATACGTTGACTTGTTTTCGGTCTTTCTGCTCTTCAGTCCTTCAGGTTTACAGATGTGTGAAGTTTGATTTGGATCCTGAACAGTCAGATATTCATCCCGTGTTTGCAGACTTCCCCCTACAGCGATGATCTGTTGAAGTGTTCATTACAGATTCAGCTGCTGCTGGTGTCTTATTCTTGTGTTAGTACAGCGTATTCCCCTCTGGATGAAATCAACCTGTTGCCTGAAGATGATTTAGGTTTCATTAGCAGCTCATGAAGGATTTATAACACACCAGAATCAATGATTAGTTCTTTAAAGCTTCATGGTATCCTTGTTATTTATTCTCCTCGTCTGTCTGGGGCTGTTTTTACTGCTATCTCCTGCACTCATCGTCTTTATAGCTCTTCCTCGGCTGCTCATTTAGTGTTTTGTTAGATTTGAAGCACTTTGTTTAGAAAAAAAAAAGCCACATGACGATAAATATCCCTGACTTTAATTTGACCTGAAGGTGCAGTGTGTGAGGTGAAACATGAGCTGGTTGATTGTGTTCTCCCTGTGGTCGGCGGTGCAGCGTAGCGGTGGTCCGTCGGTGCTTTTCTCAGTAATAAATGAACTATTGAGAGAGCTGAAGAGGAGGGAAACAGCCTTTTATCTCCCACTGGCCTTTTGTTGCCGGTTTTGGCTGAGCTGACATGATCCTCCGTCACACTCTGCATCCTGATGAGCTCTGGCTGCTCGCTTTGGTTTTACAATTGACACCGAACATCATTGCGGAGATCATTTCTGCAAGAGCAAAGCGAACGTTTCGTGTGGCGGGATTACATACAGTACAAAGTCAATGCAAAGAGGCGAATAGACACACATTCGCATATTAGCAGGAGTTGAAATATTTCAATTTGAACGAGAAATTAGCATGATGCTGTGGCGTGAAATCCTCTCAGGGTTGAGATTGTCTTCCTGGCGTCCTGACGTTGTTGAATCAGAAATGGAGGATAAATAAATGTAGTATGTGTCTGATAGTCCATCATCTCTGTACAGAGAGCAGAAACCACAGACTGTCTCTGGTAGAAACAACAACGTCTCTAGATGACGTCATGTTGAGTGTTGATGGAGCAGCTGTTATAGCCTGATACTGATCCATCCAGACTCCATTCAGAAAACAAGCATTTTAAAAGTGGTCTGGTTGTCGTCATGGTAACAGACCTGACAAAGCATCAATTCAGACTTTTTACTAATCAGCATCATTATGTAGTTATTTCAGCATCATTTTGATCTGTTTATTGATATTAAATCACAGCTCAATCAGTTTATTCTGGGTTCATACCTCAGTAGAGACGTGTGGCTGCTAGATACAGTCAGTGGAATAACACTGGATGTGAATACAGCTCTCCGCCGGGTGATGTTATGAACCCAGACACGACGGCGTGTCATGTACATGTACAAAGCAGCAACAGAGGTTATTTCTTCCATGGTTGATGGAGGAAATGGAGGAAAAAATGTTGTTGGTATCTAACGTACTGTTACACCCCTAAAACACACAAACACTGACTCATTCTCTGTTTTCAGTCCTTCTTTCTCCTCATTATCTATTTCATGTCACACACACACACACACACACACACACACACACACACACACACACACACACACACACACACACACACACACACACACAGGGGAACACACCCATTCAGATGGTGTCAAGTTGTACTAGAGCAGCCATTTTGGCTCTGCTGGGGGAGTCAATGTCCCATTCTGTCTCTGGCCATATTGTGTCTGAGAGCTAATCAGCCACCCAGGCCCCGTAATGGAGGCAAGCAGAGTGCACACACATACACACACACACACATATATATATACACAAAGATTTTTCCAGAGGCAAGAGAAAGACATACCTCAGGATTAAAGCAAAGAAAGGAGAAGGAGAATTGTAAAGAAGGCAGAGCTGCCTGGAATTACACCAGTCAAACACGCTGTTGCATACAAATGTACACCGAGTCCCTGCAGTTGCATCACAGATCTCCTAGCAACCATGTCCAACCGGGTCCGCTGCAGGATTGGCAGTGCTCGAATAGAAGT
This sequence comes from Sebastolobus alascanus, assembly GCA_916701645.2. Classification (NCBI taxonomy): domain Eukaryota; kingdom Metazoa; phylum Chordata; class Actinopteri; order Perciformes; family Sebastidae; genus Sebastolobus; species Sebastolobus alascanus. Next base: position 679,689 of record CAKAOJ020000126.1, read on the forward strand.
ATCTCTGTTTTGAGCGAAGCGTCCAATTTCACGAGAGCTCTGTGAGACGTGAAACACAGCGAGAGACGGAGGCAGCTTATCGAGCAGGTAGTCTCGCTACATCCCAGAAGTCTGAGTCTCGTCAGTGACTGATGGTGGCTGAGAATAAAAGAGCAGCGCGCATTTTAGTGTCCTACTTAACTCAACAGGTGTGTGTTTGTATGCATATCACAGACGCTCAGAGACAGGCGGTGTGTTAGTGTGTGTGTGTAACAGTCATGTATTGATTTCTGCCTCAGGCTTCTGGAAATACAAACAGATCTGCAGCACAAACAACAAACAACCGTGTGCAAGTTGTTTCCATTTCCACTGTTCATAGCTCGACCTACGAAAAGTAATGCACTGTAATTCATATATATCCCACAAAATCAATTCTAATACACGTGATCGTGAACCAGGAAACATAAAGAGCGGAAAAATGCCGCGTAGAGAGGAGGTCGGGGAAGATGGGTGAAAAACTACCAGACTTTCACCAGATTTATTTGTCACGTAACTTCCGTACTTCAGTAACGCCACTTCTGTTGTTATTTTAACCAAAAACCAAGACCTTTTCCTAAACCAACTAAATAGTTTTGTTGGCCTAAATCTAACCGAATTGTTTCCTGTGAAGACGGAAGTTTTGAAAAGACTGTATGCATGTAACGAGCGGAAATTGACATGTGTTGCTGGACATTCGTAGGAGATTGCATGAAAAATTAGGAATATTTTTTTAAAGATATCCTACTAACTGTTGTGTGAGGATTAGGGCTGTTAAAGTTAACGTGATAATAACGCATTCTGCAGCAGCGTGGTGTCGCTATTTCCTTTGAAAAACGTCCTCATTCTTCAATGTCTGAAAATCGGTCCTCATAGAGAAACAAGTGATCAGCAGCACACGCACACACACAATGTCATGTTTCCAGAGCTGCAGTGTGAAGGACAGGATTTTTTGAGTTTTGAGCGGCGTGTGCCTGTCATGGACATTTTTCCCATGAGGCCTTGGGAGCAAATGGCTCTTCAGTGTAAATGTGCAAGGTCCAGTGGTGGAAAACACACACACGTCAAATCCATCACTGCTCTTCCGAGGCCACGAAATGACAACATACTGTACTCTGTTGGCTCCGGAGAATATCCACCTTTTACCGTACATGTTTGTTACATGAACATACAAACCTCCATGCTTTCACATTCTCTCAATCCCTTATAGATTCCATACAGACTTACAAAAAACATTTTCTTTTTAACCCTCTGAGACCCACAATAGAGCCGTTTTAGTCTTCTTTAGGGGGGTCCAGGGGGTCTTTAGGGGGAGATAGCAAGTCAACAGTAGGTGTCACATAGAAGTGGTGTACATCATCTGAAAGCTGGGAACCTGAAGATTAATTTGAGATGCAGTTCAGCACTGTGTGTATGCTCTATGTCTCATAAGTTGTTGCAGCAGTTTTTGGGTTGATACCATTTGTTACACAGATTTGGTGCTAAATTTAACCATTTTTTACCACTCCAGAATTGATAAAAATTTATCAATAATCCCTCCAAAATACCACCTTAAGACACCAAGACCTCGAGGAACACCATAGAAAAAGACATGCTGTGATTTGGGATCAAAAACTTTTGACATTTGGAGATTTCTGCAAGAATTGCATTTTTCGGACACTGTTTAGGGACCTCAGTATGCAGAAATATTCAAACACCATTTTAGAATTAAGGAAAATAACACATTAATACTGCATGCAAAAAACTGCATGTGATTATCATAAAGTGGGCATGTCTGTAAAGGGGAGACTCGTGGGTACCCATAGAACCCATTTACATTCACACATCTGGAGGTCAGAGGTCAAGGGACCCCTTTGAAAATGACCATGCCAGTTTTTCCTCAACAAAATTTAGCCCAACTTTGGAGCGTTATTTAACCTCCTTCCCGACATGCTAGCATGACATGGTTGGTACCGATGGATTCTTTAGGTTTTCTAGATTCATGATATCTGTATCTTCACTCTAGCTCTAAAACTGACCCTACTAGAGCCTCTGAAAGACAGTAAAGTTGGTCGGGATTGCCAACGATCCCTAAATACACGCAGTACTTAGTTAATGTACATTCACTGTTGGTTTGGACGTCTTCGTGGGATTTGTTAGGTCTAACTGGGTATTTCTACTTTCTAATATTTCTACTTCTACTGCAGTAAAAGATCTGAAAACTTCTTTACCACTGCTGTCTCTTTTCATCTAAGCTTCTATTTATTATATCTCTTTCATTTCCCCGAGTCTCCCCCTCAGTCTCTCTACCTCCCTCCTATCTTTGAACAAATATTATTCTGTGTCTTTTAAAAGGATCAAAACTTTTCTTTTCTTTTCACATAAATTCCACCCACTCGGTTCCATCTCTGTCTCTCCCAGCATCGTCCCATCTGCATATTATAATTGAGGTCGAGAGCATCCTCTGTCTGTATGAGTCTGTATATATTTGCTCCGCCATGGCGACCTTCCTCTCGTGGTCATTATGCGCCACACTCCCTCACTCTGTATGCAAACTAGATGACAGCTGGACCTCGGACACCCGCCGGCCAATTGAAGGCGAGTTTCGGTGGCGAGGCCGGGCTTCATCGAGGCTTCTGGAGACGGATCGATAACTACAACGATCCCCGCGATGTCTGTCTGAGATGTTTGGTAATGACCCCCGCTGCCGTCACGCTACCTATCTGCCTCGCGCCACACCGCTGCTGCCGCCACGCTCCAATGAATAAATCCAGCCTGATGAATTCAGAAGTGGCTTTAAGGTTGTGATTGGACTGAGAGGAGTCGGCCTGCTGCTAGTTGAGTGTTCAGGATTCAAGCGGAGCTAGTTTAAATCTCACTTTTTAGTGCAGAAACAACTGAGTTTACTTTCTCGCTCGTGTGTTTTCTATTGTGGTGAGTTGTTAACCTTCTGGCACCACTTGGCTGCTTGTATCATAAAGTTGTAAATGTTTAGGTGGTGAGTTCTGCAGAATCTGTTTTGCCAAGATGGATGTTTCCTAGTGACTTTAGTTGAAATTATTATTAGTTGTTTTATAGAGAGGTATTTGTGTGAACTTCCCATCCTCTATTTCAGTGGTTCCCAATTTGGGGTCCGGGTGCCAAAGATCACAGGGGTCGCACCAGGATTTGCAGCGCACATGCATAACTAAAATCATAACACACTTACTAGATAATATATACAACAGTCTGTATATAAAACTATTTAAAAAGATATATATTTTTTTCTACTTAGTAGGCCACATTCTGTTTAAATAATTTAATATTATTAGTATTATACTATTAGTAGAATTAGATTCCAGCGTAGGATTATTTCAGACTCGTGTGACCCAAACATTTCCAATAACTCCAGAGCGTTGTTAAATCCATAAATCAACATTAACTGATAAAAAAAAAAATATAGATGTAATCATTTCTGAACAAAATATTCTGCTTCGATCCATGTTTGTTGGTGTTTAGCCTTTCAAAAACAACATTTTCACTGCAGTCAAAAACTGTTTACTCTCCTTTCGCCGCACACAAAGGGAGCATTAAGCAGCATTAAGAGGCCCAAATAAATCCCAAACCAAAGTACACTAAAGTGAGTGGACAGTGGTGAATCTCAGTGTCCATCCTCTGGCTCCCAGCAGACACAACGATGTAGAAGACGGACGTACCTGTCCATCGCCTTCTTTAACAGCAGCACACAAAGTCACAGAAGGAATGTCCTTCGGTCCAAACAGCTTCTCACAGTAATGGACATCCTGTCAGGCAGCCACCCACTCACTCAGGTTAACAATCACACCGGTGTTCATCCATCACCGGAGCCACAGCGCATCACAATTAACCAGGTGGCAGAGGTGAAGCGGAGGGAAGGTGTGAAGGGCAAAAAAGATGCTTTTCTTTGTTAGTTTCTCAATTTAAATTGTGGCTTAATTTGCAAACATGCCAATTAGATATATGAATGTGAGGGAAATACATGGTCTCGTCTAAAAAAGAAGCATAATTGGTGAATTATCTTGCAAACAGACACTTTTTGGAATGAAATTTAAGGTGCAGCCCATTTCCCTCAACTTGATGCGTTGTCTAATGCATGCAGAGACTTCCCTACAAGTCCCAGAATGCCTTGCAATACCCATCACTGTGCAATTTACATGTAAGTGGAGTGAGTAGCGACACTGTAGGGAGTTTTTTCCAGCAGAGAAACAGATTGGAGAGTGATGCCATAGCTCCCAGTTGGTCATCAGACTCTACTGGAGCTGCTGGGAATATGTGCACGTGATGCCATTTACTCACAGACTGAGACCAAAAATGGAACACCAGGGTTTGATTTACATCCAAAACTAACATGTCGTCTTACCTTTTCTCTTCTGTGTTTCTAACTGAGCAGAAACATAAAGATTCAACCAACTCTAATAAGTAGAAGAAGATCCACCTATCTCCTGATTCGATATGTATTGTGATTTTTAAGTATTGCGATTTGATAATATGATTTATTGTGATTTTTGTCAACTTTTTTTAAGACTAGACCAAGAAGGGAAAAGTTGAATCATACACTTCTAGGGACTTTTACTTTGAAAAATATCTAAATTAAACCAGTAAAAATTTTTGCATGTATGTAGTCAGAGATGTCCTGAAGTGAAATATATACATATATATATATATATATATATATATATATATATATATATATATATATATATATATATATAAATATACAAAGAATAAAGACATTTCCCTCACAAATAATTTATAAGGCACATGTAATGTTTTATACTTCTGGTGAATATAATCCAATCAATCTTATTTCCATATATGTATTTTGTATATACAGTTCCCTTTGTTAACATCTTATTTTGAAAAGCGGACGTAGTCCCACGTGTCTACTTCCTCTAACTTCTCCAAGTCCGTCTCTAGCTCTCCCGTCAGCTCCGTTCTCTTTATCCATCCATGGTCAGCTCCATCGGGGCCGTTTCAATGCATTTAACATAAATGTCAGTATATGGGTGCTCTACAGTTGTAGCGTCGGCCCATTTGACCACGGAGATGAGAGCGACGGCCGGCTCGACCGCACGTTACCGCGATACGATAACGTTTCCTGTCCGTGACAGAGTTAGCATGCAGCTTTAGCCGTGATGTCTAGCTCTGCTTTTCCTGCAATGTGTGAAACCCAAAGTGTTTCCATCCTTTACTGGATGTGTAGTGTTTACCACTTTGGATTTAACATGTGAGGGTGCAGGTCGTATCCACGACGACCCTCCAACGCTTTATACTTTCTGAGGTTTGTTTTGGTTGACGGATACGGAACGGATATGACGTCACGTTACTCAGACTACCACAATAAAAGCGGTAAATTCCTTCTACCTTCCTTCCTTCTACATAACATGCATTTATTTTTCCTCCTCTCTCTCTTTCTGTCTCACATACACACACACACACAAACACACACACACACACATAGTAACACACACCTATACACACATGTTTCGTCAGTTGTAATGAACTGCCTTCGCCCTCTCCTGAACTTATTATCATGCAGCAAGACACCTTTACCTGCTCTTTAAAATGGGACACTTCAGTCCCTCTTCAATCTCCATCTCCATTCTGTCGCTCGCCCGCTCGCTCTCGCCGTTCCTCTTTTTGAGCAGTTATAATGGGATGGAGGGATGAGTGACAGCAGTAGACAATAAAGAAGCAGAGAGAGAGAGAGAGAGAGAGAGAGGGAGGAGAGTCACCGGGGGAGATCTGAGGCTCATCTTGTCAGAAAGTAAGAGCGATGAGGAGGCAGAGACATCACACACAGAGAGAGAGAGAGAGGAAGTCAGAACAGAAAGGCTATCAAAAATATAATAATAGCATGTTGAGAGAAGCCATAATTATCCTCTTTACGTCTGTTCACATGGGCAGAATGTATTGTACATATAACCTTTTAGCCCTGATGGATATCAGACACGACATCAACGTTTCAGTCACTCTCTCGTTCATAAAATCCATTACAGGAAGAAAGTGGAAGAGCTGAAGGGGGAAGGCCATTTTCTCTGTGACTCATCGCATGAATCACTGTCAGGCGGGTAGAAAGAAACAAAACCTCGACTTCCTCTTCAACTAACAGGTGATTCCACTCAAATAAGTACAACCGAACCTCCAGGATCAGGATCAGGATCAGGATCAGGATCAGGATCAGCGAGGCCGTGTTTGGCGTAGTGAACACAGTCAGAAGCCGTGATGTCTAGCGATGTGTGAAACTCAAAGTGTTTCCATCCTTTACTGGATGTGTAGTGTTTACCACTTTGGATTTAACATGTGAGGGTGCAGGTCGTATCCACGACGACCCTCCAACGGTTTATACTTTCTCGTTTCGGTAACGGTAATATTGCCGTTGCTTAGCAGCGGTGTTCTCATGACTTAACCACTCTGACGCCAAGCACATCATATACACGACTTCTCATGTTGTAACCACGAGCTCACAAGTTCCATTTGAAGGCAGCGAAAGTCCAGTTTATAAGCAGTAATGATGTCATGAACAACGGAAGTCTTTTTAGTCAGAAGCATGAAGCAGTGTGAGACGTATTAGGGACAGACAGAGAAGGCTTTATATGGAAAGACAGATAGGAAATCTCTAGCCTAGACTTTGGTCTGTTGTTAATTACTACTTCAATAGAAGATGTCACAGGGTGAAGAACTACGGTGAAAAAGGTGAAAAAGAAGTGAGGAAGGATCAGAAGATAACAGTCCTGAAATAATTACAACACTTGTGAGGACAATTAGAGACTGAAGAGGAGACAAAGTGTGAAAGAGGCAGATGTACAGTTACAGAAATGTGTGTGTGTGTGTGTCCGAGTCATCACATGGCTGCGTGCACGTGCAGCCTGTCAGCCCGTACGCCGGATATCTGTAGCCCAAATGTAGCGCCGTGGTTCGGTGTGATTACCACCGAGCCGCCGCACAGCTGCCGGCCTCCCGTCGCCTGTCGTCTCCTCTGATGTTAGTCCTTCTCTGGAAGGTCACCGCTGGTTATATGGAAGCATATGGAGGCCATCTTCCTCATATTTACGCCCCAGTAATGTCACACGACGGTGACTTTAGGGAACAAGTTTTCTGAGGGAAAAGTTTCAAAGACAAACCAGTTGGATATCAGATCTTTTATAATCAGCTTAAAGTCGACATATCAGGCTGGTTCAGGTTTCTACTAGAAAGTGTTACCGTTAAAAATAGTACAATACCCCGTTTTATTAGTGCCGATACTTTAAGAATGAGCGTTTTAATACGAGCCGTGAGTTGCGTCGATGGTTTTTGTTTTGGAGCCTCTCGTCGTCTTCCGTTCTGCAGTACCACTCTCCACCTGAACTGTTACTGATGCGGCGGTGGGGGCGCTGTTTTACAAAAAAAAACCTTATTAAAAGCTGTTTAATGCAGATGATGTACACCACTTCTATGTGACATCTACTGTTTATCTCCCCCTGAACATCCCCTCTCCTCTATAAAAGAGAGCAGAATGGTAAAGGGTTAAACCCCTAAACCTGCATTATAATCAAAATCTTTCTTCCCCCACAATTCACAAATAAATCTTTCACTGTTAAAGTGTCATACATGATGCTAAATACAAACTGCTGATTTCATTTTCTCAAACTTGATTCACTTGAATTCGTGCTCATGACTCATGAGAGCGCCATAAACATGTTGTTAGAGGAACATAAGTATTATAATCACAGAGCAAAGACGGTGTGGGAGGAATATTTTATTTAATCAGTTTAGAATATTTTAAAAGCCAGAAGTTCAAGAGGCCTGCTTATTTATAAATGGTTTGAATTCCTCAGACAGACGTGGAGCAATGAGGGCAAGTTTACAGTAATATTCCCTCCAGTGACGACTGCAGAGAGACGGCAGACTGGTTTTACTGGTCCCAGTGTGGAAGTGGTGTTGGGTTCAAGGATCATGTCAATGTGGTTTCTTACATTTAGAAAGATGCTGTTTGGAAGCTCAGGTGTCGGAGTTTCCCACAAGCACTTGAACTCACCAAGAGGGAGAACGTTCCCCGCTTGCAGATGCGTACCCAGGACGTTCTCTCCGTTCTCCCAAGGCGCCAAATATCGATGCATTGTCACGGCCGTCTGCGTTCGATACCACCACACGAGGCACCCTTAAGCGTTGGTGTGAGACGCACCGGGCGTTCCATTAACTACGATGTAAACCCACCCGTCAGGACAGGATACATGGCGTACAAATGACACGCAGAAATCAAGAAAGACGTACTTATTGCACGCTAAACGCTTTGCGCATTATCGTGGCATTTATACGTCTTTTTGTGTGGATGGATTTGGATCAGCAGTGATGCTGGTTGTACAGAATTTGCAGTAAAAACTTTGTTTTTGTGGAACATGCGATGAGATCCTGTCACTTTCCCCTCAGACTCTCTAAACCCTCCGGAGACCTGGCGGGCTGTTACGGGCTGTTTCGGGCTGTTTGTTCTGCATGGATGTGAAACTGTAAAATTGTGTGAGGTTACGAGAGAAAAAGAAAAACAAGCAGGCGCAACATTGAATATCTCAGCTTACGGTTGTTGTTTTTCACCTTTTACAAGGTGAAACATTGGATCTCACACCGAGTGACTCACTCTGTGTAGGTTTTATTTGCAGGTATTTTCAGATTTGTCACAGAGGAACAAACACTGGAGGGCAGACTGCATTTATATGTAAACACTTGTTGACCAGATACAGCAGTTCCTATCTCATACATAACAAAAGATTATACCTTTAATAACTATATAAATAAATAAGATCAGAAATTTTGCTAACAGCGAGGTGTGACTATATGGAAGCTTTAAGGATTTATATTTAGAGTCAAATCACTCAGCGTTCATTGAACATGGTGTTTTCTCTGCAGGAATTGAGACGGTTCCTCCTTTGGTGGAGGTGAAGGCCATGTGAGGTGTCAGAACAATTCTTGTACTCGACACATTTCTAGCCGAGTAGCGGAGGCGGGAGAAACAGCTTCTGAGACGGTGGTGGAGACCCGTTTCCATGCCTACATAGCAAGTGGTTAACAGGGTCTCATAGTGGGTTTTGCAGGGGCTTCCCCACAGTCAAGACAGCGAAGCTGCAGATCATCTAAAAATTAGTTTTTTTCCTCATTGTTTTTTTTACAGTCTCTTTGTCCAACACATTCTTAACCGTGTTAACAGGTTAGAGCAGCCGCACTGCCAGCTTGGCTGCTTGTCAGCTGCGTCTCTTCTAGAGATTCGAGGTCTCGCCTAATTTTAACGCGAGCCGCACGCGGTTCACAGCAACAACAGACAGTGAAGGTGATCTTTTAACAGTATATTGACATCATATCAGCAACATTACTATAGTTTCAATGTCTAGACATCTGTAGAAAATGTCACGCAGATGAAAAAAGTCAAGATTTATTTTGAAATCAACACTTCTTGCTTACATTTCAAAACAAAGCATTTTTTCTATGGACAGAATTCCTTCATTTGTGAGCACGAGGCTTTTATTCTGAAATATTTGCAGGAAGGTGTTGTAGAACATGCAGTGACTTGCACGGCTCCATGAATGAATAAAGTACCAAGTTTTAATTGTGGATTATTACTATTATTTACAAATGAGCACACGCTTCTTAACCTTTTTCTGTCTAAAATAAATGTAAATGACATTTATAATGAATAATGAAATGGCCATTATGAAAGGCAAACTCTACGTAAAAAGAAAGAGCTGACAGCAGCAGCAGCAGCCGGTGTGGACGCCACACACGTGAGATACGCAGCAGTTCAGCGAGGTCGGACGAGTCGGGCATCAACCTGATATCATGCCAAAGCGTGTAATAGACCCGCCTCACGGTTTGCCTCACAGAGACGTGAATATTACACGCCCGTATTCTAAGTAAAACATCCACAGAAACAATGTAACGTCAGTAAGGAAACACGTAATAAATGTCACAAACGTAACTAACGAACACGGGTCTCCTGGTTGAAAGTCCTGTGTTTGTTGGACCTGTCCACCGTCTTTTCACACATTATATACTACATAACTAGCTCTGAAGTTGGACTTCTGTCACTAAGAAACACTGCACCAAAGTCAGAAATATTGAAGTGACCCAGAACTAAATCTCAATCACAAGCTGCCACAAGACAAAATAACATTACATCGGATGATAATTCACATCATCTGTCACCCTCTTATAAACATGTCGGTCATATCAGCTCTCTCAGTTTTCTTCTGACCTGGCAACGAGCTGATTGACAGATCTATTTTGTACCTGCCAACCTGCTAACTGTCACACAGCTTATTGACCTGCTGAAGTGTTTTGTGATTGTGATTGATCTGTTGTATCAGAGTCAGTTTCTGTTTATGGAAAAACATCAGTTAGATGAAAAAAAACAGTCATTTTGCAGTTTGTAACAGAAACTGGTGATTTAGTATTTTCTCCAATTTGTTGATGGAGGTTGTGAAGGAAGTAATGAATAAGAAATGTATCCGCAGGCACACGCTGCAGTCAATATATTATCAGTTTACTATTCATTGTAATATCAGTATGCAACCAATCATGATAACGTGACATGTTTGAGAAAGTCTTATTTGTCTGTCACACAAGACTAATGGGATATTTATGGTCATTTAGAAAGTTATTTCTTCCGTATCTGTGGTAGGAGACAGTATAATAAATATAAATAATAGATATAAATACAGATATCATCTGTTTATTAGACCACAGCAACCCCTCTCTTCATCTTCTTCTACTGCTACGTGCAGCTTCACTGAAAGCTGATAGTACAAGCTGGTTCCCTGGTGTTCCTTCCTATAAGCAGTTTACTGCCTTTTGCAAAATGCAAAGATGAGAATGAAGTGGTAGAAAATGTCCTGGAGGAGCTTTATGTTCATCCTGTTCCCGAGAGGAGGGCGTCCTCTCCGCCCACACACCCTCACACATATATCCAACACTACTCTCATCATGATTCCAGCTTCAGAAGGACGTTCAAGCTGTGATATTATTGAATGCACCTGATTGGTCCGTGGTTTTCTGCTCGCCGTTTCAAACAGGAAACAACATGGCGGCCTGCTTGTAAACTTTCTGTTATTCTGTCCAAACGATCCACCAAAATCTACTTCTTTGCGAGTGTGAAACGTAGTTATTTATCCATGATGTTTTTTTTTACTAAACCTCATTAACTAGTTTTGTTGCGTTTTTGTTTTGTTTCAATTTACAACGCTGATCATGTGTTTAAAACTGTTAAAAAACGCTTCCGTAATCTGGAAGAAGATACATTTCCCTGAAAATGTATTTTGGTTATGCAGTTTTAGTTGTATGGGAACATAATTTTGTGGGAGACGGGGTGGGTAAAGTTTTTGATTTTCTGCATTTTTTTTTGCATCCATCAAAAGGAAAAGAGGGTTGTTTCTCGTCTCTCGGCACAAACACTTAATGATAAAGAATTAAAAGAATACAGAGATGTGGAATGATTGTAGAACAAAGGAAAGATCACACAGCAGTGATTGAGCTCTCGGCAGCTAAACGATAGCTTCTCGCTAATGTCATTCATTCAGTAGCCCCGTTTGGTACTAGCGCTATCCATCGCACGCACGTAATTAATTCAGTTTTGTCCTGTATTACTTGCAAAGGCCTTAAGACAACTGTGCACACTATCATCAGCAGCTCCGTGTTGGTTCATTCATCTTTACTCCCGCAGTGCTGCCCCCCCCTCGTGTTGAGGTGGCAGATCTCAAAACCTTGACAAATGAAAGTGAAACTAGCTGTTCCGGCTGAACCAAGTGAAGGAGTTCAACACACCGTCTTGACCTTTTGAGCACCGTCTCGCAAAACCCAAACATGAAACCTCCTTGTTCTCAGCTTCCTCCTCGTCCCACAGGAACTCTTGTTCAGCCTTGTGAAGAAGAAGAGCTGCTTTTAGCACAGCTCTTGTGGGCTTTAACACTCAGGGAGGATGAGGAGGTGGAGGTTCTCTCTCTCTTCTTGACTCGTCCTGACAGGATCAACTTGACCTCCAGTCAGAGTCTGGATGGCCCGGATGGAGGTCGTCGTGTTGCTGTTAAAAGCAGCGTCTTCCTGAAGTGCTGTGACACCCTCCAGATCAGGATCTGTGCATCTGAGTGTGTTCAAGAGAAAAAGCTTTAACTTTATCTGTGTGCTTTGCTGTCGCACACGTGTGTTCACAGGAGGGTAGTGAAACTGTTTGTGCATGTTTTTGTGTGAAGTTTGAGCATTTGTGTGTGTCTATCTCTGTGTTCATGTATGTGTTGAGTTTGTACAGAAAGAGAGCCGCCAGATAATTAGCTCCATATCAGAGCAGGGCCGAGGTGTGAATCCTCAACGTCACAAACACTTCTGTCTTTATCAGCACCGTGATGTCGAGCAGACTAATGATGTTCTCCGTTTGCTCAAAGAGGGTTTATTTTCTCTACTAAAGATGCCACAGATGTCCTCACTTCTTTATCTTGGACGTAACATGTTCTGCTTTAGTCATCTAAAGTTGAAGATGTTCCCTGACCTCAAATGAAAAGATGGTTTGTGAATGTTGTTGTTTCCTGTTCCTCTTTGCAAAGTCAACACATTTGTCATCGTTCGTCCTCTCAGTCTTTGAAGATGTTGAGATTGAAAGCCGTTTCACGCCACAAGGTCCATTAAAGGGACTGTATACAAGTTTTAACACGTAAAAATCATTTTTTTATGGCCAACGTGTGAACAGGTTGTAACCAAACCTAAATAATTAGACCTTCCGTGACTTTCCTCTTTCAGCCTGTAGACTGATTTTAATGTGAGGCCCGTTTTTCCAGGAAAATCCAACGGATGTGACGTCATGCACGCTGCATTTCCAATTTCACTTACAGGACTAACAGTGTGCAACCATAGCTAACGTTCGGTTGGAAATGGAGTCCGCTAATGTGAACAAACAACCAGCTCCCACCACGACTCAGACTCCAACATAAACTCCACGGAAGCAGAAAAAAAAATAAAGTTCTATCTGGTGAAGCAGAGCGTGGAGATTATCTCTTCTCTGTCAGATACTCTTCATTCCCTGCTGCTTATCTGTGTCCACCTTTGTAGACCCATTTCTCCCCAGCTACTCCCTCCGGGTCTTCCTGAGGCGGTCTGGTTCTGCCCTGCGGTCTCCTTTTAGTCGGACATGTCCAGAATACGCCCACGGGGAAGAATCCAGGAGACGTCTTTATCAGATGTGGAAACACCTCCTGAAACGCTCCTTTCAACATGAAGGCGTAGCTCCACACCATCGTCCCTGCAGACTCTCTCCTACCTCTCACATCCCTGAGGCTCATCTGCATTTTGAGCATCGAGCACATACTTTACATACTCCGCTCTGATTGGGCGGTTTTACCAGCTCATGATGAAGTAGTTGCTGCGTGATGTGTTGTTTTTTTTCTCATTCATGTCCCGGTAGCTCATTAAAGTTACATCACAGAGAATCAAAACCACTGAAGCTTCTCCTTCTTTTCTTTTTTTTTGAAGTACTTTTCAAAAGGTTCTTTATTCCTTCTGTTTCCAGAGGGAATCAAACATGAGTGTGAGTAGTTGTCCAGCCACGTATCCTAGGATTGTGTCCATATTGGACCATTCAGTACCTCATATTTTACGCCAGAGTCCAGCAGTCAGTGGCGTTTCTTTATGTAGCGAGACAGGAAGTCCAGTCAGGGTGGATGAGCCTTTGTGTCCCGTCACAGATGTGCAGTTAACCTTCTTGTTAACCTTAGCCGCGGTCTTTACCAAACCTTGACCACGTATTTTAGTCTAATCTTTACTATTACTTAACCATGTTTATTTGCCATCACCGCAATGTTTCAAACCTTAAAGGGACTCTATGTAAGAATCAGAAATTGCTTGTTAACAGTGACACCTGTGGCCGTTAGCGTGGAGTTTGTGTTGGAGTCTGAGTCGTGGTGGCGGCTGGTCGTTTAGCGTTTAGCGGACACCATTTCTAACCTAACGTTAGCTATGGCTGAACATTGTTAGCAGAGATGAAAATAAAGGCACTTGTGAGCGTGCATGAGGTCACATCCGTTGGATTTTCCCAGAAAAAAAAACGGGCTTGGATTCTTCACATTAAAATCAGTCTACAGGCTGATAGAGGAAACCCAGGAAGTCGCGGACGGTGTAATTTTTTAGGTTAGGCTACAACCTGTTCACCCACTGGCAATAAAAAATGATTAAGAAATGTTTATACGTGTAAAAACGTACATACAGTCCCTTTAAACATACCGTAGTTTCAGCCCTGACTCCTAAAAACTACAGTCCCAAACAATGAAACTCAACATTGTGAGATACGTTTCGAGGGAAACATATTTTGTCGCGGATTACGTTTAATTTTGACGTATCACAAATATGTTTGTAATGATAGTCTGCTTTCTGAGGCGGTCGGAGATGGATGAACTCATGACTTTCAACCAGGAGATCTAAAAGTCAACGTTCACTTATTTTAATTTACGGCTGCAGCTTAATAAAGTAACGTGTTGCATATTTTGTTTTGTTTAGTTTCTGTTCACAACGTTAACCACATGTTTGAAACAACAACCGTGATCCGGAAGAAAATATGTTTCCCTCGAAATGTAATTGAGAACACAGTTTCAGAACCGACGTCACTAAACGGCATGTGAAAGACACGGTAAATTTGAAAGTCATTTTGCGTGCAATAACAAAGCCTCTGTTGCCTTTTTGTCATTTCTACGCCATGTAGTCTGTACTGACTGCAATGCTACACTCAGAGCTAGTGATGTATAATAAAATAGAATAGAATAAAAAGTGTTTGTAGTATTACAAAGAGAAAAAAATTTAAATATCTTAATAGTGATGTTTGAGACGCATTTTACTTAGTTTACGTATTTTAAGCCCGATCATGATGTTTTTCCTAAACATACGAGTGGTTTTGTTAACACAACATAAAGATGGACATTTAATCTCAGTCTTCATCTATGAGTAAAGACGTTTTCTGGTATTTATTTCAAACTGAATATTTTCTCTGTTCTCCAGTTGAGCTCCAGATGTTCTCTCTCATGTTCATGTGTTTACGAGTAGATTGTTTTGGGCCGTTTCTGGAGCCACTGGGGTGCGTTCCCCAGCGAGCGTCATCCTCGCGGGTTCGATCCCAGTTTGTTCCATTAACACGGCGTTTAAAAGCAGCCTGTCCCCGGTGTAACGGCCCCGCATGCCGTCGCTCCCACCGCCTCTTAATGCTTGTTGTCAGGACTATTAAGCCCACAGAGAGAGAGAGAGAGAGAGAGAGAGGGAGGGAGGGAGGGAGGGAGGCAGTAGAGCATGATATAAACCAGCTAACTCCCTAATCCTCCTGTACTGGACCGCTCACATCCCGGAGCTCTGCTGCTGGCTGCAGCCATGAAACACTCTGAAAACCAGTTATTTAGCTCTGCGTCTTTAAACATTTAGAGTCTTTTCACTTCCCTCTTCCAGCCATTTGGTATGTTACTCAACATGCCACTCATTATGTTTCCTAGTTTACCCTACAGAGAACACGTTTTGCCCTTTAAGTGTTGCAGCTACATGGCATCAAAAGATCTGACATTTGTCAACGAATCCCAAGAAAAGAACAAAACCGACAACGTGTTCGTCCGTCTCTCAACACTCTCTGACTTCCTCCTTTATTTTGCATTATGTAATGAAGTCCAAAAGTACGCTCAATCCTACATTTCACTGAGGAAAACAACTGCTTGCTGTTTACTACACACGTTAACATCGGAGAATAGATCCTATAAATACTATCTTTACCTAGAAGCAGTTCATCATTGTTAGCATTGACCCTGATTCTTTTATGCATCTCGCCGTGATCCAATCAATACCTCATCAGCACCTCGAGAGGTTGACGTGCTGCTGAGGAGAGAAAAATACTGATATTCAAACAACACGGTGTCTCCATTATTTTCTTAAAGTCTGCAGCGTCTTCTTTTGTTGTTGATGTTGTTGTGGATATTTATCTGCAACCTATTGGCAGCATGTTGCCTTTAATTGAAGGTGCGTGTGTGTGTTTGCATCCAGAAGACGGTGAAGTCAGTTTTCATCTGTCAGAGTAAAAAGCTTTTCTTTTTAATCCTAATGATCTTTGGCTACTAAGCAGCTTCTTTAATTAGCCTGACAACCTCATGGAGCCACTCACAGAGCAGCGTATAACCTGAGAGAAGCTGTGTGATAAAAAGATGTTGGTGTCAGGTGTCAAACCTGCAAATAAATACAGGAGTTAAAGTATTAGTGGGATTATAAGATGTGTTAAAAAGGGGTTGTGTCAGGAGGAGGCTCGGTGAACTCTGGAGGTCTGAGAGCAACACGCTTTTAAATGAAGTGTTTTAAATAAATAAAGCTGCATGTTTGTGTGACTTTCAAAGTCAGTTCAGGTCTCTGTTGAAGGAAAGTGAGAACAGGGTTCAATAACAGATTTATTTCAACAACAGTGTTGTTTTGGCTCCGTGGTGTAGAGCCGACTGCAGGCTGTGTTGATTCAATCCTCTTATTTATTTATTTATTCACATTTTAACTAGTTTTGACTAGATCTCAGTGTGATGTGTGCAAAAGGCTGCACCTGCAGCGCTCATTCACACTCAGGTGAGCTATAAAAGTGATCTGACTGCAGTGTGGTCATGATGGAACCATGATTGAACTAAAATGCTGCTGAAACATGCAGGTGTTAAACTGAGGTTTAAAGGGATAGTTTGGGTGTTAAACTGAGATTTAAAGGGATAGTTCAGGTGTTTTTCAGTGTGGTTGTATGAGTTACTTCTCCATAGTCAGTGTATTACTACAGTAGATGGAGTTTGGAGAAGCAGACAGGAGTACCAGCACGGGAGCACAGTAACGTACTGCTGTGGACGGAGGCAGCAGCAGTTGTATCCATCAATGCTCTCCCTAAAGCCACCAGACTCCATTGAAAAAAACAGTAATTTTACCTCGCAGAACACAGGAGTTGCTGTTCTCCCGCTGCCTCCATCGGTTGTGTGACTTTGTTTTAAAAGGATAGTTCGGATTCACCAAAGTCACACAATAACTCAAACTAACCGATGGAGGCAGCGGTAGATCAGCAACTCACGTGTTCTGGGAGGTAAAATCACTGTTTTTATGCCACCGCGCCTGCGACATTTGGCATAAATGTCCACTTGAACTGAAGGATGAACTGATTCTATTTTGTTGGTCAAAGGTCACTTTGACCTGACGTCCATCCCACTCTCGTGAAAGCGATATCTCAGGAACACCTGGATTGAATTGTATTACATTTGGCACACACATCCACTCGGACTCAAGGATGAAGTGATTAGATTTTGATGGTCAAAGGTCACTGTGACCTCGCAAAACCTGTTTTTTTGTTTATCAATGATCATGATTTCAATCATGATTTTGATTTATCAAAATAAAAATATTTTGTCGCCATAGTACTTGAAGAATTTGAGGTTGTGATTGATTTTATCATCTTAAGCTTCCACTTGCCGTTAGCAGCACATGTAACAGATATTTATGCCTCCTCGGCGTCGACCGCCGTGTTTTCTGGTTGTCCATCCGAACGCAAAAGTGATATCTCAGGAACATCAGGAGGGAATTTCTTTCAAATTTCTTTTCAAATTTGGCACAAACGTCCACCTGGACTCAAGGATGAAACGATTAGATTTTGGTGGTCAAAAAAACCCATCATGGGCCATAACTCAAGAATCAAACATGGATGTAAACTGACACTTGAGTGGTTGGCGGAGGCATTTAACCGTGAGGCGGTAATTCTAGTTTTCAAAGGAGTCTGGCTGCTTTAGCGAGAGCATAAAAGCTTCAGTTCCCCATCAGAAAGGTCTGACGGCGAGGAAAAGAGGTGAAAATATTCTAAATATACCGTACACTTAAACTGATATAGATGTTTTTAGTTGGCTAAAATATCCATGATATGTAGTGAATACAGAGCTGGTCAGCTGGATGTCCACAGCTTCACATCAGTCAGTGTGTTTGGCTGGTAGAATACTGAGGATGTCTCCTGCAGCGACAGACGTCTCTATTCTGTCTTTATTCCTCAGACAGAGGAAGTGACCATCAGGTCTGACCCCAACACTGTCATGTATCAGAGCAAAGAGAGAAAAGGCTAACGGTGTAAAGTGGAGAGGATGCTGTGTTTACAGATCCTCCGGCCTGATGTCTGCATCACTCTCTCCCCCGCTCTCACTCGCATCCAGCTCCTCGCACATTTGTGTAGCTGTCAGTCATGTGAGTCAGCCTTCGTCATCGTCATCCTCTCGTCGCCGCCCGTCCCCGCCGGGAGCTGCAGCATGAAGGGTCGCGGTCATGTTGTGACCACGAGACGGGAGCGAGCGCCGTGTCACCGCGAAGCTGTCGCTTCACTTTTCAGGAGACGCCGCGTCACCGCGGCCGGAAGATGGTCACATCAGTATCTGAAACCTCGTACTATACTAGTAGTACGACCTCGTACTATACTAGTAGTACGACCTCGTACTATACTAGTAGTACGACCTCGTACTATACTAGTAGTACGACCTCGTACTATACTAGTAGTACGACCTCGTACTATACTAGTAGTACGACCTCGTTCTATACTAGTAGTACGACCTCGTACTATACTAGTAGTACGACCTCGTACTATACTAGTAGTACGACCTCGTACTATACTAGTAGTACAACCTTGTACTATACTAGTAGTACAACCTCGTTCTATACTAGTAGTACAACCTCGTTCTATACAAGTAGTACAACCTCATACTATACTAGTAGTACAACCTCGTTCTATACAAGTAGTACAACCTCATACTATACTAGTAGTACAACCTCGTTCTATACTAGTAGTACAACCTCATTCTATACTAGTAGTACAACCTCTTACTATACTAGTAGTACAACCTCATTTTATACTAGTAGTACAACCTCATACTATACTAGTAGTACAACCTCGTTCTATACTAGTAGTACGACCTCATACTATACTAGTAGTACAACCTCATACTATACTAGTAGTACAACCTCGTTCTATACTAGTAGTACAACCTCATACTATACTTGTAGTACAACCTCATACTATACTAGTAGTATAACCTCATACTATACTAGTAGTACAACCTCATACTATACTAGTAGTACAACCACATAGTATAGTATGAGGTTGTACTACTAGTATAGTATGAGGTTGTACTACTAGTATAGTATGAGGTTGTACTACTAGTATAGTATGAGGTTTAGAATACAGCCTGGCTCTCTGTCCTTGCTGGTTTCACACAGTTTGAATAGTAAAGCTGCAGTCATAAGACATATTTAATATATACAGTAGGTCTGCAGGGAATGACAAGGTCAATACTTTCTACTATTTGTACATAAATACCACTTGAAATTGTTTTATTCTCATATTTTCTATCAAGTGTTTGCTTCACCGTCCTTCAGCCACACTCATCATTAAAAGATAGAATACATATGTTCTTTTCTTTACATATAATTGTCAGATAAAAACAATTTCTGTGCCCACAGTAGCAGAAAATAGACCAGAATGAACTGTAGGTGCAAGACAGGCGTTAGTGTTTTATTACCTTATTTAAAATAACATGAACTATGAGAGTTCTGCCTGCTGTGTGTGTGTGATAATACCTAGTGTCCTTCTGCGCCCAGTAAAGGTCACGCTGACAGGTGTTATATCTCCGTGTGAAGTGTGTTATGAGAGCTGTGGCCTTAACTATCCTGTAGGTTAACCTGATCACTGAGGATCTGAATGAACTGTCTGATTAAAGGGAAAGTAGACGTGGTTTAGAGGTTGTCTGTATTAAGTTGTGTGGAGTTACAGAATATGTGTGTCAGTGTTTGGTGATCTGGAAGCTAAATGAGGACCTGTTAGAAAACATCTGTCAGGCTGATGGTATATATTTGTTTTCTGTGGTCCAGGTTTAAAACAAGGGGACCGTGCTTTTAGCGTTTTAGCTCCAACGCTGTGGTTCAGCGCCTCAGTTTAAAAAAGGCTTTTAAAATCCCACCTGGACAGACTGGCATTTCTTTTAAAAAATGTTTTTAATGTTGTTGTTCTTTAACATTTTGATTTATCGCTCTGTTTGACCATTCCTTAATATCCCTGTTTGCATCCCTGCATTTTCTGTGCATGATGTTCTTTTACATTTTTTTGGAGAGCACCTTGTAACTCTGGTTTTGAAAGGTGACTATAGAAATAAAGTTTATTATTTTAATTTTAATTTTATTATTTTTATTTTTATTTTTATTTTTATTATTATTATTATTATTATTATTATTATTATTATTTATTTTATTTTTTTAATTTTATTTTTAATTTTTATTATTATTATTAT
>CAKAOJ020000126.1:705000-820000 GCA_916701645.2 Sebastolobus alascanus
TTATCAACATGGGAGTGGACAAATATGCTGCTTTATGCAAATGTATGTTTATATCTATTATTGTAAATCAATTAACAACACAAAACAATGACAGATATTGCCCAGAAACCCTCACAGGTTCTGCATTTAGCATAAAACAATATGCTCAGATCATAACATGGCAAACTGCAGCCCAACAGGCAACAACAGCTGTCAGTGTGTCAGTGTGCTGACTTGACTATGACTTGCCCCAAACTGCATGTGATTATCATAAAGTGGGCATGTCTGTAAAGGGGAGACTCGTGGGTACCCATAGAACCCATTTACATTCACTGATCTGGAGGTCAGAGGTCAAGGGACCCCTTTGAAAATGGCCATACCAGTTTTTCCTCGCCAAAATGTAGCTTACGTTTGGAGCGTTATTTAACCTCCTTCATGACAAGCTAGTCTGACCTGGTTGGTACCGATGGATTCATCAGGTTCTTTAGTTTCATATGATACCAGTATCTTCACTGTAGCTTTAAAACTGAGCCGCTACAACCTAAAAATCACAAGTTGCGTTAAAGAAATTAGTGGCGTTAAAACGAATTTGTGTTATTATCATGTTCATTTTGACAGCCCTAGTTTTTAATAATAATTACATCACAAAAATGTGACTATAGATTTCTATTTTTGTCAAAAGAGTAAGCCCCAAAAGATCCCCGCGTCTCCCTCCTTCTCTTCCTCCTCCATGTGACATCCTGTGTGGTTCAGCCGGTGAACCAGACAGCCTGTCAACCTCCAAACCGGCTCACATTCTCCCTGAATACCCTCTCCCATCCTGATCCTCGTCCCGCCCGTCCTCCCTCGCTCCTCGGAGGATTTAGCAGCGTCTGTGTGTAGCGTGTCACGGAGCTCAGACAGCTAACAGAGGTTGTTTCTAGTCCTGGATGGCGCCGCGCCGCGCCGCGCCGAGGTGAGGTGAGGTGTCAGGTGTTCTGTCACCAGGTAGAGAGACCGCAGACGAGCTGAATCCATTTTCTTCTTTTTCTGCTTCCTCTGTCTCCTGTCAGTCCTCTCTGCTCCCTCCATCCACAGTTTATGAATGACTTGACTCCTCTGATATGCTAAAGTGCCACTCTGTAATATTTTTAACATATATGTAGACCTTTTTTTTTCAGCATTTATTTATTTTTAAATGTATGTTTTTATTTATAAATTTCTATAAAGAAATGTGTAAAGAAATGTAAAAAGAAAATAATACAGAAATAAATCAATTTGGGGGAATAAATATGGGGTGAAATGCAAATGGGAAAATCGTGCAGAAATAAATAAATAAATAAATGCTTAAATACATAAATACATTCAAAAATAAATATAAGAAATAAATGCAAAAATTAACAAATAAATACAAAAAAATGTATGCAAAAATAGATACATTAATAAAAAATAAAAATGTATAAAAATAAATACAAAAATAAATAAAAGGGAAAATTAAAGAGAAATAAATAAATAAATAAGGGAATAATACAAAGATAAATAAAGAAGCAAATTAATACAGAAACATCAATTTATGTCACATTATATTAATTAATTAATGGCTACATTTATTTTTAATATTTTTTGCTATATTTAATGACATATTTATTAATTTATCAAGTCAATTATTTATTTATTTTCGCATTTATTTTTCGATTTTGGCAGGTTCCTCCATATTGAAACAACATAGCCTACAATCTCGAAATTGTAAAACAATGTTTTTTTGTCTGTAGTGTCTCGCGTAGCACCAACAGCAGCATCATAGTTTTGGGTTTTATTGTAGTTTGAGTTGTTCGTGGCACCAACAAGGTGTTCTGTCTCATGGTAAAATGAAAAAAAAAAGACATTAAGCTCAAATGTTTTGGTCAGAGAGAGAGAGAGAGAGAGAGAGAGAGAGAGAGAGAGAGAGAGAGAGAGAGAGATATTCAGACAGGACAGAGAATAGAGAACAAACAGAGTCGTAGAGTTACTGTAATAAGAGAGAGAGAGGTGAAGACAGTAATTAACCAGAGGAGACTCTGAGTGGGAGGCAGTGAAGCCTAGCGGTTAGAGCGAGGCTGTGAAACCTGTGAAGTTCAACCTGAAAACTGAAAGTAACAGAACAGGAATAGAAGCATTTTATTCATAAAGGTTTTGGCAGTTAGGTTCAATTATGATTTATTATTTAGGCAGGTAGTTCTCACCTCTCACAAGGTGTTTTTAAATCTGAACAAAATCTTGTGAAGTCAGATTAAATAGTGTCTTACGTATGAAGTCATCTTCCCGATTTAACTTTCCTGAAGCTCCATATAGTAAATATCACCCGCTGGTATGATATTTATTTTACAAAGTTGAATAGTTTTTCAAGTGGGTGTTTAAGCTGCAGTGGGTAGAAATGGAGCAAATATCATTAACAAAAGTTATTTTTATAAAACGATCACTTTATCCTGACAGTAGTGCATGTCGACCAGGAAATTACCCCACAAAGACAAAAGAAAAGACAAAGAAAGGGCCCTTTACGAGCTTGTCACACACATGCTTTTCTAATCATTGTTAGCCAAGACATCGGTTTGTTAAGGTTGTATTTTAAAGTGTGTTAATGTCAAAGAAAAGCTAATTACCTGAAGCACCTACTGGAAACCAGTAGTTGACGTGGATTTAGATGAGAGTGGACTCTAACTGTTAACGACACCAGAACCACTCTTTGAAATGCAAATCAGACGCTTTGTGAACAGGAGCAACGTTACAGCTGCTCCAGGTGTTCAACCGTCCGTCTGTATATCGACAGCTAAATCCATCAGAGCCTTGTTCCTCCGTCCTGGTTTTCTTCTCCTCACCTCTCCCCATCACCACACACACAACCAGAGCAGACTGATGGCTTGTTAGACTGCAGGTAATGAGAGCTGGGAGCTGCTCCAGCAGCGGATTAGTAGCTAGAAGTCTGTTTGAAAAATAATCACGCTGATAATAAATGAACTCCAAACTGTGAGTTCATCTCATTTATTAAAATAAAGAGCAGCAGATTGAATAATGCTGCACCTGATGTGTCTGTGAATTAAGCTTTCATAGATTGCACTCGGTGTCGACAGAGAGGCAGCAAACTATTTCGGTTTATTTTTATTCTAACGAGGTCTGTGATTGTCTCTACAGCCTGATGTAACTCACATCTTATTATTTTTACCCTTGAGAGAGCTGTTTCTGATGTTACAGATATCTGTCATAATGCAGCTACAACAGAAGAGGCTGACTGACTGTTAATATATAAAGGTGGGGCTCTTATAAAGAAAATACAGATATAATTATGTTAGGGGGAAATAAATGAGGGGTGAAAATCGTGCAGAAATAGATAAATAAATGCATACATTTAAAAATAAATAAAAAAATGCAAAAATAAATGAATAAATAAAAAATGCAAAAATAAATAAATAAATAAAAAATGCAAAAATAAATGAATACAAATAAATGCAAAAATAAATAAATAAAAAATGCAAAAATAAATGAATAATAATAAATGCAAAAATAAATAAATTTTAAAATTAGGTAGAAGAGTAAATAAATAAGGGAATTAATATGTAGATAAATAAATACACGCAAATGCCGAACTCGAAGCTTCAGAACCGTAGTCCACAAACCAATGAGTGATGTCACTGTGACTACGTCCACTTCTTATATACAGTCTATGGTTTGAATCTTTAAAGATGAATGTTAGCATGCTAACTACAGGTGTGTTTACAGGCTAACTATTAGCGCCCCCCTCATGACAACATTTACTCATTTTCTCCCACTAGCTGTAAAGATGTAGGAATAACAAAGCTGTTTCTCCATCTTTAATCCATCTAGTCCAACAGTTGTGTTTTCTGTAATGAGCCACAAGCATGAGATCGACTGTTACTGTCTAACAGCAGTTAATATCTAACAGCACGTTTATGATAAACAGCTCAACCTGTCATGTTTTCTATAATATAAAAAGCCTCATTGCTTCTCAATAAGCTGCAGTAAACTGTTCCCATATCTCCAAACATCATTACCTGTACCTGAAGGTTACATTACACTCCGTCGTCCAAACCTCTTCATCTGATTCCTTCAGCGATTCCCATGATCCTCAGCTCACATCCCATTCGCTCTCAAGTCTGCCTGAATGCAGGTCATTACCTGTAATATCACATCCATTTCAGCTCCACGTCTGCAACCCATTTGTGGTTGAGAAGTTCTAGAAAGCAGTTTGAATATTGATCGTCTCCCATCGGGTCTTCTTAACTCCACAAAAACACTGTGAAGTAAAATGAAAGCTGTCTGTCTTCAGTGTTTCATCTAACCTGTGGGTGGTCTCGTCTCCCCAAAACCTCAAATCCAGCATTTTATTCAAATTGTGAACAAAGTGCAGCTGAAATACTGACTTCATATCCAGTCTGTAGGTATTATAAAGGTATTATATCCACATAGTTTAGTGCACAAATCCACGTTTGGCGTGGTAGAACTTGACCTGTCTGACCTCAACTTCAACTTTCCTTCGATTACTTTGTGTTACAGGAAGTGCATCAAAACAAAAACACATTCTTTTTTTTGACAAAACAATCTCACCACAGGTTCCATAGTAGTTTTTTCTGGAGCTTTCTATAGTTTCACATGATCTTCTTCAGCAGATGCCTGGTAGTTGGTCCTCTGCTTGCATAAATCCATTCAAACCTTTTAATGAACGAAGTGGTGCAACCGTCACAAATTCGCATCGCTACCAGTTACAGATATTCTGTATATACGTCTTTACAGCTTTACTTTACGTTTTTACATTTCAACTGCATCCTTTGCATGTATATATAGAACTGCAGATGTTTACATTACAACTTCCTTTGTACATATTTACTTCCGTATTTAATTATTACTTGTATATAGAGCCAATACAGCTCAGCAACGTGCAATATCTTACTGTTTCTATAGGTCAAGCACATATATATTTTCTATTTATAATATATCTTTATTTTTTACTCTTCTACATTTTGTATTACTGTTTATTATGTGTATGCACCATCAGGATTGCTATTTAATATTATTGTAGTTTATTGTGCAATGACAATAAAGGAATTCTATTCGTTTTGATGTGGAATATCTGCAGGCGAGTATTTCAAATTTCCGTGTTTATTTTATTTCTCCCGCCCCCGGTGTGTAAAGGCCTTAAGATTAGCATGCAGATGTTGAATACTGTTGTTGTTTTCCATAAAAATAAAATATGAATAAATAAAATAAAAAATAATAATAAAATAATAATTATATGATTTTTTTCCCCCACTGTTTCCTTGCATTTAGTCCATTTTTAAAGGTCAGAAAGATATTATTCAAACTGGGTTGTAGCGAAGGCACATCTGGAATCACAGTGTGAGTGGACTGATGCTCACATATTTATTTATTTATGTGTTTTTGAGCAGATTGAACACCAGACAAAGTAAATACATCCCAACAAACACCGCAGACAGATTCTTAATGTCTTGGTGGCAATTACAGGACCTGGAATCAAACTTTGTTTTGACTTTAAAGCCTTTAACCTGAGAGAATGACATGTTTTCAGAACGTCGCCAGTAAATGAGCTGCGAATCTTTGTGACTTTTGTTCACAAGCCGCGGCTCATTTTTAATTGGATGGCAGGAAAAATAAATAGAGAAGTTGACTTTTTAACAGACTAAAGAAAACAAACCGAGTCATTAGACGGGACTCTTGTTTAAGTCGTGTACTGTAATTATTATTTGGTGTTATAAAAGTAATATTATTCATGTGTTGTTTATGCTTTTAGAGGTAGATTGAGGTTATCTATAATTACACCTCACAGGACATAATTGGGTTTCTTATGTTCATCAATTAATTTTTTTAATTTTACTGGCCTCTGTGAGTCGTCCTGTCGTTCATTAGTTTGGATGTGTCTGATCACTGCTCTTCATTAATTTGGTGGAGGAAGTAAACATAATTCAGTTGATCAGACGTTACTCAGAGTGAAATATTCACACTTTAAGACACCTCAACACTTTAAGACACCAACAACAATCAGTCATCCTCCTCTGATTAACATGCAGACAGACAGGTCAATAACGTCTCCTTCACTTTGTCCCGCCTCCTGCAGGAAATCAGCGACACGGAGATCCTGGAGCTTACCCACAGTGCACTGGGGCGCATGACGGTGATCCGGCAGATCTTCCCCATGTGGCGCGACAGCAGCACCCGCTGCATGAGACACAACCACCGGATCTCCTCTCTGCTGTGTGACCCGCAGGAAGGATACCTGCAGAACCTGGAGGTAAAACACTGATCAGTAACAGTAACTCTGACCGGTTCACTCTCTGCGATCAATAGTTGGATGAATGACGAGTGTTTGCTGAGTTTCAGCTGCAGGTTTCTGACGGTCAGAATGAGGGAAATTATTACTTCACGTAAATATATCAGTCTTTTCCCGGGGATTTCTCACCATAATGAAGTTTTGAGATGATATTGCAGGTGATTAATTATTGACTGTGGATCAATTATGTGGTGACATTTTTAATGGAGAAACTAGGGCTGTCAATCAATTAAAATATTTAATCGTGATTAATTGCATGATTGTCCATATTTGATGACGATTAATCGCAGATTAATCACATTTTTTATCTGTTCAAAATGTACCTTAAAGGTAGACTTGTCAAGTATTTAATACTCTTATCAACATGGGAGTGGGAAAATATGCTGCTTTATGCAAATGTATGTATATATTTATTATTGGAGACTCGTGGGTACCCCTAGAACCCATTTACATTCACATATATGGAGGTCAAAGGTCAAGGGACCCCTTTGAAAATGACCATGCCAGTTTTTCCTCGCCAAAATTTAGCACAAGTTTGGAGCGTTGTTTAACTTCCTTCATCAGGTTTTCTAGTTTCAGATGATACCAGTATCTTCACCAGCTTTAAAACTGAGCCCGTTACAGCCTAAAATCGCAAATTGCATTAATGCTTTAAAGAAATTAGTGGCGTTAAAATTAATTTGCGTTAACGTGTTACTGGTGAAACAACAACGATCAGCGGTGCACAGAAAACAGAATTTCTCTTTAACTGGAGAGTCCACAGAGTCCAGTTAGTGTTAGGGTGGAACAGTTTTTGATAAATTATTAACTCCAGTTAGGAATTTGTGTTCTGAAACTATGAATTTTTAGACTCAGAATATTTAATTTGTTCGGAATCCTTTGTGTCCTTGAATTACTAAATCTCTCTCTCTAAAATCACTCCATGTGTCTCCTTCAGTCTCTGTGGTGGAGGACAGGAAGTCCTTCACCACAGAATATGATAAACTAACACAAACAACTGTGTTTAACAGCCAAACATGGTAATTAATTTAGAGAATGCATCGAGTAGTTTGAGTCATTCAAAGACAGAATTTATTAATTTGAAGAGACAAATCAAATAATTAGAGACTACAAATTATTAAATTAAAGGAAGATGAAAAGGAGTTATTTGAGGACATGAAAGACTGATTTGAGGGGAATATTTCTCCCTTTAATTCTCCATCCTGCTGCCTGTAGAAGGCTGTAGATGTAAACACACTCTTGTTTTCTCTGAGTCTGACTCATCCTATCTATTTAGGAGCCTCGGGGCGTCCGTGGTGTAGCGCCCGGAGACCAACAAATCTCTGATACACACATCCACCAATTCATGAGCACATTTATGAGATCCCCCCCCCCCCCCCCGCCCACACACGAGCACTGTGCACATACAGTACAGCGAGTGTTCAAATATCAGCTGAATGTTAAACCAGGACACACAAAGTCTCAACACTCGGGTCAGTTCAGCAGCAGCATCACTGAGAGGAGACTCACATGCACGTCAAACACGTTGTCATCCCGACTCCTCACATACTCACGTTTTTTTCAGACCTCTCGCCGTCACTTTTCCGTCGCAGTAAAAAACGCTTAACGTTGAGAGTTAAACAACCTGTTTTCGTTGCCTGAACCTGTTTAGATTCAGTCAACAAAACCACTGAGGAAAAAACAACATGTTTGGGTGTAAAATTACTATGTTTGTAAAGTGAAACTTAACGTTGTGAACACAGGACACAAATTGGAAGCTCGTGCTTTTTATACCGGCGCTAAGGGGCGGTAATTTTCACCCTGGAAGTTGGTTGGTTTAAAGCTAGAGTGAAGATACTGGTATCATATGAAACTAGAACATAATGAATCCATCGGTACCAACCAGGTCAGACTAGCTGGTCATGAAGGAGGTTAAATAACGCTCCAAACTTAAGCTAAATTTTTGCGAGGACAAATCTGGCATGGCCATTTTCAAAGGGGTCCCTTGACCTCTGACCTCCAGATCAGTGAATGTAAATGGGTTCTATGGGTACCCACGAGTCTCCCCTTTACAGACATGCCCACTTTATGATAATCACATGCAGTTTGGGGCAAGTCATAGTGAAGTCAGCACACTGACACACTGACAGCTGTTGTTGTCTGTTGGGCTGCAGTTTGCCATGTTATGATCTGAGCATATTGTTTTATGCTAAATGCAGAACCTGTGAGGGTTTCTGGACAATATCTGTCATTGTTTTGTGTTGTTAATTGATTTACAATAATAAATATATACATGCATTTGCATAAAGCAGCATATTTGTCCACTCCCATGTTGATAAGAGGATTAAATACTTGACAACTCTCCCTTTAAGGTTCATTTAGAACAGATAAATGATGTGCGATTAACTATTTTATTTGATTGACAACTCTAGGATAAACACAGTCATTACTCATCACACTGACTATGTTTAAATGCAAAAAATATTCCAGTTTTTGCCCTCATTCTGAAAAAGTTAAGATTCGTACTAAGCTGTTTACATGTCTAATGAACATGAATATTACAGTAATATTCCTGTTTACATGCAGCCGTTCATACTCTGATTAACCGGTGGTGAACGCAGCCTCCCTCTTTCTTTCCTTCAACCTCCTTCTTGAAAAGATCAGCATTGTGATATTTGTGCAAAAAACAGTTGATATCCAAGTCTTTCATAAAGTTTAACAGTAGGTGTGTTTCTCCTTCTTTTCTTTTGGACGTGCATCTCTGCAAACTGTCGGCTAGTTGTTTTGTGTTCAGGCTAGAACACGCTGTTTACATGACCCGTATCACATTCTCTATGTTGTCATATTCTGAATAATAGTGGGATATCAGTGTGCATGTAAACGTAGTCGGTGTTAAGTTAGTTTCATGAAGTCAAACTGGACTCATCTCAGTAAATCTGGTCACATTTAATCTCCAGTTTAAATCCAGAGAGCTCACAGAACACACTGTCAGACGTACCAAAACACACACACACACACACACACACACACACACACACACACACACACACACACACACACACACACACACACACACACACACACACACACACACACACACACACACACACACTATTATTCCCAGTTATGAAATATCACAGTGATGTGTGGTTGGCATTTAACGACAGCAAACAGAACAATTACCGTAATTTACGCTGACAAATATTACGTCTTGTTTTGACATTTGTGGAGACGAGTGTAGTTTTTCACAAGATGTCCGACATCACAGCTGGAACGCCAAGGTCACACACACTCTCTCCATCTCCTGTCTGTCATCTCTTTCTTTATTTATCTTCTCCTCTTCTTTCCCTTCATCTTCTTTCTTTTGATCCACGTTTTTATCTTAGTTTTCTCTCTTCTTCCAGTTCTAAAACTCTTCCCTTTTACACATCTTTTTCTTTTCTGTCTTCCTCTCTTCTGTCCTCCGTCTCATGTTTCATTGACTTTTAATTTAACCTTTTAATTTCCTTGTTCTCTTTTTCTTTTTCTTCTTCAAACTTACAACTCCTTCAGTATTCACTTTCTGTTAGAGATGCACCGATCCAACTTTTTAAGTCCCGATAGCAATACCTGGGCTTTTGGTATCGGCCGATACCGAGTACCGATCCGATACCAGTGTTTAATTAAAAGCTGTATGCCTCACTGTGTGCTAGTGACTGGGATCATTCTTTTATGTGTAAGACAACATCAGGCAAACATTGTTTTCTTAACTTTGTAAAATAATTTGTTTTAAATTTAATTATACAAATTTAATTTTTATTTATTATTAAAGTAATAAATCGTACACCAGTAACTAGGTAAAAAAATCTTCAAAATTAACAGAATTTTTGTTTGTTATTAAAATAATAAATCGTACACCAGTGACTTTGTAAAAAAATCATCAAAATTGACAGAATTTTTATTTATTAGTAAAATAATGAATTGTACACCAGTAACTTGGTAAAAAAAATCTTCAAAATTAACAGAATTTTTGTTTGTTATTAAAATAATAAATCGTACACCAGTAACTTCGTAAAAAAATCTTCAAAATTAATAGAATTATTATTTATTAGTAAAATAATAAATCGTACACCGGTAACTTGGTAAAAAAAATCTTCAAAATTAACAGAATTCATATTAATTATTAAAATAATAAATCATACACCAGTAACTTGGTAAAAAAATCTTCAAAATTAACAGAATTTTTATTTATTATTAAGATAATAAATGTTCTGATTCCAGCTTCTTACATCTGAATATTTTGTGAACATTTTATAGACCAAACAACGAATTTATTGAGAAAATAATCAACAGATTAATCAACAATGATAATAAGTTAGTTACAGCCCTCAGCTGTATTAGTAAAACGTGCACAAACTGCAGCTTCTGCGTCAATCACTTTGTCATTGTCAACATGTTCAACATCGCCGTCGTCAGTAGCAGAGCGTGTAAACTGTTGATAAATATGACAGATTTCCGGTCTAATCTGTATTCTCTGGTGATAGATGTAGTTGTTGTGTGTTGTTATTTAACCGTCTGTCAGTCAGCGGAGGAGTGGCAGCAGCTTCCTGTTCTGGGTTTTACATTCGGGTCACAGATTGAACCTTTTCACAACACAAGGATCCTGCAGATTGCTTCAATTATGGTTTTCTTTTTCTGCTGTCTCTGCCTATTGTTCTCTTCAGATTTAGCTTTTCCATGACAAAAGAGGATGGGGGGAGAGCATAAAAGCTGTATCTGTGTGTGTGTGTGTGTGTGTGTGCATGGTGTCCTCAGGCAGCGTGCTGCATGAGGACACCATGCCAGTCAGCTGTACTCATCTGGACAGAGCGATGCTCATTTGTCACCCTGCGTTTGGTCTCTGCTCGCTGCTTTGACGTGTGTGTGTGCGTGTGAGTGTGTGTGTGTGTGTGTGAGTGTGTGTGTGTGAGTGTGTGTGATTTGTCACCGTGTGTTTCCTCGACCCTCTGCAGCTCAGGGTGAGACACGACATGATCACATGCAGACAGGCTGGCGACTAGCTGACTGTCATCTCCACACCATCCACTGGGTGTGTGTGTGTGTGTGTGTGTGTGTGTGTGTGTGTGTGTGTGTGTGTGTGTGTGTGTGTGTGTGTGTGTGTGTGTGTGTGTGTGTGTGTGTGTGTGTGTGTGTGTGTGTGTGTGTGTGTGTGTGTGTGTGTGTGTGTGTGTGTGTGTGTGTGTGTGTGTGTGTAGCTGATGCAGCACCCAGCTGTGTCACACATGTGGCCGGTGCAGAGTAAAAGACACTTGATGTGATGATTGTCCCAAAATGCAATGCACGAAGAACGTAAAATAAAATTGCAGGTGATGGTGAGACAGCTTCAGGAAAATCTTGGAAATATTAATTTCCTAATCGATAAGGTTATCGATTAGGTTAATCGATAAGGTTATCTAATCGATAAGGTTATCAATGATGTGAACGCTAGCACTAGCTAAGATTCAAGATTCCTTTATTGTCACTACACAAAGTACAGCGAAATTTGAAGCAGTCCTGATGGTGCAATCACGCATAACATACAGTATAAAAGAAGTTTAACCTAAACTACTATAAAATAAGTAAATATATATATATATATATAAAAGAAAAGTAAATATATATATATATATATCTAACTCGAAATGTTGGCCTATGATACAATATATACAATATAATTACAGTACGGTCGAGGCAGTGAGTTATTGCACAGTAATAATAGTACATATATTGCACATGCAAGTCAACGTTAGCTGTGCTAAGTTTGGAAATGACTGAAAGAAGTGAGTTGTTATGTATACTCTCCTGTTCTGAGAAGTAAAGTTACTGTTTTTGTGAATGGAGTCTGGTGGCTTTGAAGAGAGCGATATAACGGCTTCACGTTGTTTGATGGCGAGGTAAAGCGGCTGTGGACGGGGGTCAGTTTAAGTGTACGTTATATCTAGAATATTTTCCCCGCTTTACCTCGCCGTCACACAGCCCTTTCTGACGGGGAACTGAAGCCGTTATATCGCTCTCTTCAAAGTCACCAGACTCCATTCACAAAAGCAGTAATTTGACCTCTGAGAACACGGGAGTTGCCGGTCTAGCGCTGCATCGATCGGTTAGTTTGTTTCATGTTTCACATGTATATATATATATATTTTAAACTTGCCTCTCTCCTCTCTCCAGGTGTCGAACCTCTACCTGTACGACAGCGTGCTGATGCTCGCCAACGCCTTCTACAGGAAGTTGGAGGACAGGAAGTGGCACAGTATGGCCAGCCTCAACTGCATCAGGAAGTCCACCAAGCCGTGGAACGGAGGCTGGTCCATGCTGGAGACCATCCAGAAGGTACCGAGGCTCTCTAACAACAGTTTCCCTTTATTCAGTCTCGTGATGCGTTCAGGGCCACAACACGTAAACATCTCCAACGATCTGCAGCTTTTCCACCTGATTCACCTTCAGTATTTCTCTCTAAGTTATGATTTATTCATGGTTATGCAAATATTTCATTTATATTCAATAGATAAGTAATATTTATATTTGTGATACTGCAAAAAGATGTTATATTCTGCACAGATATTTAAAAATGAAGCTCAGATACAGTTGATCAAAGAGTTGAGGTCTTCTGATGATAATCTTTTCAAGGCTGTTGGACTGATTAACAGAGTGAAAGTTATTGCGTGTTAACTCACACTAATAGTCTTGATCTCTGTAGCATCAGCGTAGCTTAAAACGGTAAAGTAGGTGTCGTTTTCTGTTAAAGATTTAATTGATAGAAACCTTTGAAGGCTCCATGTGGAGGACACGATTAAAGTGTGATTAGATAAATAACCTTAAATAAAAGAATAAACCGGTTCTGTGTTAACAGAAGTGAAATCAAACATGAAACGAGGATTTCGTCCATAAACAACAACCTGTAGTCTCGTTCTCACGCTCTAATTGGTAAAAGATGTTCAGCTGATGAATCCCTCGGAGCGTGAAGAGCTCTCTTTTATTCAAAACGTAGTTTCTGTGGCGTCTCTCCTGTGTGTTAAAGGTGTGATTGCATCATTTGACTGTTTTATATTTGCTGCCATGCCCGTAACTTTATGTTTTATTGCGTCTCTCATGACCTTTGCAAACGATATCTTCCATCAGAATCAGACAAACGCTGCCCTGTTGTACAAAACAGCCACAGAGTGATGCAGTATTTCTTTATAGTCTGAAGACAGATGGAGGACTGGAAGCATCGCTGACTCTGTAGCAAACCAAAACAAACATTATGGAGCATTATTCTCCTCCAGGTGACGGTGACGGCGACCTTTTGCAGCTGACAGACCAACATTTAGCCGGCCGGCCTGCAGTGACGGGCGTCTTCAGTCTTTACGTCCAACATGAAGCGACATTTCATCCGTGGCCTTTTCAGCTGCTGCGTTCAGCTCGCTCAATCAGCGTCTAACGATATTTTATACGACGCGTCACACGTCTCACACTGTGTTCTACATGGAGGCCAGACGTCGCTGAGCTTTCATTAATCGATCCTTGCTCTGTTATGGACTGGTGGTTTCCATGGGGATATACTGTATGTGCTTCGTGTCCCTCGGGTCGTCAATAAATAAACTTCCAATGTAGGTTTAGCTACCTTTTTGGTTATCTTTAGGCATCAAAACCTCTAGGAAAATATCGTAGTTTGGGTTAAAATAAGGACGTTTGTTACGTAAAGGCCTTTACACATCTGCAGCGTTTTTTTTTCATGTGATTAATTGTCAATATATTTTTTCCATCTGTTGTTTTTGTCGATGAGTACTTTACTGAATATTACACAGCGAACGAGGTCGATTTTATGAAGGCATCAACCAATCACGTTGTGCAGAACGGGTTGAGTTGCGCCTAAAAAAGCCATAAATTTATAATATTCGCAGGCGAGTTTTTCCGCATTTTCGTGTTGTGTATTCGTCACAGCCCTCAGGGTGCGAAGGCCTTATTTTGCGTACGTGATGATAGTTAAGTACATGAGTTACATAACAAAACTACGGTAAAATAAATCAACGTTGGCTTGGTTTCACTCGAGACACAAACAGCAGCCTCCTGGGTGAACGTCCAGACTTCCTCGCTCTTTATACTACGTCAGTCAGAGTTGAAAGCCTGGTTGTTTTCTATCCCTCTCTTCCTCTTTTACTATTTTTACCCTTCGTTTCTCTTTTTGACCCCTTTTATTATCTCCTCAATGTCTTCCTCTCTTCATCCCGCTCTCCTCTGTCACTTCATTATATTTTATCTGCATGAACATTAAAGTTAACAATACTGGCAAGGCCTCTTTTACAACGGGTACAAGATAAAATACAGTTTAATAAAGTAGCCGTTAGTTTCTCTCCTCTGTCCTCTGTGCTGCAGCGTGGAAGGCTGAATGTGTCACTGCTGTCTTTTATGATCTGACGCCTAACCTGGTCCTGTATGACTATTAGAAAATATGACATATGACCCCACTGTGGTTGAGGTTTGGTCAGGTTTAACAACAAAAACTTCTTTGTTTAAGTTCAGTAAAGTCAGTAGGAAACAAACTCACACAAGTAAGAAGTCCAGATAAAGGAGACTCTGATGTTTATTCATTTAAAGTCAATAAAGTTTACAGTTTTAGCAGAGAGAAAGTAAATGTGTCCAGATAATCCTCCATGGTTTTTGAAGTCCTCTCTCTCTCCCTCTCGTTCGTCCCTTCAGGGAAACATCACGGGTCTGACCGGTACGATGGACTTTAAGGACGGCGGCACCAACTCTCACGTCCAGTTTGAGATCCTCGGCTCCAGCTTCAGCGAGACCTTCGGCAAGGACATCAAGAGGGTGAGTTCACGACGTTTCACTTTGACCAGTGAAGCGGAGGGAGATGGTGCCAAGGCGACATCGCCTCCGTGTGTCAAACCTAAAGAGCTGCCGTCCGATCTTGTTATTATTCGGTCTGATATTTCCTTCTTCGTGGCCTTTTTCTGTGGGAGGAGGATTTGATTTGCCAGCAGACAGTTAGCATAAGCTACTTTAAAGTAGATGGTAGTTGATATTGAGCATGCGAGTTGTTCTGGTAAATGATGAATGATGTGGTGTCCTGATATAAAGAAATAATAGTTTCCACAAACATCCCCGAGATGGTTTCAGTTAGCAGTCAAAGGGTGGCTACGCTAATGTTTGCAGCCAGCTACCTAAACTATTAGTTACCGATAAGTCTCGATTGTACTCCTGAACCGACGCACACACAGACAGCTGGACCCAAATGGACCCTCACATACTCGCGAACGCAGAAGGTATAATAGTACATGTCTGCAGGGGCGTTTTTTATCGTAAGGGATCGCCTCGCTTCCCAGCGTTGGACGCTTGATGAGCTGACACTAGACATAAGGCACCTGATTGGACGAAAGCTTTCCGTTGTGGCTGTCTGCTCCCAGCTTTCAAACCGGAACCAACATGGCGGCTCGTTTGGAAACTTTCTTCTCTGATATCACGAAAATAGTTCACGGAAATGTGTTTCTAAAAAACATTTTATGCAAGAAATAATCCATGTTGATGAATCTGTCTTTATTTTATGCATTCTAGGGAGTTCCCAGAGGCGGCGAGTCACGTCGGACGCCCCCGGTTTGCATAAAGTAGCCGAGACCTCAACTTTATGCAAATGAGGAGCGGCCGACGTGACGGTCCCTCTCTCGAATTGTACCGCTACGCTACCAGAATGCATTGCATGGCTGTTTACATAGACAATGAATGGGAAGCGTGGAAAGGATGGAGGCTGTGGACACGACTCTCCACCTCTGGAAACTCTCTAGAAACATTTAAACTAACCGTTGGCGATCTAAAATGAAGACATTCAGCGATTATTTCTCACCTCAGATGTTTTCAGAAACATATTTCAGTGAAATATTTTCATAATATACGAGAAAGAAGTTTCGAATCGAGCCGCCATGTTGGTTCCAGTTGAAAGCTGGGAGCAGACAGCCCACGAGGGAAAGCGTTCGTCCAATCAGATGACTACAGTAGAAGCCCATCAAGCGTCCAATGCTGGGACACGTACCATATGTTTCTCTCTTCCCCACTGATCTGACTAAGATTCAGTATTTCTAGTGTTTTCTACCAGGAGCAAGCGTTGTGATAATGTTGGGCTGGTCATCATCTTTAGTCTCTCTGAGAGGAACACCAGATGTTGTTGAGTCACTCTAAAGAATTTGAGAAGTTCTTGAGTCACTTCAGAGGTGTGAAACCAGGAAAAACGTCTGTGATGATGTTATATTTTGGGCTGAAGAACTGCCAGCAGCTCAGTCTGAGACAAACATCTCAGACTCACACTATCACACATACATCTCCACACGTTTTCTCTGCGTCTCGCACTCTTTCACACACATACTGTACACACTGAGGGGGGAATTCACAGAAGGATGGCGCGGCGTTTTGCGGCCGCTAAACCTGCACAAATAAGACAAAAATGAACCGTGTAATTCACAAAGCACCTCGTAGGGTGAG
Source organism: Sebastolobus alascanus (assembly GCA_916701645.2). Lineage (NCBI taxonomy): Eukaryota > Metazoa > Chordata > Actinopteri > Perciformes > Sebastidae > Sebastolobus > Sebastolobus alascanus. Next base: position 721,754 of record CAKAOJ020000126.1, read on the forward strand.
ATGCACCTTTAACTGAGACAGCGTCTCGGTGCTCCGGTGATATTTGCACCTATTTAAATGAGGTAATACCCAGAACATTTGGTGCAAAATCGTCCCCTTTCTATGCAAAAAAAAAACTCCAAATCACAAAGATCAGCGCTGATAGCCACACACAACAACAATATACTCACACATACTGTAGAAACTCAGTCACATCTGCATAATCTTGGAAAGATTTTGCTTTTTATTTGTTTTCACCATGTTTCAAAGCTGCATTCATATATCTGTACCTTGTAAAGTACTAACTAACCTGTGTGAGGTCTTTATACAGACCTGGGTGTGTCGTGGTGTGTTTGTTCAGTGTTACAGCGCTGCAGGCTGTTATTGTTGTTGTTGATGCTGTTGAATGTCATGTCGGCCGTGTTGAAGCCCGTCGGTGGAACGCAACACATCGCAGTAGCACAGATCGCTCCAGTCTGGGGGGTTGAGGAGCTTGAACTCAGTATTTCGAGAGAGTGTAATGTTAAATATGCGGACTACCTTTTATTTTTCATGTGTATGCTGCGTGCCCCGCTGGAATGGGATGTGCACATTTTCCTCCTTCTTGGCAAAAAACATGTATCAGCAAATCATCAGAGATAACAGAGATGTAACGGAAGTAACGCCACTACTTTCTTTAACGCATTGATGCAACTTGCGATTTTCAGGTTGTAACCTTTTTTTTTCCTTTTTAGGACTTTTTTTGGGACATTTTTCCAACTTTTTTTTATTTATTTATTTTTTTTAAATTTTCGGACATTTTTCATACTTTTATTTCTTTCTCTTTTTTTTTTACATTTTTTGGAAATTTTTCAGATTATTTTTAAAAAAAATTTTTTTTTTTACATTTTTAATACATTTTTCATTTTTTTTTTCATTATTAAATTTTTTTTTTTTTTTTTTTTTTTTTACATTTTTCGGACATTTTTCAATTTTTTTTTCGACATTATTCAATTTCTTTTTTTTCAGACTTAATTTTTTTTTTTTTTTTTTTTTTTTTTTCTTCTACATTTTTCGGACATTTTTCAGACTTTAATTGTACATATTTTGACATTTGTCAGACTTTTTTTGGGGATATTTTCGAACATTTTTTTTTTTTACATTTTTTAGACAGTTTGGACACCTCTGACCTCCAGATATGTGAATGTAAATGGGTTCTATGGGTACCCACGAGTCTCCCCTTTACAGACATGCCCACTTTATGATAATCACTTGCAGTTTGGGGCAAGTCATAGTCAAGCATATTTGTCCACTCCCATGTTGATAAGAGTTGCTGAGGATCAATTATCCAGGAGACTCATGTGTTTCTACGTTGATGAACATTGAAGAGATCATTCAAAAAAAGGCTTCTAGATGTGTTTTATTGTAAACTCAAATTGCATTCTGGGAAATAGGAAGTGAAAAGTCAGATAACTCAATCTAAGTTGAGACTTTCTTTCTGTTAACACAGAATTGAGAGCTGACGTCGAGTCTTCTCCACCCGATGGTTGATTTTCTCCTGCGTCCTGTATGATAAATGAACATGCAGCTGCACTAGACTGTGAAAATGGAAAACCTCGTCATATTAAGATAATATTTAGTTAGCATGCAACACCAACATATCTCCTGAGCCGGTGTTGCCGCCCCTCAGTGCCTCATGGGAGTTGTAGTTGTTGAACAGGCAGATTTACAGTACCGTGTCTTCCTTTGTGAGTCATCATTTATTCAACTCCATCACTTCTCACTTCATTAATTTTTCCAATTATTGGAAAAAGTTGTTTAACCATGTTGCGTTAACCTTGATTAACAGCGGCCCTGTTCAGGACGCGTCCCTCGCCGGTAAACCAATCAATATTTAACAGGACGAATGAGGTTTTAATTAACGCTCTGACGAGTTTTAAGTCTGTAAACGGGTGTCGGCGCCATCTTACATCAGCAGTAACTTTAAACAATATGCATGTTATCGCTGCATCCCCGTGCATCACCTTAACCTCAGCGGTGATGAACTGTAGGTGTTCAATCTATTAATATCAGTTATTATTAGCTCCTGTCACAACCTCCGTGTGGAAGGAGCTGCACTGGTTCAATTAATCTCATGTTCACTGATTGAACATGTTTTTAATGTAATATTTAATAAAGTATTACATGACTGTCTTATGTAACATAGTGCTGCATTGTACTGCACAGTTAAGGTGGGTTCCTCCACAAAGAATCACACTAAAGCACCAATTTAAATCTGGTGTTTATCAGAGATGTTCTCAGAAGTTTCTCGGAAATAAATCATTCAGCATGAAAAAAGCTTAAAAAAAATCTGGTAACGCTTTATAATATTTATTTTTATTATTTATAAATGGTAAATTAATTAATAATAATTAATTAAAATTTAGTTATTTGTTATTTACTCTTAACGACCAATTAAATATAATATATGCATGCATAAAAATAATAATAATAAATAAGTACTATATATATATATATATATATATATATATATAGTACTTTATAGTATAATTATTAGGATATTAATTGTAAACCTTAAAGAAATTATTTGTAACTGTCTATAAACATTATTTGGATGCTATTATAAAGTTGTTATAATACCTTGTTAAATGGTTAATAAATAATTTTTAAAGCAAAGGTTAACAAATGATTTGGTAATAATTAAAAAATACTTAATATAGTATATCAAATGATATAATATGTACAACAATAAACTGTTAATAAATACTTTACTAATCAGAATGTAATTGTTATCGTCTTAGCTTTGATAAAATACATAATTTATAAACTAATTAAACATTAAAATAAACATTATTGATTATCAATTCATTGTTTATTAACAGTAAAATAGCTATTAACCAATTTTAATTAACAATTTTCAATTATCAATTTACCATTTATGAATGATGGTCAACTAAGAACAAAACGACTTATTAGTCGACTAATCTACAAATACGGCCAGTTTAATAACTATTTATATTATGACATTGATGAAAGACTTTCACAACTTCAAATAATTCTGACTATAACTGAAAAGGAAAATAAAAAGAAGGAACCAAAAGGAAAGAAAAATAAATGATGGTAAAAGAACAGGAAATGAAAGAAAAGGAGAAGAAAGGAAATGAAAAGCAGGATAAGAGCCATCGTAAAAAAAAAAAAAAGATCATCCTCAGACTTAGAAAGAAGTGAAGGAAAAATGAGGAGAGGAAAGGAAAGAAGAGTTCAGGAAGGTTAGGACGGATGGATCAGTGATAAAATGTATTATAATAATACGAACAGTAAGATTCACATGCATTCAATCAATCAAAGAAAAAATAATAAATCAGTTGACAGATGGAGGGATGTGATTTTTCTCATTTTCAGTTTAAATGAAAGATTGTGTGAATCGAGTGGCTGATCGCTCCACTCAGGTGAGTCTCTCTTCAAATCACTTTCTGTGTTGACAACAAGCAGCTGAAATTACAGGTTTTCCTTGTGTGTTTGGTTCCATAAAACATGCTCATGCCAGCCTGCTCTCCTAAAATGTGTTCATATACAACCAGATGGAAACGTCTCGTCTCCTGGATTATGTTTTGTGTTTTTGACGTATCACAAATACGTTTCTAATAGTCGGCGTAAGGAGGAGGTCGGGGTGGATCAACTCAGGACGTTCACCCAGGAGACCGCTGTTAGTGTCCCGCGTGAAGCTAAAAGTCATCCTGACTTATTTTAACTTACGTCCGTAACTTAAGTAATGTAACAGACATTCTTATCTTAAGGCAAATCATGATGTTTATACAAAACCATCTTGGTTATTGGTTGTCATCATCTTAGTTTTCGGCCGTCTCCATCTCTGTCAATCACCAGGTAGCCCCGCCCTAAAGCATCCCCTGCTTTATGGTCTATCTGACTCTAAATGGGACCATAATTTACTAAATGAACATCATGCTGTATTGAAGAAGACTTGAAACTAGTGATTGAGACCATAAACTCATGTTTACAATGTTTACTGAGGTAATAAATCAAGTGAGAAGTAGGCTCATTTTCTCATAGACTTCTATAGAACCAGAGGAGTCGCCCCCTGCTGGCTGGGAGACAGGATGAAGGTTTTCAGCGTTGGCTTCACGTCTCCGACCCCGGAGGTCGCCCACTGGTGGGAACATAACTTTATAGGAGACAGGGTTGCACACGTATGTGAATTATTTTATTTACACTCCGTTTTACAAGCATACATAACAATTTAGATGATTTAGCAGCTTGCAGGTGCTGTGTGTGAGGTTGTAAGGGCACACACACACACACACACACACACACACACACACACACACACACACACACACACACACACACACACACACACACACACACACACACACACACACACCCAAACAGCAGTTGCTGCAGTGATGAAGATTTAATCACCTGGCTTCTCATCCTGAGTTATGAGTCCCCTTGTGTTGCATAATTGCCATTAGGAGAGCACATGCCCATATCTCTCACACACACACACACACACACACACATATTATTATTACCCCAACGTGCACAGGAATATATCTCCAATATAAACACACACACACACTTAATGAGGACCTCCCAGTTATTAGCCCTCTCACACACACACCCACAAGCTTGAAGATAAATTATTATTAGCGTACAATGCATGCAGGATCTCTAGTGTGCTGTTTACTGCCTCACACAGTGTTCACCAACATATATCTAAATAAAACATAATGCATGTGAGCTTCCACATATAATGACCCGTATAAGATGAACAGGTTATAGGATGCAGGAAGAACAGCTTTAAGAACACACAACAATAAGAAGGTTATTTTCTTAGTGATGACAAAACCACTTTTATTACAACAGGTCTTGTTTTTCAAAATAAGGATTCCTGGATCTACACTTATAACAGGCTGTTCTCACACACCGTCCGTGGCTCTACCTACGAAAAGTAGTAATCCTTGTGATCGTGAACCAGGAAGTATAAAGAGCAACAAACGCTGCGTAGGGAGGAGGTCGGGGTGGACGGGTGGGTCAAAAAACACCAGTTTAGTTGGATGGGAACCACAGACTGTGTATAAGAAGTGGACGTAGTCAGTGTAACGTCACCAGTTGGTTCGTGGACTACGGTTTTGAAGCCTCGAGTTCAGCATTTTGGCCGTCGCCACCTTATCCTCAGGTTTTCTAGTTTCATATGATACCAGTATCTTCACTCTAGCTTTAAAACTGAGCCGCTAAAACCTAAAAATAATTGCATCATTGCAATTAACACGTCATTATCTCGTTAACTTTGACAACCCTAGTCTCAACATCAGTTTGTTTTTTGTTGCGAGGAGTAAATCTGCTTCTGTTTGTGTCTTTTCATTGACTGTGTTTGACCGCTACAGCCTAAAAATCACAAGTTGTGTTAATGCGTTAAAGAAATTAATGGCGTTAAAACAAATTTGCATTAAGTATTTACTGGCGAAGGGTCACGGGGAAGTTGGTCAACTCGTGCTCCAGTGTGACGATGGTTAATGTTGTTCTTGGTTGATGATGGAGCAGAACGATATAGGTGTTAATTAGAAGAATAAAAAGAGACCATCTGTCCTGATATTCTGTTCTCCATACCTGCATTTTCACCTGATCCTAGAACTGAGCCGGAGAAGTTAAACAGCTCCAGTTTATCTCACTTGGACTCGTTTCTTTAGTCAGTCTGAATCTGTTTGTGGGAGGGAAAGATGAGGCTGCTGTGAGTTGATCGCACGCCGGAAAGTTTTATAGAGTTTGTGATGTGCAGGTAGATGTCGTCCGCCCGGCGGTGAGATATCAGCTACTCGCTCTCATCACAAACACACTCGATTCATTTTCCCCCTACAGTGTTGTTGTTATCCAAATCTCCATCTCCATCTTCCTGTGCCGTCCACGCCTCTCCTCTCTCCTCCCAAGGCCATTTCTCAAAGCAGATTTTCCCCAAAGATGAAACAGCACTCCGGCTCCCACCTCCACATCAGACCTGATAGAGATTGAAATGTCATTTCCCTCTTTCCCCGGAAACTTGTGCCGCCGCGCTCTGGTCCTTCAGACCTCCCCCGTGTGTTATTCCATCTATCTGTCCTCACTTTTCTCATCTCATTGACTTTTGAAGTCGCTTCGCAGCAATTTGTTGTCGGTAAATCGCCCTCCCACGAAAAAAAAAACGTTATTTTTGTTCCCTCCTCTTCGATTGGTGGCGGCGACGGAACGTGTGTCAGAAGACATTATGCTCTCGCCCACTATCCTCAGAGGGAGTGTCGGCGAATCGCTGTTTTTAATCAGACGGGGGACGGCCGCTGGGATGACTACAGCAGACAGATAATCTCTCCAACTTCTAATAGGACCCTGATTTAGCTCCAGTGCTTTCCAAGCTAAGGTCTAAGGACTCTCCGGGGTCCTACAGGGAGTCCTTAACAGGTCACTCTGCAAAATGAGGAAAGTTAAGAACTATTTAATTGTGATTATAAACAAATGAGACCATTAGTGATCAGCTCAATTTCATCAGTGGGGTTGTGTTGCTGCTGTCGATACAATCAAGGAAGTTTAAACCTGCAACAAGCTCAGCGGTCCGGAGGAAATCTGGAGCGTAACGTAAAGACGCTATCTGCATTCATAAACACCTTTATTCATATCTGCATGTGGATTATATCAGAGGTTGTTAGAAATGATCTGATCTGCTTCATTTTCTGCATTAAGCCTCTGAGACCTGCTGGATAGCCGGCGATCCCGACCGATATTACTGTTTTTAAGAGGCTCATTATTAAAGCTAGAGTGAAGATACTGGTATCCTATGAAACTAGAAAACCTGATGAATCCATCGGTACCAACCATGTCATACTAGCTTGTCGTGAAGGAGGTTAAATAACGCTCCAAACTTATGCAAGATTTTGGCAAGGAAAAACTGGTCATTTTCAAAGGGGTCCCTTGACCTCTGACCTCCAGATATGTTAATGAAAATGTGTACTATGGGTACCCACGAGTCTCCCCTTTACAGACATGAGAAGAAAAAAAACACCTAACTGAGTCTAAATAGCAGCTGTGTAACTGTTAGTGGTCGGGGTGGAAACCAATAATGATGACAGATTGAGACTTTTGAGGAAAAGTGAATGATTTAATTTAAAAGTGGATGTTGTGTAAATGATGAGAGGAAGCTCCAGTGAATAGAAAGTTGATCTGATGACTGTCTAAGAAATAAAAAAAGGGACAAAGCTATTGACAGAAATCAGTAAAGCTCCCTTTGCTCACTAACATGCACTTTAAAGACGGTCCCTAACATCAGTGAGATCTCGTCCTCTATCTAGTTTTCCATCACGTCGAGTCTTTTCTCTCCCATTCAGCCTCTCGTCTCTCTCACAGAAGAGCTTTGCAATTATTTAATCGAGGTTGAAATTATCCACCCATTTTGTCCGTAATGAGGACTGCATTGTTACCGGCCCTTCTCAAATGAATCCATTAGAAATGTTGGAGAATGAAAATGAGCCTCAGACGGTGCTAATTTCTAATCCCCGAGGTAATTTGGAGTCGTTAACAACAATTTGTGCCTTTGAAAACTCGAAGCTTGCTAATTTGTGTGAATAATACATGGGACAAGATAGATATTTTTTTCTCCCCCTTTTCATTTTTTCCCCGAAGCCACAAAGATGGAGTCTTTTATTTTCTATCATGCGTGGGCAGTGAAGAATGACCGCTGAGCTCTTGGACGTCCTATAAAGAGGCTCAGTGATCATGACCGGACTGAGAATGAAACAGAATGATGAAAAACAGATGCAACTGCATATGAAAGCATCCCTTCAGTCAGGACCTTTACTCATTATGTGTGTATCATAAAGGAACTACATATGTCAGATTACATGGTTCTGTAATATATGTTGATTCAGATAAACAAGTTCAGAAAACTCTGGACTGAATATTAACACTTATCACAGATACTGTATATCCTCAGAGTATCTGTAGAGTCGTTGGTTTATATCTGATAGACAACACATTCATAATAATAACCAAAACTGAAATACAGGAGAAAATCCAAGAGTCAGAGCACATCCTGAACATGTTTATATTTCTCTAAGTAATACAGTATCTATTTATATTTATACTTAGATGGAGTTTACCTGCTTTGGGTTGCATTTCCAAACAACCCGACTCTTCCAGGGACGGGTATCGTTAAGTTTTAACTGTACTATTACTCTTATCGATCCAGTTTTTTAACGGTTGTCTAAACGGTTCTTTTTGTTGTTTCTTAAGAGAAAAACGTAAACAAATTAATAACAGAATTAACATTGCTTTATTTTGTCAAATATACTGACATTCGAGTAGCAACTGCAACAGCATTGTCATTCCGCTTCCTCTCCTTAGTAATATGTGTAAATTCAGCAGGTTGTCTGATCTGATCTGACGTCTGCTCAGTAAATTCTAATGTAATCCATCTCTTTAGATTCTGATATTTCTTGTTTGCATGTTGAAGTCATGTCCTGATGATGAGGAGGAACGAGGACTTTGATTCGTCCTCTGGGGACGAAGAAAATCCACAGAACATTTAAAGGAAATCTAGTGGTTGAGATATTTCTGCGGCTGTTTTTGAGCACGTTTGGAGGAAAAACAAGAAGAAATCATTGAGAGCTGTTTTTGTTTTTGTTTGTTGTCATTTGAAAATGAATCTTTCTTGTATTTCGCTCTAAGCCAGCGACGTTGTGCTCTAATCCTCTCAGATGGTCTGAATCAAGCATCGTGTGCTGATGAGAGTTAACGTCGAAATGATTGAAAAACAGATGTGTTTTTAGTTGTGTAATCAAGTGAAGGTTGAATGTGAAGTCCCTGCGGCAGTAGTAATTATCGAACACCCAGAATAGGTTGAAATCAAAAGCTGGGAAACGCAAATGTATGTAAAGTAATTTCCATTCATATCAGAGTGTTTTTCTTTGAAAAGGCCCCAGAGAGAGAAGCTTTGTGTAGATTAGAAACATCAAAGAGGATCCACAGCAGTGAAACACATCACAGGATATCTGGTAAAAGAGGAAAAACTGTCATGTCCATTTTCAAAGGGTTCCCTTGACCTCTGACCTCCAGATCAGTGAATGTAAATGGGTTCTATGGGTACCCACGAGTCTCCCCTTTACAGACATGCCCACTTTATGATAATCACATGCAGTTTGGGGCAAGTCATAGTGAAGTCAGCACACTGACACACTGACAGCTGTTGTTGCCTGTTGAGCTGCAGTTTGCCATGTTATGATCTGAGCATATTGTTTTATGCTAAATGCAGTACCTGTGACATTTTCATTTTTTTCCCGACATTATTCAAACCTTCTTTTTTTTTTTTCACATTTTTCGGACATTTTTCAGTCTTTTTTTAGGACATTTTTTGACATTTTTCAAGGTTTTTTTTTCGACATTATTAAAACTTTTTTTTCTTTTTTTTTCTGACATTTTTCAGAATTTTTTTTTTTGACATTTTTCGGACTTTTATTTATTTTACATTTTTTGGATTTTTTTTGGAATTTTTTTTTTTACATTTTTCCGACACATTTCAATTTTTTTTTTGACATTATTAAAACATAAAAAAAAAAAATTCCGGATATTTCTCAGAATTTTTTTTTTTTTTTTTTCGGACATTTTTCAACGTTTTTTTCGACATTATTCAATTATTCAATTTTTTTTTTTTTTTTACATTTTTCGGACATTTTTCAATTTTTTTTTCGACATTACATTTTTTTTTAAATTATTTTATTTTTTAATTTTTTCGGATATTTTTTCAGACTTTAATTGTAAATTTTTTTGACATTTGTCAGACTTTTTTGGGGACATTTTAGAATTTTATTTTTTTTTTTACATTTTTTGGACGGTTTGGACACCTCTGACCTCCAGATCAGTGAATGTAAATGGGTTCTATGGGTACCCACGAGTCTCCCCTTTACAGACATGCCCACTTTATGATAATCACATGCAGTTTGGGGCAAGTCATAGTGAAGTCAGCACACTGACACACTGACAGCTGTTGTTGCCTGTTGGGCTGCAGTTTGCCATGTTATGATCTGAGCATATTGTTTTATGCTAAATGCAGAACCTGTGAGGGTTTCTGGACAATATCTGTCATTGTTTTGTGTTGTTCATCGATTTACAATAATAAATATATACATACATTTGCATAAAGCAACATAGCAAGCTAAATAAAACTGTTTAATGTAGCATAAAAAGTGATGTTCACAGGAATGTGTTCTACCCACTGAGACTCGTCAACAGAAAGTAGAGTTCATTAGAGTCTTCGCCCACGCCGTCTGACAGCTGACAGCTGATCTGTGGGACGTACACACCGCAGTAGCAGCCAGGTGACGAGGGCTCCGCTCTGTAACACACATCCTCCAAAGTCATCACCAATCAAAAGGAAAGGGTGAGGAGGAGGTGAAGGTGTGGAAATAAAAGACAGAGTGTGGCGGGGAGTCGAGGCGGCGAGCAGCGTGAGGCGAGGTGAGAAACGCTGGCGAACGCTGGCATTTGGCTCTGCTGTCCACGGGAGAGTGAGCTACAGAAATACAGCTGGCGTAGCCTTTTGGATGACAGGAGGGGGAAAAAAAGAGGCATGACATTTGAGGAAAAAGGGAAAGAAGCAAGGAGGACAGGAATAATGCATGAGCAGCGGCGAAGTAGAGATTTACCCGCCGTGTTTGACCTCCGCTGGGAGCAGAGCACGACGTAAAGACAGAAGCTGGATGTGAAACCAGCATGGAGAGCACTTCAGATCACATCAGCGCTGTCAGGCTGGATTACATGATTCTGGAGGAATTCACAGTGATTTGATTTAAGCTTAACTTTATCAGGAAGTCTCTTTAAATTGAAACCATTCTCTCCAGAGACTGAAAACATAACTGAAAGTGCAAACATCAAACCGATGCTGAACAATGCTGCAGCCAAAAACATGACGAGACATCCCAGTTTATTAGGTATTACGTTTGTATGCAACGGCAAATATGTTTTGAGAGAATGTCATGCAGTTTTTGTCAACATAATGTTTTAATAAATGTGTCTGCGTAGTTGCAAAAGGTTCATACTGAGCATATCTGTAAGCTAGCAGCATGGAGTCTAGAGACGGCGGACTTTTCCTCTTGCAGCACCATCAGGTCAAATACATCTCCAACTCTTTGGTTTAAGATCAAATACCTGCAATATAACACTCCCATTAGGGGTGGGTGAGATATTAAATATACTATATGTATTGTGGCTTGTTCTAGTAAATGACTACATCGCCAACATCAAGTATAAATATTAATTTAACAGTTTTTGGCGAGTTTGAGTGGCATGGATGTGCATACAGTATGTGTTTTTGTATCTGGAGGGAAGCAGGGAACTAAACTAAAGAGCCTTTTATTTTCATCACAGCTTCAACAAATCAAGCTAAGAGCCCAACCTGCTCTCAGATCTGTCAGCACGTAGAACAGGACATCCTGTACACTGTAGACTAGCAGAAAGAGAAGAACGCTGCACTGTGATGAGGTTCCCACCGGGCCGGCATTCACATCCAGAGCACTCATAAGAGCTGCTGCATCACAGTGAAGTTAGAGTCTTTGCACCTGAGACGTGTTCAGAGACTTCAGGTGGATGAGAAGCAGCCAAATCATCACATCAAGTCTATTCTGAATCAAGCAGATGAGGCTGTTATTGCATTTCTGACGAGTTACTGCAGCTCTCTCAGAGAGACAGCAGAGGGGGAATCCACATGCTGTTCTCGTTAAAGCTTGTGGAAGCTGCAGTGATCGTCCTGGTAACCAGTTAGTTGAGATGCACCGGGGGTTTGTGTGACACAAAATGCTAATTTAATTCTGTGATCATTACCGGACCACTTCATTAAATTGCATGATCGTATCTCTGTGATTGTTTTAGGCAGAACGAGGAACACGTCGTTGCTTTCTGCAGGTTGTGTAATAAGCTGATGTGGTAATGAAACACCACACGTCCCTCAGCATATTGTTGGAGCATATCTCATATTTTTGTTGTCTCATCTTCGTCTCATTACCAGCTCCTCTCTCTCAGCACAGAGCAACATGGCTGCCGTAAGTCAGCGAAATGAGCCGCCGTTAGAAAGACTGGCAACTCACCTGGGGCCGTCTGGCATTTTGGAAAATCTATTTCTACTATTAATAATATAATAATTGTCAGGAATAATAGGTGGTCTGTTCACGGTGATGTGAAGCTCAGTCTCCTCGGTGCAGAACGGATTGTCTTTATTATTTCTTCACGGGGAAGTTTAGTTGTTAAAGTGCAGTAAAAAGTGTCTGTAGCTTTGATCCAAACCCCTTCACATCTGCCAACATCTGGACACCAGGACCTCACATTAAGCATTTCATCATCCATAAATTATCACTACAAGATTAAAGTGTGACAAACACGTAAAGCTGGCTTTGTCCACGACATCTGGACATATGGATAAACCCACAGAGATATATATCACGAGTGCGTCAAACATGATGGGTGATTTGGTTTGCCTGGAACATGCCAAGGAATAGATCCAGTCTGTATTATTTTGATTTCTTCTTGTAGTCCGACTAGACGAACAGGAAGTGCATCGCTGCCTCCCGCCGGTTAAAAACAACGAATTTGATCTTCGTAAAGGAAAATGATGTACGTGTTTATTTGCATATAGAACGGGGGAGTGGTAGCCGATCACAAGTGGTCACTGGAGACGCATGTGGAGACCAGCATGGATGACGCCATGCTGGTCTGGTCTACAGCTTGGAGCCATAAAGCTCCTCTATTAGATCTTTTTTCGGACACGTCAGGGGAACAGATCAGAGATCAGCGTTTTTGGATTTATCGTTGGTGCAACCAGCTACACAGCAACTCTTCATCATAGCGTTATTACTGTTAGCGGTTTGTTTAAAGTTTGGAGAAGTGTTTCAACTTCTTCTGTTTCCTCTGTTACCGTCTGCGAGGGACACGGGGTTGGTTTCACCTTAAAGGGGGCGTGGCCATGAGAGACTTCTCTGCATGACGTATTGCCGCTCTGGTGTTTGTGTCTTCATGCCAGTTTTGAAAATGATGTCTAGAAGGTTTGAGGACATGTTGGGGATTTGATTGACAGGTGCTTTAGTCTTTAGCCAGTCCTTAAAACACCCTTCAGGAAACAGGAACAGGAAATACTGTAAGGGAGCCGTATGCTCTGAAAACACCGTTTTATGAAACTGTCAGCAGGCTACATGACACTCCTTTAAAAGTAAATTACAGTTTTTATGGTGCTGTTAAAATTTAAAAGCCTCCAAAGCCCCAAATATTGCATTCATATGACATTAAGGGAAACCACCAACCGTGAGTCAGACTTTAATGCCATTATTTTATTTTATTTCTCCAACATTCATCTAATGTGTGCTGTAAATAGACAGCATTAAAAGGGCGGCCGGGGACACTGAAGGCATCCTGAAAACAGTAAACTGTCTCTCTGAAGCCTCGTTACAGATCCAGAGAGAACTAAAACATCCAGTCTGTCTTACTACATGATATTCTTCTTCTTCCTCTCATTTGTTGGTGTGATGGCCGTTCTCATGGTTCAGCAGTTCAAGTGAGACAGAAGGAAGACTGGAGAAGTTAATTTATCTGAGTGTTAATGAAGAACACCCCCACTATCTCACTCACATGAAGAAGAACGAGGGATTGAGATCATCTAAAGGACAGCGGAGCTGAGAATAGCTCCCTGATTATTAAACAAGCTCTCCCTCTTTCTTTCCTTCTCTGTCCTTCTCCGCCTCCTTTCTCTCGTCTCCATTTACCCTCGTTCTCCTCTCCATCACTCTCCTCTCGCTCTACGCCTCCTCCTCCTGTTCCTTCGCCTGCTTTTGTCTCATTGGGTTTCTCTCATCTTTAACTCTTGTGTGTGTTTGTTTGGAGGCCTCGGGAAAGAGGTTGTGTTGTACAGACTTTAAAGCCCTTTGAGACAAAGTTTGGATTTTGTGTTACATAAATTACTGAATTCTGCCTTATATCTTCCAGTATCCACACTGGATCTGTAGCTGTGAAGGGAAACACTCACCAGCAACATCTGGATGCAAGTAGACATGTCAGGATTAGGGGGGGGGGGAGACAAAATATCAATACAGCAATATATTCTATTACATCTTCTTGCAATACGTTATCGTCACACACCAAATATCAATATCTTTTATTTAAACATGTAGGTGCTCTAGACGGCTTAAAAGAGACTAGTTAGCTCTGCTAGTGTCTGTAGCACCAGCCCGTTCGCACGAATGTGCACAAATGCAAAGATATTGTCCAAGACATTTAGCGTGCAATAAATACGCCTTTCTTCATTTCCTTGTGTCTTTTTCTACGCCATGTATCTGCAATGTAAACGCACATATACATGCTACGGTAAGAGTTAGTGACGTAGTAAGTGAGAAAGATCACTGATGGTTGGGGAGGTGGATGGGTCCAACATAATAATAATAGTAGTAATAATATACTAAAATACTAATAGTCTCTAATTTCCGAGATTAAAAGTTGTAAATCGGTATACGTTGTACTTTATTCTCTTGTTAGACATGTTGTATTTTGCCAATGAGTTATCAGATAAATCCTAGAGATTTCTATTTCCGTTGTCTTCTCTGACGGACAGCCTCGGAGCGAGGCGAAGGTCCTGAAAGATACATATACGCGTTTAATTTTCATGTTCAGTCTGTTTTTTTCATGCATAAACATAAATAAATACAAATATAATTGATATATTTTGCACTCGGCGGCTCACGTTACAGCAGTGTTTAACGATGGTGTCTGTGGTGTGATGGGATCCCACCTATTTAGTCTGGCTTTTATGAAGTGCTTTATAGTTTTATAATTTTATGGTTTTTATTTTTAATACTTATTTTATTTAGAATCATCATTATAGTGTTTATTTTACTCTATTTTATTTAATCAAAATTTTATTATTTTAATACAATCTGCTTATTTTGTGTAGTTTCATAGTTGTTATTTTTTTTTTATTGTTATTTTTATTTCCTTGTATTTTAATTATCTTTTAATATCTTAAATACCCATCTCTTATTGCTTTCTTATTCAGTGAACTTTTATATTGGTTGTTTTGGTGTGCATTAGTCTCTAAGTCCATTTTTAACACTATATATTTTTGTCAATAACCTGTCCAGCACTTTGAATTACATTTGACTTGTTTGAAAGGTGCTATATAAACAAAGTTTGATCCAGCCTTGCAAAGTAAAGAGATGTGGTTCCTTTTTTATATAATTACATTTTTAATTTTTAATTTGTGACTTTAATCTCCGAGAATTTCTGATTTTTTTCTTGCAAATTTCTGACGTTATTATCTCAGAGAATATTCAAGTTTTTTCTTGTAAATTTGTGATTTTTTTTTTTTTTTTAATATTCCCCCATCTGTATTTTGTTTTGGCCCAAATACGCCGTCATAGTCTCCAATTTAACAAGCTATACAAAATGTATTTTCTTCGATATAAAAGGAGGACTGATGGATGCTAAATACAGAGAAGGACCAGTTTTTGTTTGTATGTATTATTATTTATTCATTAGTATTGTTTTCTGATCACTATTAGTGGAGTATGTAATTATCCTGCTGTATGTTGCCACCAGATCTTAATGAACACACAGTGTTATAACTAACAGCAGCATCATCATTAGCAGAGTAATTTGTGTGAGACGTCCCGGCCGTGTTAGCGATGTATTATTGTATGACCCCGTCTGGCTGTTTACATCTCTGCACGCTCTACAACAAGCATGTTTAGCTTAACACCGCTAATTAGGACATTCAGTCAGAGATTACAGAGCGTGTTCACATTAACTGTCAACTCCGATTAATCACAGCGAGGCTGATCTCACTGTTTTATTAGCCTCCTCTAATGTGAAAGTGACCCGCTTTTTATTGTATTGATTTTTTTCTTCTTCTTCTTTTTACGTTGATGCATGAAACTGTACATAAAGCGATTAGTTTAATTATGAAATACCACGGCAGACAACATGTCTGTATTCATAAGAGAGCGCTTCATGTGCAATTAAGCTCTCATAAGGAACGAAGCACTTAACTGCTGCTGAATGGATTCGAGGCATGCATGAGTGTGAAGCCCATTCAACCATCACCATCCCGTCCAATCAATACACTGTGTGTGTGTGTTTCCACGGTGACTGGGGTGCACACACACGGAGCCAGGCACGGATGCATGCAGTGCTATTAAGCAACGTGTACATGGACACACAGTCTCTAATGGGGAGCGCCTGGTGACAAGAACAAGCTGCTAAAAATCAAAGTGTAAAATGCAGCCTGGTATAACTCGGTGAGTAGTGAGCTGCACTCCCTTCTGATATTAACACACATTGTTCTGTAGCACCAAATATCAAAAAAGTATCCATCGCTGCATCAGATTAAACACAAAGTAGAGCTGATGGGAATGTCATTAGTTCTGCAGGTGTCTGGTCATAAACCTGGTGATGGCGCTAGATGAAAGGGATCAAAAGTTATGAATTATAAAGATAAAAATAAAAATCATGACTTATAATTTCTATTTGTTAAGTCGAAATGTAAAGTCCTACTTTTGACATACGCCAACAGCGGCGAAGTACAGCTCGCAGCAAGAACTACATTTTTCTGCGGCCTGGAGGCGTGTTTATGTGTTTCAGGGGGGAAGAAATTCTTTGTAACACAGGCCAACATTTCACAGGAGTCACAGGATGTGTTTACTGATTGGCTGAAGGTCCTCTCTGCTCGCACTTCGCCGCTAAAAGTTAAACTTTCCCAACTTTCATTTGGCCGCACTTCACTTCATCTTCTCTTCTTTATTTATTAGTATTATAATTTTTTTGCATGTGTGGTCTCATTAGACAGGGTTTCAGTGGAGACTGACAGGAAACATTGGAGCACAATAGATCTGCAACAAAGTTCTCAAACCAGCTTCAAACTCTGGAGTCCATTTTCTCTGCTTCCTCATGTCAGTAATTGGTAGTTACTTCTCTGCAACATGTAAAAACACGAGTACGATCCTCTCATATTGTGAGGACATAGTTGTATGAGAAGACTAGTTTTTTTTGTCCTAATTAGTTCTTTTTGTGTGTGGCTGAAAATGCATTGAATGAACACATGCTGGAGTGGTTTGTTGGCAGAGATGTCTCTTCATTTTCTCCGGCCTTATTCACTCCGCTCGTCTCATTTGCAGCCGCACATGAAATCCAATGAGACCAGTGAATAAATTGTGAGATTGCAGCCTGTGAGCTACGTAGCTTTTGCTTAATTGACGAGTTCTCAGCCTGTTGCGTTCACCTCTCTTCTTTTTCTCTGATGACACAGGAGGTCATTAAAGCTCACCGTCATCTCATTGACGCCTCTGTACAGTTTACGCTGTTTACATCTTGTCTTCTCGTTGTCTTTCTGCAGCTCGCTACGTGGGACTCAATTCACGGACTCAATGGCAGTCTGAAGGAGAGTCGAATAGAGAACGGCATGCAGGGAGTGACGGTCAAAGTGGTCACTTTACTGGTAGGTGACATCTGGAGCTACTTCTTGGTTCACGATTACGTGGATTATATACAGATTTATCTGAGCTTGTAGTAGAGCCGAGTCTGAAAATATCCACCGTACAGATAACCTAAATAACATGAGTCGAGTCAACAATTCCCCCACTGATACCTGAGAAAATATACATGCACATGTAACACCAAACCCTGCATTAATAACACACTGCTACATGTTTAAATCAATCGTGTTTGTTTAAAATTATCAGTTTGTGTCCGTTAGGAGGAAATACAATCTGTGATGTTTGCTCCACTCTGTCAATTTAGTTCTTTAAACATCAAGTTCAATTCTCGATATATAAAAAAAAAAATTATAATCTCACACTCCAGAGCACAAAATACACTTCAGTGAATCCACAGAAAAATCCTTCAGTCAATAAAGAAAACCGACTTTCTACAGCTCAGTTAGCTTCTCACAGTTTTTCTTATTTGTGGGGATTCGTCTGCTTTGACTCCTCTCACTTCCTCATGTTCCTCCACACAGAACTTTCCCCCACAACACTTCTTTTTTTTTTTGAAGAGGGCATCAATCCAGCACCTTGGCTTAAGCAGCGCCTCCGGTCAGTGTGATTAGTTTAAGAGATACAAACAGCCGAGCGCTTTTCGGCCCTGATCCCAGAACAGCGGCAGGTTGTTCCGGAGCTCCCTCCTGTGCTGGCGCTGCAGCGTGGAGACGCAGGTCTAACCGAGCGAGACTAATACCTTCACCCTACGGTTGATCCCCTGCAGCTGCAACACTTCCCGCTCTGAGCGCTGCCAGCTACACAACACTGTAGATACACACTACCTGAGCACTGAGTTCCTGTCTACTTTAAAGCCCCATGTTTATCAGATCATATGAAACGGCAATGAAATCAGCTCCGCACACGGTTGACGCTTTGAATAGTTGTGTTTTTGAAAACAGTCGATCAATGGCCGGATTAAACGGGCAATAAAAGGTGTTTTTTATGTGCTTTTTGGTTGAAGCTGCAGCTGTGTTGAACACACAGTAATGTAAAGACAAGTGTTGTTCTTCAGTGCTGAGGCTTTTATCCTTTCTAACACCCCCCCCCCCTCTCTCTGTTTCTGCAGGAGGATCCTTTTGTCATGGTGGCAGAGAACATCCTCGGGCAGCCAAAGAGATATAAAGGCTTCTCCATCGACGTCCTGGACGCCCTCGCCAAAATCCTGGGCTTCAAATATGAGATCTACCAGGTGGGAATGACTGACATGTCACATGACTCATTGATCCTTTATCTGACTGAGGTTTGTGAAAGTTAGAATCTATGGGCCCGACCACGGCTCTGAAATATCAGTAAGTTAGAATCTATGGCCCCGACTACGGCTCTGAAATATCAGTAAGTTAGACTCTATGGTCCCGACCACGGCTCTGAAATATCAGTAAGTTAGAATCTATGGCCCAGACCATGACTCTGGAATATCAGTAAGTTAGAATCTATGGCCCCGACTACGGCTCTGAAATATCAGTAAGTTAGAATCTATGGCCCCGACCATGGCTCTGAAATATCAGTAAGTTAGAATCTATGGCCCCGACCATGGCTCTGAAATATCAGTAAGTTAGAATCTATGGCCCCGACCATGGCTCTGAAATATCAGTAAGTTAGAATCTATGGCCCCGACCATGGCTCATAGTGTTAAAACATTGATATCCACGTTGGCCTGTGTATGCACGCCACATTCTGATTGGTTGGTTGGACGCAGCAGTCACAATTTGTTTTCTGACACCGTCTCCAAAGCTCATAATTGTCTGTTGGTGGATTTGTGTGAAAGTGAAACAAACCCACATATTGTATAGCGGTCTCGAGGCATGTTGGAGCTTGAATATTGGATGAATAACTACAGCTTTCATTTTATTTTTTCATGAGGTTGAGACTCTGAAATACGGACTTTGGGATTTTGGTTTGAGGTTGTTTTTGTTGTTGTTGTTGTTGTTGAAATGAGGTCTTGAACTGGTGGCATGAACTCAATAAACCTTATTAATCTTCCCTCCAGGTGGCAGATAGTAAATATGGATCTCAGCTTCCCAACGGCTCGTGGAACGGCATGATTGGTGACCTCATCAACAAGGTAAAGCAGGAATTTATTATTATTATTTTGAAAAACAAGCCCCATCCTGAGCTTCCTGTTGAGAAACACTTACTCTATGTTTAAGAGGACTTGAAGATGTAAAAAACAATGTGAAAAAAGCATAATATTTCAAAAAGTGCATATAGTATTTGTTATTGATTGGCTCTTTTCCTCTCCCTCCTGCTCCAGAGAGCCGACCTGGCGGTGTCGGCCATCACCATCACACCGGAGAGGGAGAACGTGGTCGACTTCAGCAAGCGTTACCTAGACTACAGCGTCGGCATCCTGCTGCGAAAACCCGAAGAGAAGATCAACATCTTCTCTCTGTTTGCGCCCTTTGACCTCGCCGTGTGGGCCTGCATCGCCGCGGCCATCCCCGTGGTGGGAGTGCTCATCTTCCTGCTCAACCGGCTGCAGGCGCTGCGCTCCTCCTCCAACCAGAACGCACCGCCAGGCCAGCCCAACGGCGGCGTGGGGTCCGGCTCTCTGCACAGCGCCATCTGGATCGTTTACGGAGCGTTCGTACATCAAGGTGAGAGAAAAGATGGTGATGGAAGAAACGCAGAGTGAGACGGTGAAGAGTGAGGTTGTTCTGAAACTGCCTTCACACCAAATGAGAAGTGACTTTTTGAAATGAATGCTAATAGATAGATAGATAGATAGATAGATAGATAGATAGATAGATAGATAGATAGATAGATAGATAGATAGTAACTTTATTGATCCCGAGGGAAATTCAAGTTTCCAGCATCACAGTTCCATAGTGCAAACATATTAGTAAAAACCTCACAGGCAAGTAGTACACATGTTAGTAAAAAACGTCACAGGTGAGTAGTACATATATTAGTAAAAAAGACACAAGTAGTAACAAGACACATGTAAGTAATACAGAGTATAAAACAAGATATGCAATGTGCAGAAGAACTGTTAAAAATGAATATAGTGCAGGGTAAACAACTGAGATACAGGACTATTTAAAGAAAAAGTGAATGTAGTGCAGAAAGGGATATAGTGCTGGATAATAAAATATAGGAGAAACAGATATTAAGAAATGTCAGATATGGAATATAATACAGGATATGAACTGAGGTAGAGAAGTAGTCATGTTGCTCTGCTGGATGTAGACATAGGTTACTGTTTACTTACATGTTAGTTGTTGTGGCCAAGAAAGTCCGTTATTGGAGCTCTTAAGTTTCCTGATTGAACACCGTACTTCACAGTTCACAGGTTTGATTCCTGCAGCAGCTCTGCATACAAACATCAGCTGTTGTTGTTCTCACAGTTTAGCATCTCAGCCGTTTGGCTGAAATCAATCAGGAGTGATCACAGCAACGGGAAGATAATCTGCCTTGTAAAGACGGATTTCAGTTTGATTTTGTTGAGTTTTAATGTGGAGCTGTTACACGGATTACACAGCAACAGAAGAGGGAAACAATGATCACGGGAGGATTTGTAGCGTCTGAAATATTTAGCAGAGAAGCCGAATCAAGGACATAAAACTTTAAAGTGCTTAAATGAATTAGGGGGAGGCTTACAGAGCACAAAGCTCCAGGAAATGTCACAGTGAGGTAATGAACGGAGGTTTCTGTGTGTGGGAAGCTGTGTACATCCATGTGTGTGTTTGTTACAGTGATGGTTGAACAGTTTCTTTTCCAAAACATATCCTCTCTCCTAAATATGTGTACGTTTTCAAAATGCCCTCCAAAATGTCCTCCTGCAGGACAGTCATCAGCAGATTGCTGCACAAATCTCTGAACAAAAAGACAACGGTTGATGAAGACAAGTTGACCCTTACTGATGTCAAATGTTCTTTCCCAAAACTGTCCTCACTTATCAAAACGGTCTTCCAAAAAATGTCCTTACTTAATAAAACTGTCCTCATTTTTCAAAAATGTCATTAGTTTCCAAAGATGTCCTCGTTTTTTAAAGCGTCCTCCGTCTCAAGGTCTAGAACTCGAGTGTCCTCACAAAGGTAGAAGTACAACAAAACACATCAGTGAAACACGCGTGTTCATGTCCACATACACAAGTGGATCCACACACATGAACACACACTTTCCCAGCAGAGGCACCCAGCTGCATCTATTATGGTCTGGCAGGTTGCCTGGGAAACCTTTTAGGCCTAACGGGTTGTGATTAGATGCAGCCGTGCAGCCGCTCTGCTCGCTGTGATAAAGCGGCGCTCTCACCTGCTGGTTGAATCGGGCGCCAGGTGGACTCTCCTGGTCGCCGAGGGCAACCTGTAACCGAGAGGTCGCGGGTGCGATCCCCCCGCAGCATGTGTCCGTTCACACCTGAGTGATCAGAACGTGGACTCTCAACACGTAGCAGCTCTGAGAAACGTTTGAACACACTTGTAAATCTCTGAGTAATGACCTCTGTGTGTGTGTGTGTGTGTGTGTGTGTGTGTGTGTGTGTGTGTGTGTGTGTGTAGGCGGGGATGGTATGGTCGCCTCGGTGGCTCTGAGGATCGTCATGGGCAGCTGGTGGCTCTTCACGCTCATCGTGTGTTCGTCGTACACCGCCAACCTGGCAGCGTACCTCACCGTGTCCCGCATGGACCACGCTATACGGTAAGGCGCACACACACACACACACACACACACTCACACACACACACACACACACACACACACACCCTGACATTAACAGCTTACTGTGTGTCTGCAGCTATGACACGATGGATGTTAACGAATACGTTATTCAGATATGAACAGATGATGCACAAGCTCTGATCAGACACAAACAGAATCTGAATTGTTGCAGTGATATTTATTGTTTCTCACTCGTTGACACTTCGCTACAGTTTAGAAATGATATAAAAATGTGCTGTTTTATTCAGTATCAAAGTAATCCAGGTGTCTGTACAGAGCAAACAGACTTTTTATGATGCAGATTTACTCGACTATTATTGTTACCTCATATTGAAGGCTGGCTTCTCCCGATTCGATACTATCACGATACTTGGGTGCCGATTGGATATGTGTTGCAATCTTACAAGTATTGTGATTCAATATTAGGATTTATTGCAATTTTTGGAAAATATCTAAATTAATACAGTAAAAATGTTTGATTTTCAGCATGTATGTTGTCAGAGTTTCCTGAAGTAAAATATATCAGTCGTTGTCTGGAATTGTTCATTACATTTTTTCCAGCAACCCAAAACGAAGTCTACATCAAATGCAAATCTCCACTTCAGCATTCATTGAATCTCTATAAAAGCCAAGACTTGTACTTAGCATTTATTCTCCGCACTCTTGAATGAATCGCCCTTCACGGAGTGACGTGTCAGGGATTTGTTGATGAAAATGTCAGCTTGGATTTGATTCTCAGATGAGAAAAGAGATGGAGCAGGATGGAGGTCATGTGAAGTGACTGTTTTGTTCCTCTAGATGGGAAATGAGAGATAACATTATTTATTCATACACAAGATAAATTGGCAAAAACACGATGGTGAACCTGAGCCGCACTTTTTTGTCAAGTATGTCAAGTATGTCTGAAAGGACCTTCAGGGAGTGAGAGAAGGAGAGAGAAATGGAGAATACTAAGAGAAAGAAATACTCAAGCAGGAGCAAAAATAAATGCAAACTGATGAATATTAGTTTATGACAGAGATTCACATGCCAAGTTCACACCATAGGGGTGAATTATATAGATTTCTTTCCTGGGAGGTAAAGATTAAAATCAAAAGTTTAACATATAAATGCTGTTGCATTGTACTTATTATTATTTTAGTTATTTTCACTATTTTAAAGACACCAGAATGCAGGAAACAAAATCTCTGAAAGTCAAATTTTTCTGTGGGAGGACCCTCAGACTCCCCACTTTGGTTTTGAAATCCTCCCTTTTTTTTAAAGCATCAAGGTTGGCAAATATGTCTGTTGCGTTTTGTTACTCTGTGACGATCTTTGGTTCAGTACCTGCAGCTTCAAAGCCACAAAATTGCCTTTAGTGCTCTGTGCTTTATGTTTATGGACAACGTTGGAGCTGAAATACGAACAAAAAAAGGCCTCCGACGATCAGACGCTGGTTATCTGGCATGACGTCTGTCCCAGTCTGGACTGGAAATAGAGTTGTTCGGTCTTTGAAGGTGAAATCTAAGCAGGTAATCCAGCGGGCCACACACACACACACAGAGGAGTGATGCTGATTGAATCACGGGATAAAAAGATGGTTCAGACTTTGATGTTCTCTTTGGGGTGAAACAAAAAATGCTGGTTTTGATCTTCTGCATGTAATGCTGGCTCGGACTGTTGACACCATTTAACCCTCAACACCCAGAGGTGTTTGAGAAATGCCCACTTTACATCACTATCATTTGGGCCGGGACGATACACCTATCTCCCAATTCAATAAGTATTGCGATTTTTAAGTATTGCGATTCTACAAGTATTACGATTTATTGTGATGTTTGTTAACTTTTTAAACACTATACCATGGGAAAAAGTTGAATCAGACACTTCTAGGGACTTTTACTTTGGAAAATATCTAAATTAGCACAGTGAAAATCAGATCAAAAAACAGATCAATCTGACTGATCAAGGATTCAATGTGATCGACCGGGCTGCAGGCAGATTATAAATATTTCCACAAGCTTTTAGCACAAACTTTTCTGGTTTCCCACTTTTGTTATTTCATGAAATTACAGCTTTTCATTCTGTGAAACACAAATCGTACCTGGAGGTCTGTGTTTATCACTCTGTGTCTGGAACATTAAATTACAGCCCGTCTGAACTGATTCAGGTTCAGGAGGTTCACTGGGATGAAAGCTGCTGATTGGACAGCTGTGTGACGATTATTTTCTTCTCAACAAGGAGGACATAGAGTTTTTTGTGAGGGACTATTTTCAGAGGTGGAATAATCCACATCTGTTTTTTTAGTATTTGGGAACACTGCAAACACACATCTCCTCCTGCAGAGGTACATCCTAAATTTAGATATTTTTATTCACGAGGAAAATGTATAAAGCTGTACGTGAAATGCAAACGTTCAGAACTTCTCTCTCTATTCTCAGCATCATCAGCGTTGCAGAATAAACCGCCGCTTCCCACAGAACCAGAGTAGAGGTCAGCGTGTTCTCCGCTAACAACAGGAGGGTTAAATGTTAGAGAGACTGAGAGTTTCAACCAGAGACTTTCTGCTTTTTCACATGCATTAAATACTTGAACTCTGGTGTCGTTTCTTTATGGAGAAATATTCACGCTGAGGGCTTTTTTTTTCTTTTTTTTTGTCCACCCTCGAAATTTATAAAATTTCTAACTGCATCAGCTCAACTTCTTCTACTTCACAGCCTCGCTGGTGGGTTTGTTCAATCACAGATGATTTGCAGCTTTTTCTCTTGAGGTGATTAGCGAGCATCCCTCTTTTTAGGTGCCTCCTTAAGATTAATAATAAAATGTGTGAGAGACTCCTGAGGTTGAATGACACAGAGTCGGATCAGGACAATCAGTTTAAAAGCTAATGTTACACAGAGAGTCTGCATGGAACAACTGGATCTAAATCTACACATCTTCTAACCCTAACGCTGCCTCCTAGAAGATACATTTCAAGTTATTTATTATCAAATGCACAAAAATTACTACTACTTTACGATTTTGAAATAGATTTTTTTAACGCCAGAATCGATATATTTGCTTCATTTTAGTCTATGTAGAGGTAGAAGGAAGTCACCGCTTTTATTGTTGAGTAATGAGTGTTGAGTAAGGTGTTTTTTCACCAGACTCTGTTGAGAGGATTAATAATAATGATAATTATAGATGATATAATTATACATAATGTTTAGTTTAAGGCATCTATTTCCCATTTAGTGTATTTATGTAGTTTGGCTTGATGTTGCACCCAACTTGTAAATGTAAATGAATATATTTTTAGTTGATTTAAAAGACCGTGATTGTTGAGCGACTCCATGTAAAAGCTCCATAAACGATACAGGATGAGTTTCTGAGGTCCGTGTCCTTCAGAATAAAGCTAACACGTTTCATATATCTGTAGCAGCTAAATGTAATGTGTAAATCGGAGCTTTTATTCATGTTTTCATAGAGAATCAAAGCGCAGGGAAGCAGAACTGATGCCCAGAAATATAGATCTAATGAATGACACCAAAGAGCAGCGATGATAAAAGACGATGAGTCTGTAAACGTCCGCCTGCAGATGAACACTGTTTGAAGTTAATTCCAGATAAATAAATAGCTCGGCTGTTGATGATGTTTGTTGAATGATGATGTTGAATCGTACGGTCGGCCTCGAGGGACAGACTGGATTATATTCCATACATCTGCAGAATCCAATTAGACTTCATCTCTAACCTCCACCAGCGCTGCAAGTATCTAATTAAAACTGCAGCGGCGTTATAAACGTTTCAGTCAACACCGTCCTGGCAGCGGCTCGTCTCCGTTCACTCAGAACCACGTGCACGACAACACGGTCCAGAATTAATATGGACATTAAGACAAAATCCAATTCCAACACAAAAACATCCTGTGACGTACCGCCGTAGAGAACAGGACGAGTCTTTCCTCGTAAACATCTATTACTGCAACAACAAGTGAACCTGAACCTCCAGCTAGAACCGGACCTCCCGCTGATAGAACCAGACCTCCCACTGATAGAACCAGACCTCCCGCTGATAGAACTGGACCTCCCACTGATAGAACCGGACCTCCCACTGATAGAACCGGACCTCCCGCTGATAGAACCGGACCTCCCGCTGATAGAACCAGACCTCCCTCTGATAGAACCGGACCTCCCACTGATAGAACCGGACCTCCCGCTGATAGAACCGGACCTCCCGCTGATAGAACCGGACCTCCCACTGATAGAACCGGACCTCCCGCTGATAGAACCGGACCTCCCGCTGATAGAACCGGACCTCCCGCTGATAGAACCAGACCTCCCTCTGATAGAACCGGACCTCCCGCTGATAGAACCGGACCTCCCGCTGATAGAACCGGACCTCCTGCTGATAGAACCGGACCTCCCACTGATAGAACCAGACCTCCCACTGATAGAACCAGACCTCCCGCTGATAGAACCAGACCTCCCGCTGATAGAACCGGACCTCCCGCTGATAGAACCAGACCTCCCTCTGATAGAACCGGACCTCCCGCTGATAGAACCGGACCTCCCACTGATAGAACCGGACCTCCCGCTGATAGAACCGGACCTCCCGCTGATAGAACCGGACCTCCCACTGATAGAACCAGACCTCCCTCTGATAGAACCGGACCTCCCACTGATAGAACCAGACCTCCCACTGATAGAACCAGACCTCCCTCTGATAGAACCGGACCTCCCGCTTATAGAACCGGACCTCCCACTGATAGAACCAGACCTCCCACTGATAGAACCAGACCTCCCGCTGATAGAACCGGACCTCCCTCTGATAGAACCAGACCTCCCACTGATAGAACCGGACCTCCCGCTGATAGAACCGGACCACCTCACACGTCCCGTCAGCGTGTCCAAACAGCAGACAGAGAAACATCTGCTGCACTAATGCATCATGTCCCACCTGTCATTATAATATATTATAATATATTATAATATAATATAATATATTATAATATATAGCTCGTTAGCATCGGTGGATGTGACGGCGTTAATAACACACTAAACAGTGAACCACATGTTCAGTTCTGATCACTGTGATCATTTACTGTCACTTCCTGTTTGAGATCCACTGACTAATGTTGCTGTTTTTGGTTGTCATTTAAAAGCACTTTTTCCTAATGATTTTATTTGTCGATTTATATATTTTTTTCAAGTATTTAATCCTCTTATCAACATGGGAGTGGACAAATATGCTGCTTTATGCAAATGTATGTATATATTTATTATTGGAAATCAATTAACAACACAGAACAATGACAGATATTGTCCAGAAACCCTCACAGGTACTGCATTTAGCATAAAACAATATGCTCAGATCATAACATGACAAACTGCAGCCCAACAGGCAACAACAGCTGTCAGTGTGTCAGTGTGCTGACTTCACTAAGACTTGCCCCAAACTGCATGTGATTATCATAAAGTGGGCATGTCTGTAAAGGGGAGACTCGTGGGTACCCATAGAACCCATTTACATTCACATATCTGGAGGTCAGAGGTGTCCAAACCGTCCAAAAAATGTAAAAAAAAAAAAAAAGTTCGAAAATATCCCCAAAAAAGTCTGACACATGTAAAAAAAATTTACAATTCGAGTCTGAAAAAATATCCGAAAAATTAAAAAATAAAATAACGAAATTTTTTTTTTAATAATGTCGAAAAAAAAATTGAAAAATGTCCGAAAATGTAGAAAACAAATTAAGAAAAAAAAGTCTGAAAAAAGAAATTGAATTATGTCGAAATTTTATTGAAAAATGTCCGAAAAATGTAAAAAAAAATTGAATAATGTCGAAAATAACATTGAGAAATGTACCAAAAAAAAATAATAATAAAAAAAAAAAATTCTGAAAAATATCCGGAATTTTTTTTTTTTTCTAAGTTTTAATAATGTCCAAAAAAAATTGAAATATGTCCGAAAAATTTAAAAAAACAAACAAAGAAATTAAAAAAAAAAAAAATTCTGAAAAATGTCCGAAGAAGAAAAAAAAAAAGTTTGAATAATGTCGGAAAAAAACCTTGAAAAATGTAAAAAAATGTCCCAAAAAAGTTTGAAAAATGTAAAAAAAAAAAGGTTTGAATAATGTCGGGAAAAAAATGAAAATGTCACAGGTACTGCATTTAGCATAAAACAGTATGCTCAAATCATAACATGGCAAACTGCAGCCCAACAGACCCCTTTGAGTATTATTATCACTTGACCTTTGACAGCCCTAATAATAAAGAACAGTATTCATACATGTAGGTTTCATGATGCAGTTTTAAAATTCACTTTGAATTTTTCAAAGTACCAAATCAATCTTTTTTCTTCTTTTCATCTTTACTTTTGTTTATTAGAAAATCAATATTGTTCCTGATGTTTGTTTTGATGAATTTCTAACTTCTAGCTGCTGTTGTTATTTCTTATTAAAATGAAAACCACTCCGTGTCGTTGAAACATCTCGAGGCAGCTACGAGAAACTAATCAGTCAGTCTCGAGGGTGTCGCTGATTAATAACCGGTCTCCCACCTCTTTAAAAAGACAACAAATCACTTGACTGTCAGATCTGAGCTCTTCTTAAGAGCAGAGCCGTGATTACGTTTACTGTCAACTTACAAAGTCATCATCAGCTTTAAAGCCAGAACAAGTTGCATTCTACAATTACACATATTTTAGAAAAAAAACAACTTAAAATATGACGTAAATACAAGGGATTCAGTGTATGTGTCAGTGAGAAGGCTGGTAATCATTTAGACCATAAAGTATGAGGATACAATCAACAGAGAAAATACATGAACAGTTAAATGAATGACTGAAATCTGAAGTTTTCTGAGTTTGTTTTTAAATACTTGGTTGTTGGAGAACAGTGGCCGAAATCCGGCACAATCATTGATGAGCGTTGGTGATTGACGAGTGGCCCAAAGCTGGGCCGAGTTTGGCTAACTGGAGCTGATTTTTGGCTAAATGTAGACCCCCAAACCTCCAACCGAACCCTAAACTGTACATGTGGGACACTGCCGAGTGTGTAAACACGGAAAAAAAATGCTATTTTACATTCTTATTAACCGAGATGTCCAGATATCCGGACACCGTAACACCTCCTCACTCGTGTCTCCGTGTCGTGTCCTCCAGGTCGTTCCAGGACTTGGCGCGGCAGATCGACGTGGACTACGGCACGGTGAGGGACTCGGCGGTCTACGACTACTTCAGGAACAAAGGCACCAACCCTCTGGAGCAGGACAGCACCTACGCTGAGCTGTGGAGGACCATCAGCAAGAACAACGGCATGGACTACTCCGTGTCCAGCCCGTCGGAGGGCATACGCAAGGTAAGAGCCGGTGCAATTCTTGCAGAAATCTCCAAAATGTCAAAAGTTTTTGATCCCAAATCACAGTATGTCTTTTTCTGTGGTGTTCCTCAAGGTCTTGGTGTCTTAATGTGGTATTTTGGAGGGATTATTGATCATTTTTATTATTTATTAATAGATAAAAAATGGTTAAATTTAGCACCAAATCTGTGTAACAAATGGTATCAAACCAAAAAATTGCTGCAACAACTTATGAGACATAATAGAGCATGGGGATGGACATCATATACTTCTATCATAATGTTCTAAACCCTTATACACTTTCACAATTTATTTTACTTAATTAATGAATTGACAGTTTTAAACAGAAATCAAACGTTCATACCAATCGATTCCGTAGGTTTTATAGTTTCATATAATACCGATATCCTCAGACTGATCCAGCTGCAGCCGGTCTTAAAGACAGAAATGTTGGTCTTAATCACGGGTTTTAAAACCATAATAATTATCAATTCGCCAAAATTTAGCGTAACTTTGGAGCGTTATTTAGTGTTCTTCCCAACAAGCTAACATGACATTGTTTCTAGCTTTAAAACCGAGCCCGCTACAACCTCCAACAGACAGGAGAAGTGGATCGAGTGCATTGATGCAATAACTGTGTTGTTGTAGCAGTTTAGTAACATTCGCCTCCTATCAACAGCATCAGGTTGGATATTAAACAACATAGCTATGCATGCATACATTAATGCATTCCAAGGCAAGGCTCTACTGCTCTAAACTTGAGAACAGAACCTGGTTTTTACCTTTTTGTCCAGTGTCGATGCATCTCATTGTTGAGACTTTATGTACTCGATATTGCTGTGATCAGTGATCACAAGTGTTAGTTATAGTTAAAACCTTACAGTTAAGCATATTAATCACAGGACATGATCTGTTAGAATAATGCTGTCCCCTCGTACCCGACTGAATCGGACCGTACCGGCCTGCTTTCACCACTGAAGTGGAGTCTAAAGATCAAACCTAGAGCACAATCAATAAACAAACATGAAGAAAAAATAATGTTCATCTCCTGCATCAAAAAGTTTCTACTCTCAAATACCGGAGCATCAACAGGAAGAGTGTCTGAATGGAGCCGTACCAATACTCATATATATTTATATTATATTTAGACGTGTAATCTGAGCTTCTTGTCTGAGACTCTGAATCATGTTTGAGTTGTGACCTCGTGAATCAATGAGCCGCTCTATCAGTCACTATACAGTTTGATCTGAAGTGTTTTCATTGGCTGTGATTCACTCTGATGTCATCATCAGGTTTACTGTGTGTTTAATGTCACATGGAGCTGTAAACACACACACACACACACACACACACACACACACACACCTCCTGTTTTGTTCACAGCAGGCAAACATACAAAGACACTCCTCTGTTTACCCATCACTTAATTGCAACAGCAGTTGCACAATACACCAATTAGTGAAGCTGTGTGTGTACAGTATTATGCTCATAGATCTCCCAAAAAGCCGATGACAAATTAGCGTCGGAGACAAATCGGCTCTGAGGGAATCCATTATTCAGCCATTTGCATGATAAACATCCCCCCCCCCCCCAGTCCTCCCACTCACATCCCAACAGTGAAGCTGCACCGAGGACACTCTCTGCTTTGTTCTGGAGGCGAGAGCATCTTTATCACTGAGAGTAGTGAGCAGAGTGAGACGTGGTGCAGAGAAGCTCTCAGATCTGACTGTAACATGAGGCTGGACGTCTTTATAACACCGCTGCACGGTATACCGATACTAGAAAGGTATCACGATACGCTGCCGTTAAAAACGGTACGATACCCCGTTTTATTAGTACCGATACTTTGTTACCATACAACGTGTTACATCTGCCTACCAAATGTCATACATGTAGGTGAAACCTGAGCGAGGGGTTCATTTATTCCAACGTTGTAGGCGACTTAAGCCAGAGACTCTTAAAATAACACATTTTTCACCACGTCTGCAAAGTTTAACAACTTTTTGAGCACCTCAAATAATAATAATAATAATAATTCCTACAGTTTCACTTCCCGACGTTAAAGCTGGGGTCTGCGATCTTGGAAAACTAGCATAATTTGAAAGTCGCATCGCCTCAGGAGCTCCGTCTAAGCCCCCCCCTCCCCTCGAAACTCCTTATAAGGCAACGCCCCCCACACACATGCACGAGCACCGCCGCATCTTAACTACTTCACATTTTTCGTAGCTATTTCAACACTAAATTCACTTCTGAAAAATGTTGAGGCGAGAAATCAACGGTGTAGATTTAGAATATTGACAGTTTTACGAGGTTAGATGGCGAATCAAACATTTTCTCAACTGTTGTCGGAGTTTAGAAGCTCCACAAACTGCCGGCACAGCTAGCTAGCTCCTGCCGGGATCGCCACCTCTCCACCCGAGCATTCACTCACACAGACCCCGCTATGAGCTGGAGCTCTCTCAAGAGACCGGTCTCGTAGACGAGGGGCTTTATTTCCTTGTTGACGGAGAGGGGAGGGGGGGGGGGGGGGCAGCAGCTCGCTGGAGAGCCGGCCACAGAGCAGCAGAGAGGGGAGGGACAGAGAGAGATACCTGCTGAGACAACACCACCCTTTTTAACATTACTCTAATATCTGGAGGGAAATCAGTCCACTCGTTTGTTTCTGTAACTGAAAAAGCAGTTTGAGTAACGTAAATTTTGTTCGGCAATGTTTTCTATCCGCCGTCTCCCCTCGTTGATAATCCTGTTTGTCTGACTTCACTTTGAGCTGTTAGAATAAATAGTTTAAATCTGCAGTATTTTATAAAGTAAACTAACAGAACATAAACAACTAAATCAAAGTTGTATTTTTCGATAATATGGTAATAGTGGTAGGAGTTCGTTCTCGTTGTCCGGTGTTTTAAGAGCTGAGTTTTCTCTTCCACTCTCCAGTGAACGTGCGGCGGAGACGCGCTTTGAGTTCACGCTGGTGCACGCTGAGGCTAGAGTACGAGCAGGGAGGCAGGGAGGCATCTGATTGGTTCCTTACAACCGGGACCATTTTTACTGACTGGTAGACGTTTTTACAGGATTACAGCAGCTACAGATGACGGATCTTTTCCGGTCTTTTTTCAGTGCTCATAAGAAACGGATTGCTGTCGGGGTGTAAAGACCATTTCAACCAATATAACAAAAAGTGTATACTGGATAAATCGCAGACCCCAGCTTTAATAAGTGTGTTCAGATGAGCCTGATATCACACGTCTCTGTGTGTGTGAGCTGCTCTCTGACTGTAGATCTGAGCTTTGTGTTCTTTGATTCATACGAGCCTTTTTCCTGCTGAACGCTGCTCCGCTCTCAGCATCCCAGCGTGGCGTCACGTAGCTTCGACATCGACGCCGCGCAGCTTTATTCTCCGGGTTACCTGGAGAGAGAAAGAAAAAGCCCCACTGTTCTTACACCATGAGAGGTAAACACAGAGAGAGCCTGCCGAGGCTAACGGCAGCAGCTACAGGCCATCGGAGCAGCACAGACGGGCTAATTAGGTTTTAACAGCGTGAACGGATCCCATGACTGAAGTCTCCGTGTTACCGTACGAGGAGGGAGGAGAGAGGAGAGAGGAGGGAGGAGGGAGGAGAGAGGAGGGAGGAGGGAGGAGAGAGGAGAGAGGAGGGAGGAGGGAGGAGGGAGAGCAGCGTACCGACACTTTGTTCATGTGTGTTGGAACAATTAGCAGCGACATCGCAGGTTGAAGTGAAAGCAGATGCTCCTGCAGCAGTTCTGCTGACACAGTGAAAACACCCTCCTCCACCTCCTCCTCCTCCTCCTCCTCCTCCTCTTCCTCCTCCTCCTCCTCCTCTTCTTCCTCCTCCTCCTCCTCCTCCATCCTCCTCCTCCTCCTCCTCCTCCTCCTCCTCCTCCTCCTCTTCCTCCTCCTCCTCCACCTCCTCCTCCTCCTCCTCCTCCTCCTCCTCCTCCTCCTCCTCACCCCATCAACTCCTCTGCAACAAATACAAACCCCCTACATGTTATGTTAAAACCATGTTGTGTTAAAATGACACTTTTATCGACCAAGTTTTCAGACGTCTTGGCACGAAAATGAAGAATTTGATTGTGATTATAGTTTATTAGCTCAGCCGAGGAGATAACATTTTAAAGTCACGGCACTTTGTTTGTTAGCTTGCTTCTAGACCTCTGACTCGGACATGGATGGATTCATCGGGTTTTCTAGTTTCATATGATACCAGTATCTTCAATCTAGCTTTAAAACTGAGCCGCTACAGCTTAAAAATCACAAGTTGCGTTAATGCGTTAAAGAAATTAGTGGCGTTAAAATGAATTTGCGTTAACTTTGAACAGAAATATAGTGAGTTTCCAGAGGTCTTATTTTGAAGCTCTGTTTCCAGCTTCCCAGCAAGTAGTGTTGCTACAATATGCAACTTTACGTACAAGTAGTCCATCGATGGTCATGTGACTCATTTTCCTTTTTATAATTGAGTTTAATCAGTTCGTCATTTTGTCCAAAACCCAAATACATTCAGTTTAAATGAAATAAAACAGAGAAAAGTAGAAAAATGTGTGAATCTGTGACTCCAGTTGGGAGCGAGAATGTGTTGAAGCGACACATTTGAACTGATGAATAAAATCCATCACTGGGAGGCTGGTTTGGTTTGTTTCCTGTCAGCAGAGCCGCTCTGAGTGGAGACTAAAATTAGAGCTGATTGGCCGGTTCGAAACAAGTCCAGCGTTTCCATAGAAACTAGAGCAAAATCTGGAGAGGTGATTTTACAGCCAGTGAGTCTGAATAGTGAAACTTGTAAAACAAAGTGTAACTGATGTTGTTATTTAACAGTTTCTCTCTGTGTGTGTGTCTGCAGGCGAAGAAGAGTCCGTACGCCTTCCTGTGGGATATGGCGGTGCTGGAGTACGCCGCGCTCACGGATGACGACTGCACCATCACCGTGTCGGGGAACAGCATGAGCAGTAAAGGCTACGGCATCGCCATGCAGCACGGCAGCCCCTACAGAGACCTCTTCTCTCAGAAGTAAGTGACTCCGCACTCATATATCTCTGTTGAAGTTGTTGGTGCAGCAGTATCCGGCTGATGAGATCATCTTTGAACCTAATACTGATGCTGTTTTTGCAAAGGCCCATCAGTGATTATTATTGCGGCTGTCAAAGTTAACGCAATAAGAACGCGCAATTCATTGACGCGTTCTTATTGCGTAGAGTGAAGATACTGGTATCATATGAAACAAGAGAACCTGATGAATCCATCGAAACCAACCAGGTCAGACTAGCTTGTCGTGAAGGAGGTTAAATAACGCTCCAAACTTACGCTAAATTTTGGCGAGGGAAAAACTGTCATGTCCATTTTCAAAGGGGTCCCTTGACCTCTGACCTCCAGATATGTGAATGTAAATGGGTTCTATGGGTACCCACGAGTCTCCCCTTTACAGACATGCCCACTTTATGATAATCACATGCAGTTTGGGGCAATTTGAGCATATTGTTTTATGCTAAATGCAGTACCTGCGAGGGTTTCTGGACAATATCTGTCATTGTTTTGTGTTGTTAATTGATTTCCAATAATAAATATATACATACATTTGCATAAAGCAGCATTTTTGTCCACTCCCATGTTGATAAGAGGATTAAATTCTTGATAAATCTCCCTTTAAGGTTCATTTTGATCAGATAAAAATTGTGATTTTATATTTTAATCGATTGACAGGAATGAGGATTATCAACAGATATTTATTGATCTTAATACAAAGAGACTTTATTAGACAACACTTCTTCTCTTCTTCCTGTGTGTACCTTTCTTCCTCCTCTTCCTGAGAGGTAAACATGGCGGCTGCAGTGTGATTTGTCCTGAAGGTCTGATCCGTTTGCTGTTTGCAGGCTGGTTTAGTGTGTTATCTGTATCGGACCGTCAGAAGACGTTACTGCTGACTGTGTGTTAACACATCAGGACTTTGGATGAAAGCTTCTCTGTTCTTGTCAGCTGCTTTTATTGTGCAGTGAAACAAAGCCTGACGTGGAGTTAATGATGAAGCTCGCAGGCTTTTGTCGGGAGTTTGATCCTCTTTGTTGGCGTTAAGTCTTCATTATCAGCCTGTAAATCCTGAGTCTTCCAGGACCGACTGTCTGAGGCTATTATAACTGACTTTATGTTAACGAGGGACACTTTGTAAGATGAAACGTGTCACGCTGACTTATTTTAAACTTGACGGAGGCGTGCAGGTGTTTGAAAGTTGTGGGTGTTAAGTGTGAGGTGAGAAACGCCTCCTGCAGGCGGTAAATCAATAACAGTGCTCCACGCTAAAGTCAATTAAGCTCACATGAAACGAGCTCGTATTAAGCGGCGCTGTTGAGAAGCGAGAGAGATTATTCACGGTGCGATGTGTAAACAGAGCGACGTGTGCTAATTATTTGATCTTGCGAGGCTGATTTTTTTTTAATCAATTATCTCCTTCAGTCTGAGTTGAGGATGAAATCAGTGAGTGAAACCTCGTCTCCTCTCTCTTCCCAAACACAAATTGATCCCAGTGCGAGTGTAGATATCGCGTAGATCATTTAGTAAGTCTTCACATTATTACATCATGAGTTAAAGGTAAGAGAAGAGTTTCTCATCCGTCTCGTATCGATCGGCTCTCAGAGAGCAGACAGAAAGTTGGTGTAAAAAGAAACGTGAGTTGACAAACTTCGCCTGCTTAAACATTGGAAACTGAGATCGAGAAGTTAAATTAGCTGATTGACATGTTGGTGTAGAAGGTGTTTGATTAATCGCTCAGGTTCAAACGGATCAGATTTTAAAGCTGCACTTGGCAACTTTCAGGCTGTTCTCACACACCGTTCATAGCTATACTTATAAAATGTAATGCACTGTAATTCGTATATATCTCACAGAATTAATTAACATTCAATTTCACATAATCGTGATGGCGACGACCAAAATGCCGAACTCGAGGCTTCGAAAACGTAGTCCACAAACCGCTGGGTGACGTCATATGGACTTCTTATATTCAGTCTATAGCTGAGCTCACACTTTACAAGTCGTGGAGTCCAAATGGCAGCAAACTGTTGGAACTTAATAGTCCGATGTTCTGTACGCTGACGCTGACTGTGGCTGCAGCTCTCCACAGATCTGGAGAGTCACAGGAAATGACTTTATCCAGCTACATATTATAGAATTTCATTTGGGGCGAACTGCCAGCTGAGTTTCAATGAAACATCCTTTTTTTTGTGAGAATGTCTCCTGTGTGCTGCATGACTCAGCAGGAAGCGTGCACCTGGCCTCCCAGGTGGAAACGTCTCTGTGATTTGGCGGTTGGAATGAAAAGCAGCGGGTCTCCGAGTCCTGAGGAGGCGCTCTGAAAGCCTCTGAACTGACTGTATGAAGTCGTGAAGAGGGCAGCGATTATACAGCAGCTCTCAGCGGGAGCCTGTTTGATGTCTGCTGCACACCGTCCCCAACTCCTCAGCACTTAAACCGCCGTGAAACTTCCTGTGTAATATCTGCGAGGAAGAAAAACAGATTGTGATGTTTGAGGCCGGCAGCGGCGGCGTTGATAGAGACGTTAACACGAAGCATTAGCTGCTGCACCGCTGAGCTGATGTTATTAGCAGATCAGCTGAGGGGAAACGGGCTCTCTGGGATGTGCTTTTGCGCCCGGCGGCTGCGTGGGAGGGAAGCCCGCGGCCCCGAGAGCAACTCCACACCAAAAATGTAATTTATCCGACTCCCCCTCCGTTCCCAGCTGACTTCCATCCCTCCCTTCCTCCCTCTCTCTCCTGCTCCCTGTGATCCTCTCTCGTCCTCTCGGGCCATGTTCAGTAAGCGGGGAAATCCTATTTCTGAGAGCTGCTCTTTAAAGCTCTGAGACTGTCCTCCTTTGTGACTGACGAGAGTCCAGATCCGATCAGCTGAGGCTGCAGAGGAGAGGAAGCAGTGTGTCTGCTGAGGCTTTCTGCTTCTACACACTGGATTTGAAATGAAACAATGACTTCCTTTCAGGCGTCTGCGGTTGTTAACGTCCATTTATTACACAGCTTTGTTGAACATTCAATTCTGATTGGTCAATCCCGGCGTTCTACGGTCTGTTATTTCTTTATAGCAGACCGTTGCTATGGACGCAGATCTGATGTCGGACCATTTTTGTGTCAAATAATTGATTTGTTAAGTAAGTAGCCGTGTAATAAGCGGGATAATGTACAGCTAGCGGGTCATTGTTGTGAAATAAACCCCTTCAGGGAGATGAGAGATTAATCGCACATTTTTATCTGTTCTAAATGAACCTTAAAGGGAGATTTGTCAAGTATTTAATCCTCTTATCAACATGGGAGTGGACAAATATGCTGCTTTATGCAAATGCATGTATATATTTATTATTGTAAATCAGTTAACAACACAAAACAATGACAGATATTGTCCAGAAACCCTCACAGGTACTGCATTTAGCATAAAACAATATGCTCAGATCATAACATGGCAAACTGCAGCCCAACAGGCAACAACAGCTGTCAGTGTGTCAGTGTGCTGACTTCACTATGACTTGCCCCAAACTGCATGTGATTATCATAAAGTGGGCATGTCTGTAAAGGGGAGACTCGTGGGTACCCATAGAACCCATTTACATTCACTGATCTGGAGGTCAGAGGTCAAGGGACCCCTTTGAAAATGGACATGAGTTTTTCCTTGCCAAAATTTAACGTAAGTTTGGAGCGTTATTTAACCTCCTTCATGAGCAGCTAGTCTGACCCGGTTGGTACCGATGGATTCATCAGGTTCTCTAGTTTCATATGATACCAGTATCTTCACTCTATCTCTCTATTTAGATAGTATAATCCTTCATTTCATTATGATGTTGGTTGTCATGGCAAAGACACAAGGATAAACTTCTGTGAAGCACTGAGTGTAATATCGAGGATTATTATTATTAATATCTAGGTGTTTTTGGTAGTCGTGGTGCAGAGCGCGCTCGTAGCAGGAGATGAAATCCATGTTTGTTGCTCCTCGTTAAACTGAAGTTTTAAATGTGGGTTCAAACCGCCTACGCTCTTATTTGTGGTTTAAATCTGATCTGAAAAGGTTGTCTGCCGTCTGATGTGTGTTTGAAAAGAACCTTTACTTAACTTGTTTGAGTCTTCAGTCTTCTTTGACTCGTTCTGCTCTTGTTCTGGCGCCTGATTGCAGCGGTTGTCGGGTTCATTGTTTGCCCGCGGGGCCGTTTCTCAATCACGGCCTCCCCTTTCCCTTCTCCTCCCTCTGCACCGCGCACTTCCTCTTTAATTAAGCAATTCTGTGTTTATTTAGGGATTAATTTGCGGCACTGAATGGAGACAAAACCGCTAGTTATTAATGGAGTTTTTTGCACCGGCCCGGCCCGGTTCAGCAGGCGTCCGACGGCCCGCGGCGTCCTCGCAGCGCAGCGTTCAGGGACGAGCAGGAATAATGTGTCGGGGTGTTAAATTGAGGGCAGAGCTATTGTTCAGAGAGAAAACCATTATCTCCACATTTCCAACCATCATTTTAATACCTAGTCCCATAACTGCTGTATTACCTCTATCCAGGGTTTCCATCCCATAATCCTGCCATTAATAACCTTCGCAGACTTTGTTGCTTCTGCTGCTCATTTGTGCTGTAAAACTATTTTGTCCTCGGGGTGTTTCGGGGGGGGGGGGGGGGTTTGGTAGATGGAAGCTGCAGTGCGCTGACCTTCAACATGTTCACGCTGAGTTGAGCAGATTAAAAGGAGCAAATTGGGCTCTGATTTTACTGCAGCTAAAAGCAGATTGTACTTCAGTGGTCGTGGCAGAGTTTGCTTAATTAACTCCATTACTCAACACAACGAGAACAGCAGGACTGCTGCAGGAAACTTAATGTGTGTCACTAACTAATACC
The DNA here is from genome assembly GCA_916701645.2 of Sebastolobus alascanus. NCBI lineage: Eukaryota > Metazoa > Chordata > Actinopteri > Perciformes > Sebastidae > Sebastolobus > Sebastolobus alascanus. The sequence continues at coordinate 761,114 of CAKAOJ020000126.1, forward strand.
TCGTCCGTGTGTACGTATGAAGTATGTCGATGGTTCAGGTCAGAGGAGACGATGCGAGCTGCTGTCAGTGTGACTGATGGAGGTTTGAATATGTACTGGCTGCCAGGCCGAGTTTCACCACAGGATCCACACCTTTAACTCATCTTCTTTTCCTTCCCCCCGATCATTTCCACATCTGATGGGTCTTGTTTTTAGCTTGTTTCCAGACCTCTGAATCACCTCCAACATCTACAATATTTCCGTAGGTCATGTGTTGTGTTCATTGACGGCTGTTTTCTTGGTTGGAAAAACAACGAGACAGTCGGAGCTTTGTAGGTGGGATTAAGAATGAGGACGTTATCTTCCAGAAAAACAGCAGTCAGTGTGGATGAGATGATTAACAGAAAAAACAACTCTTAAATCAACATGTATTTAACTGTATTGGGAGGACAGAAGCTGTGTTTCAGGGTTATTTGGAGAAATAATGAATCTTGTGTGCGGGACCTAAGCTCATCAGAAGATAAAACTTTTAGATTTGCAAACAAAACTTTTTGATTTGCAAACGAAACTTTTAGATTTGCAAACGAAACTTTTTGATTTGCAAACGAACCTTTTGGATTTGCAAACGAACCTTTTGGATTTGCAAACGAACCTTTTAGATTTGCAAACGAAACTTTTTGATTTGCAAACGAAACTTTTAGACTTGCAAACGAAACTTTTGGATTTGTAAACGAAACTTTTGGATTCACGTTTATACATTTTTAATTACCCTGCTCTGTTTGATTGGATAATAAAGACACAGAAGTAACTCCATAGAGATCAACTGTATTTAAATTACATCAGATATGTGAGTGGTGATTCAGGTCTGAAACCAGGCTGAAATCATCCCATAATGCATTGCAGAAAATAGTGTAAAATTGATGGTTACTAAGTCAAGAGTTCACTACTACACAGGCACTGCATAGACAGTAGAAAATGGCAGCCAAGTGGAAGATTGATTTCTATTTACTGTCTAACACAGCGGACTGTCCTCTACACAGAACTCAGTGTATGTAGTGAGTAAGTGAGCAGTCTATTTTATATATATATTCTTTTCAAAATTGAGCCGACTGACACTTTAAACTGTAATTCTCCTTTAGAGCCCCATTTCTAAATTGCAGGCAGTTACAGACTCTTTAAGTCAACGTCCTGTTAAACCACGTGAAACCTCACTTATGGATGAAAGTGAAAGAGGCGCGCTGAAGAAATAAAAATCACAACCAGCGCCCCCTGCTGTTTCCTAACTAAGTGTCAATTCATCTTCTGAGTCGAGACAAAAAAAAAACCCAAAACGAATCAATCCTGCCGTCATTCTGAAAAGACAAAACCACAAATTATCACCTGCGTTCGGCAAAATAAAATGCTTAAAGAACTCAATCGTTTCTCAAGCGGCACTCAAGATTCCAATTGATGCAGAATGATTGTTTTTAAATTATAGTGAAATCCCTAATGTTTAATTCAGTACCCTGTAATGTCAGTTTATTGAAAATTTGCCTCAAAACGTTACTGACTGCAGCTCTGAACACCTTCCCTGCTCCGTAACATTGATTAGTACCATTTAACACGTCATGTAATTACCCACATTTACTCATTACAATAACATAATTACAGCTGTGATGACGCACGGCTAAATTGCTTCATAGAGGTTTTGTGCCGAGCTATTGTGGGAAGTTCAGGAATAATTACAGTGAGACTTCTGCGCCGCCTTCATTGAACTGTATGTTCTTGTTCACATTGATTTAATGACGGAAACCACACGCAGACGGCAGCTATATATGATGAAATATGTTCAAATATTTGATGTACTTTTCCTACTGTTTTTTTTGCACTTATTAGTTTCCATTCGTGTCCACATAGTATGGAAATTTATTAGGGGATTCTCTTGTTGAATCATTGTGAACATCACATCAATGTTACATCATCATTGTGTGGTAATACAAATGCAGATTAATGAGAAAAGTCTGCACCTTTATACCTCACAAACATGATGTAACTTTGACAACAGTTAGTGCAGACCTGATGTTTACTGGAATGGATTTTAGAGCTGAAGTGATTTGCTAATAGAATCTCATATTGGAAGGAAATTAATCAGTTCTCACGGCAAAATCAGGGTGTTTTGTTCCCTGTTTTGAGAAGACAAGGATTGTATTTTGTGCTCCACTAGATTGACTATTTTTGTCTCATTGTATTGTATCTTATTTGACTCTACAGGGTGTCTGTAGGGTCTACAAATGGTTGAATAATTAACCCCTTAAAAAGTATTTTCCGCCATTTTCAGAGGTATTATATTTTGTAGCTTGTATGTATATTTGTCCAAAGAGGTTGTATGCTGAATTTGATGTGTATTTAATCATTGTGTAGGTGCGTAGTGTGATTCTGTCTAGTTTATTAATTTAAACCTGCTGGATTTGACATCATCTGAATGTCTTGACTGGCTGTGGCTATTTCTAATGTTCATGCCACTAATTCATCACATGTACCTGTAAAGTTTACTATGGTTTTTTTTATGACATTTGTTTGACATACTCTACTATGACTTTTTTTTACATACTATACATGACTTTTTATGAAAGATTATACCACTACTTTCTATGACTTTTTTGACACACTAAACTGTCTTTTTTCGACATACTATACTATGATTTTTTTTTCGACATACTATAGTATGATTTTTTTTTCGACATACTATACTATGATTTTTTTCGACATGATATAGTATGACTTTTTTCATGAAAATATTCGTAAAAAAATGTCAGAGTATAGAATGTCGAAAATTTTCATGAAAAAAGGCATAGTATAGTCTGTCGATTAATTTGGTGGGGAAAAAACTCAGTTTAAAATTTCGAGATTTTCATGAAAAAAGACATACTATACTATGACTTTATTGAAAACTGACGAAATTTTAAACTGAGTTTTTTTTCCACCAAATTAATCGACAGACTATACTATGCCTTTTTTCATGAAAATTTTCGACATTCTATACTCTGACATTTTTTTACGAATATTTTCGACATGATATAGTATGACTTTTTTCATGAAAATATTCGTAAAAAAATGTCAGAGTATAGAATGTCGAAAATTTTCATGAAAAAAGGCATAGTATAGTCTGTCGATTAATTTGGTGGAAAAAAAACTCAGTTTAAAATTTCGAGATTTTCATGAAAAAAGTCATACTATACTATGACTTTTTTGAAAATTGACGAAATTTTAAACTGAGTTTTTTTTCCACCAAATTAATCGACAGACTATACTATGCCTTTTTTCATGAAAATTTTCGACATTCTATACTCTGACATTTTTTTACGAATATTTTCGACATGATATAGTATGACTTTTTTCATGAAAATATTCGTAAAAAAATGTCAGAGTATAGAATGTCGAAAATTTTCATGAAAAAAGGCATAGTATAGTCTGTCGATTAATTTGGTGGAAAAAAAACTCAGTTTAAAATTTCGAGATTTTCATGAAAAAAGTCATGCTATAGTATGACTTTTTTGAAAATTGACGAAATTTTAAACTGAGTTTTTTTTCCACCAAATTAATCGACAGACTATACTATGCCTTTTTTCATGAAAATTTTCGACATTCTATACTCTGACATTTTTTTACAAATATTTTCATGAAAAAAGTCATACTATATCATGTCGAAAATATTCGTAAAAAAATGTCAGAGTATAGAATGTCGAAAATTTTCATGAAAAAAGGCATAGTATAGTCTGTCGATTAATTTGGTGGAAAAAAAACTCAATTTAATTTTTCGAGATTTTCATGAAAAAAGTCATGCTATAGTATGACTTTATTGAAAACTGACGAAATTTTAAACTGAGTTTTTTTTCCACCAAATTAATCGACAGACTATACTATGCCTTTTTTCATGAAAATTTTCGACATTCTATACTCTGACATTTTTTTACGAATATTATCGACATGATATTGTATGACTTTTTTCATGAAAATATTCGTAAAAAAATGTCAGAGTATAGAATGTCGAAAATTTTCATGAAAAAAGGCATAGTATAGTCTGTCGATTAATTTGGTGGAAAAAAAACTCAGTTTAAAATTTCGTCAATTTTCAAAAAAGTCATAGTATAGTATGTGTTTTTTCATGAAAATCTCAAAATTTTAAACTGAGTTTTTTTTCCACCAAATTAATCGACAGACTATACTATGCCTTTTTTCATGAAAATTTTCGACATTCTATACTCTGACATTTTTTTACGAATATTTTCAAAATTTTTTATGAAAAAAGTCATACTATATCATGTCGAAAATATTCGTAAAAAAATGTCAGAGTATAGAATGTCGAAAATTTTCATGAAAAAAGGCATAGTATAGTGTGTCGATTAATTTGGTGTAAAAAAAACTCAGTTTAAAATTTCGTCAATTTTCAAAAAAGTCATAGTATAGTATGTGTTTTTTCATGAAAATCTCGAAATTTTAAACTGAGTTTTTTTTCCACCAAATTAATCGACAGACTATACTATGCCTTTTTTCATGATAATTTTCGACATTCTATACTCTGACATTTTTTTACGAATATTTTCAAAATTTTTTATGAAAAAAGTCATACTATATCATGTCGAAAATATTTGTAAAAAAATGTCAGAGTATAGAATGTCGAAAATTTTCATGAAAAAAGTCATAGTATAGTGTGTCGATTAATTTGGTGTAAAAAAAACTCAGTTTAAAATTTCGTCAATTTTCAAAAAAGTCATAGTATAGTATGTGTTTTTTCATGAAAATCTCGAAATTTTAAACTGAGTTTTTTTTCCACCAAATTAATCGACAGACTATACTATGCCTTTTTTCATGAAACTTTTCGACATTCTATACTCTGACATTTTTTTACGAATATTTTCATGAAAAAAGTCATACTATATCATGTCGATAATATTCGTAAAAAAATGTCAGAGTATAGAATGTCGAAAATTTTCATGAAAAAAGGCATAGTATAGTCTGTCGATTAATTTGGTGGAAAAAAAACTCAGTTTAAAATTTCGTCAATTTTCAAAAAAGTCATGCTATAGTATGACTTTTTTGAAAATTTACGAAATTTTAAACTGAGTTTTTTTTCCACCAAATTAATCGACAGACTATACTATGCCTTTTTTCATGAAAATTTTCGACATTCTATACTCTGACATTTTTTTACGAATATTTTCGACATGATATAGTATGACTTTTTTCATGAAAATATTCGTAAAAAAATGTCAGAGTATAGAATGTCGAAAATTTTCATGAAAAAAGGCATAGTATAGTCTGTCGATTAATTTGGTGGAAAAAAAACTCAGTTTAAAATTTCGACATTTTCATGAAAAAAGTCATGCTATAGTATGACTTTTTTGAAAATTGACGAAATTTTAAACTGAGTTTTTTTTCCACCAAATGAATCGACAGACTATACTATGCCTTTTTTCATGAAAATTTTCGACATTCTATACTCTGACATTTTTTTACGAATATTTTCGACATGATATAGTATGACTTTTTTCATGAAAATATTCGTAAAAAAATGTCAGAGTATAGAATGTCGAAAATTTTCATGAAAAAAGGCATAGTATAGTCTGTCGATTAATTTGGTGGAAAAAAAACTCAGTTTAAAATTTCGAGATTTTCATGAAAAAAGTCATACTATACTATGACTTTTTTGAAAATTGACGAAATTTTAAACTGAGTTTTTTTTCCACCAAATTAATCGACAGACTATACTATGCCTTTTTTCATGAAAATTTTCGACATTCTATACTCTGACATTTTTTTATGAATTTTTTCGACATGATATAGTATGACTTTTTTCATGAAAATATTCGTAAAAAAATGTCAGAGTATAGAATGTCGAAAATTTTCATGAAAAAAGGCATAGTATAGTCTGTCGATTAATTTGGTGGAAAAAAAACTCAGTTTAAAATTTCGAGATTTTCATGAAAAAACACATACTATACTATGACTTTTTTGAAAATTGACGAAATTTTAAACTGAGTTTTTTTTCCACCAAATTAATCGACAGACTATACTATGCCTTTTTTCATGAAAATTTTCGACATTCTATACTCTGACATTTTTTTACGAATATTTTCGACATGATATAGTATGACTTTTTTCATAAAAAATTTTGAAAATATTCGTAAAAAAATGTCAGAGTATAGAATGTCGAAAATTATCATGAAAAAAGGCATAGTATAGTCTGTCGATTAATTTGGTGGGAAAAAAACTCAGTTTAAAATTTCGAGATTTTCATGAAAAAACACATACTATACTATGACTTTTTTGAAAATTGACGAAATTTTAAACTGAGTTTTTTTTCCACCAAATTAATCGACAGACTATACTATGCCTTTTTTCATGAAAATTTTCGACATTCTATACTCTGACATTTTTTTACGAATATTTTCGACATGATATAGTATGACTTTTTTCATAAAAATTTTCGAAAATATTCGTAAAAAAATGTCAGAGTATAGAATGTCGAAAATTTTCATGAAAAAAGGCATAGTATAGTCTGTCGATTAATTTGGTGGAAAAAAAACTCAGTTTAAAATTTCGAGATTTTCATGAAAAAACACATACTATACTATGACTTTTTTGAAAATTGACGAAATTTTAAACTGAGTTTTTTTTCCACCAAATTAATCGACAGACTATACTATGCCTTTTTTCATGAAAATTTTCGACATTCTATACTCTGACATTTTTTTACGAATATTTTCGACATGATATAGTATGACTTTTTTCATGAAAATATTCGTAAAAAAATGTCAGAGTATAGAATGTCGAAAATTTTCATGAAAAAAGGCATAGTATAGTCTGTCGATTAATTTGGTGGAAAAAAAACTCAGTTTAAAATTTCGAGATTTTCATGAAAAAAGACATACTATACTATGACTTTTTTGAAAATTGACGAAATTTTAAACTGAGTTTTTTTTCCACCAAATTAATCGACAGACTATACTATGCCTTTTTTCATGAAAATTTTCGACATTCTATACTCTGACATTTTTTTACGAATATTTTCGACATGATATAGTATGACTTTTTTCATGAAAATATTCGTAAAAAAATGTCAGAGTATAGAATGTCGAAAATTTTCATGAAAAAAGGCATAGTATAGTCTGTCGATTAATTTGGTGGAAAAAAAACTCAGTTTAAAATTTCGAGATTTTCATGAAAAAACACATACTATACTATGACTTTTTTGAAAATTGACGAAATTTTAAACTGAGTTTTTTTTCCACCAAATTAATCGACAGACTATACTATGCCTTTTTTCATGAAAATTTTCGACATTCTATACTCTGACATTTTTTTACGAATATTTTCGACATGATATAGTATGACTTTTTTCATGAAAATATTCGTAAAAAAATGTCAGAGTATAGAATGTCGAAAATTTTCATGAAAAAAGGCATAGTATAGTCTGTCGATTAATTTGGTGGAAAAAAAACTCAGTTTAAAATTTCGAGATTTTCATGAAAAAACACATACTATACTATGACTTTTTTGAAAATTGACGAAATTTTAAACTGAGTTTTTTTTCCACCAAATTAATCGACAGACTATACTATGCCTTTTTTCATGAAAATTTTCGACATTCTATACTCTGACATTTTTTTACGAATATTTTCGACATGATATAGTATGACTTTTTTCATGAAAATTTTCGAAAATATTCGTAAAAAAATGTCAGAGTATAGAATGTCGAAAATTTTCATGAAAAAAGGCATAGTATAGTCTGTCGATTAATTTGGTGGAAAAAAAACTCAGTTTAAAATTTCGAGATTTTCATGAAAAAACACATACTATACTATGACTTTTTTGAAAATTGACGAAATTTTAAACTGAGTTTTTTTTCCACCAAATTAATCGACAGACTATACTATGCCTTTTTTCATGAAAATTTTCGACATTCTATACTCTGACATTTTTTTACGAATATTTTCGACATGATATAGTATGACTTTTTTCATGAAAATATTCGTAAAAAAATGTCAGAGTATAGAATGTCGAAAATTTTCATGAAAAAAGGCATAGTATAGTCTGTCGATTAATTTGGTGGAAAAAAAACTCAGTTTAAAATTTCGAGATTTTCATGAAAAAACACATACTATACTATGACTTTTTTGAAAATTGACGAAATTTTAAACTGAGTTTTTTTTCCACCAAATTAATCGACAGACTATACTATGCCTTTTTTCATGAAAATTTTCGACATTCTATACTCTGACATTTTTTTACGAATATTTTCGACATGATATAGTATGACTTTTTTCATGAAAATATTCGTAAAAAAATGTCAGAGTATAGAATGTCGAAAATTTTCATGAAAAAAGGCATAGTATAGTCTGTCGATTAATTTGGTGGAAAAAAAACTCAGTTTAAAATTTCGAGATTTTCATGAAAAAACACATACTATACTATGACTTTTTTGAAAATTGACGAAATTTTAAACTGAGTTTTTTTTCCACCAAATTAATCGACAGACTATACTATGCCTTTTTTCATGAAAATTTTCGACATTCTATACTCTGACATTTTTTTACGAATATTTTCGACATGATATAGTATGACTTTTTTCATGAAAATATTCGTAAAAAAATGTCAGAGTATAGAATGTCGAAAATTTTCATGAAAAAAGGCATAGTATAGTCTGTCGATTAATTTGGTGGAAAAAAAACTCAGTTTAAAATTTCGAGATTTTCATGAAAAAAGACATACTATACTATGACTTTTTTGAAAATTGACGAAATTTTAAACTGAGTTTTTTTTCCACCAAATTAATCGACAGACTATACTATGCCTTTTTTCATGAAAATTTTCGACATTCTATACTCTGACATTTTTTTACGAATATTTTCGACATGATATAGTATGACTTTTTTCATGAAAATATTCGTAAAAAAATGTCAGAGTATAGAATGTCGAAAATTTTCATGAAAAAAGGCATAGTATAGTCTGTCGATTAATTTGGTGGAAAAAAAACTCAGTTTAAAATTTCGAGATTTTCATGAAAAAAGACATACTATACTATGACTTTTTTGAAAATTGACGAAATTTTAAACTGAGTTTTTTTTCCACCAAATTAATCGACAGACTATACTATGCCTTTTTTCATGAAAATTTTCGACATTCTATACTCTGACATTTTTTTACGAATATTTTCGACATGATATAGTATGACTTTTTTCATGAAAATATTCGTAAAAAAATGTCAGAGTATAGAATGTCGAAAATTTTCATGAAAAAAGGCATAGTATAGTCTGTCGATTAATTTGGTGGAAAAAAAACTCAGTTTAAAATTTCGAGATTTTCATGAAAAAAGACATACTATACTATGACTTTTTTGAAAATTGACGAAATTTTAAACTGAGTTTTTTTTCCACCAAATTAATCGACAGACTATACTATGCCTTTTTTCATGAAAATTTTCGACATTCTATACTCTGACATTTTTTTACGAATATTTTCGACATGATATAGTATGACTTTTTTCATGAAAATATTCGTAAAAAAATGTCAGAGTATAGAATGTCGAAAATTTTCATGAAAAAAGGCATAGTATAGTCTGTCGATTAATTTGGTGGAAAAAAAACTCAGTTTAAAATTTCGAGATTTTCATGAAAAAAGTCATACTATACTATGACTTTTTTGAAAATTGACGAAATTTTAAACTGAGTTTTTTTTCCACCAAATTAATCGACAGACTATACTATGCCTTTTTCATGAACATTTTCGACATTCTATACTATGACATTTTTTTACGAATATTTTCGACATGATATAGTATGACTTTTTTCATGAAAATATTCGTAAAAAAATGTCAGAGTATAGAATGTCGAAAATTTTCATGAAAAAAGGCATAGTATAGTCTGTCGATTAATTTGGTGGAAAAAAAACTCAGTTTAAAATTTCGAGATTTTCATGAAAAAAGACATACTATACTATGACTTTTTTGAAAATTGACGAAATTTTAAACTGAGTTTTTTTTCCACCAAATTAATCGACAGACTATACTATGCCTTTTTTCATGAAAATTTTCGACATTCTATACTCTGACATTTTTTTACGAATATTTTCGACATGATATAGTATGACTTTTTTCATGAAAATATTCGTAAAAAAATGTCAGAGTATAGAATGTCGAAAATTTTCATGAAAAAAGGCATAGTATAGTCTGTCGATTAATTTGGTGGAAAAAAAACTCAGTTTAAAATTTCGAGATTTTCATGAAAAAAGTCATACTATACTATGACTTTTTTGAAAATTGACGAAATTTTAAACTGAGTTTTTTTTCCACCAAATTAATCGACAGACTATACTATGCCTTTTTTCATGAAAATTTTCGACATTCTATACTCTGACATTTTTTTACGAATATTTTCGACATGATATAGTATGACTTTTTTCATGAAAATATTCGTAAAAAAATGTCAGAGTATAGAATGTCGAAAATTTTCATGAAAAAAGGCATAGTATAGTCTGTCGATTAATTTGGTGGAAAAAAAACTCAGTTTAAAATTTCGAGATTTTCATGAAAAAAGACATACTATACTATGACTTTTTTGAAAATTGACGAAATTTTAAACTGAGTTTTTTTTCCACCAAATTAATCGACAGACTATACTATGCCTTTTTTCATGAAAATTTTCGACATTCTATACTCTGACATTTTTTTACGAATATTTTCGACATGATATAGTATGACTTTTTTCATGAAAATATTCGTAAAAAAATGTCAGAGTATAGAATGTCGAAAATTTTCATGAAAAAAGGCATAGTATAGTCTGTCGATTAATTTGGTGGAAAAAAAACTCAGTTTAAAATTTCGAGATTTTCATGAAAAAACACATACTATACTATGACTTTTTTGAAAATTGACGAAATTTTAAACTGGGTTTTTTTTCCACCAAATTAATCGACAGACTATACTATGCCTTTTTTCATGAAAATTTTCGACATTCTATACTCTGACATTTTTTTACGAATATTTTCGACATGATATAGTATGACTTTTTTCATGAAAATATTCGTAAAAAAATGTCAGAGTATAGAATGTCGAAAATTTTCATGAAAAAAGGCATAGTATAGTCTGTCGATTAATTTGGTGGAAAAAAAATCAGTTTAAAATTTCGAGATTTTCATGAAAAAAGACATACTATACTATGACTTTTTTGAAAAGTGACGAAATTTTAAACTGAGTTTTTTTTCCACCAAATAAATCGACAGACTATACTATGCCTTTTTTCATGAAAATATTCGACATTCTATACTCTGACATTTTTTTACAAATATTTTCGACATGATATAGTATGACTTTTTTCATGAAAATTTTCGAAAATATTCGTAAAAAAATGTCAGAGTATAGAATGTCGAAAATTTTCATGAAAAAAGGCATAGTATAGTCTGTCGATTAATTTTGTGGAAAAAAAACTCAGTTTAAAATTTCGAGATTTTCATGAAAAAAGACATACTATACTATGACTTTTTTGAAAAGTGACGAAATTTTAAACTGAGTTTTTTTTCCACCAAATTAATCGACAGACTATACTATGCCTTTTTTCATGAAAATTTTCGACATTCTATACTATGACATTTTTTTACAAATATTTTCGACATGATATAGTATGACTTTTTTCATAAAATTTGAAAATATTCGTAAAAAAATGTCAGAGTATAGAATGTCGAAAATTTTCATGAAAAAAGGCATAGTATAGTCTGTCGATTAATTTGGTGGAAAAAAACTCAGTTTAAAATTTCGAGATTTTCATGAAAAAACACATACTATACTATGACTTTTTTGAAAATTGACGAAATTTTAAACTGAGTTTTTTTTCCACCAAATTAATCGACAGACTATACTATGCCTTTTTTCATGAAAATTTTCGACATTCTATACTATGACATTTTTTTACGAATATTTTCGACATGATATAGTATGACTTTTTTCATGAAAATTATTCGTAAAAAAATGTCAGAGTATAGAATGTCGAAAATTTTCATGAAAAAAGGCATAGTATAGTCTGTCGATTAATTTGGTGGAAAAAAACTCAGTTTAAAATTTCGAGATTTTCATGAAAAAACACATACTATACTATGACTTTTTTGAAAATTGACGAAATTTTAAACTGAGTTTTTTTTCCACCAAATTAATCGACAGACTATACTATGCCTTTTTTCATGAAAATTTTCGACATTCTATACTCTGACATTTTTTTACGAATTTTGAATATAGTATATTTTTCATAAAAATTTTAAAATATTCGTAAAAAAATGTCAGAGTATAGAATGTCGAAAATTTTCATGAAAAAAGGCATAGTATATTTCGATTAAATTTGGGAAAAAAACCATTTAAATTTAATTTTCATGAAAAAAAAATACTATTTTTTTAAAAATTTAAAATTTAAATTTTTTTTTCCCCAAATAATCAACTTGCCCTTTTTTTATAAATTTTCGACATTCTATACTTGACTTTTTTTAAATATTTTAATTAAAATTTTTTTAAAAATTTAAAATTTTAAAAAAATTCAAGTATAGAATGTAAAATTTTCTGAAAAAAGGATAGTATAGTCTTATTAATTTTTGGGGGAAAAAAAATCATTTAAATTTGAATTTTATAAAAAACTTTTTATTAAAAATTAAAATTTTTGTTTTTTCCACCAAATTAATCGACAGACTTTTGCCTTTTTTCATGAAATTTTCCATTATTCTAATTTTTTTAAATTTTTAAGTTAGATTTTTTCAAAAATTTTGTAAAAAAAAAGGGGATAGAATGTCGAAATTTTATGAAAAAAAAGTTAGTCTGTCATTATTTGGGAAAAAAAACTTTTAAAATTTGAATTTTCAAAAAAAACCTTTAATTTTTTCAAAAAATTAAATTTTAAACATTTTTTTTCCCAAATTTCAAATATCTTCTTTTTTCAAAAATTTTACATTCATATCACATTTTTTAAAATTCTAAAAATTCAATATATTTAAAAATTCTAAAAAAATGTCAAATAAAGTGAAAATTTCAAAAAAAGGCATTATAGTTTTCATTAATTTGGGGAAAAAAAACTCAGTTTAAAATTTGAATTTTGAAAAAAATATATCACTTTTTAAAAGAAAATTTTTAAAAATTTTTTTCCCAAATTTCCACATATACCTTTTTTTAAATTTTCGACATTATATTCATTTTTTACAAATTTTAAAAAATTTTAAAATAGTAAAATTTTTAAAAAAATTTCGAAATTTTGAAAAAAATGCAGTAAATTTGAATTTTTGAAAAAACATATATACGATTTTTTGGAAAAAAAATTTAAAATTTTTTTCAAAAAAATAATTAATTTTTTTTAAAATTAAAAATTTTAAAATTTTTTTCCAAAATTTTCAAGACTATACTATGCCCTTTTTTATGAAAATTTTACATATATTTAATTTTTTCGAAAATTTTCCAAAAAAAAGTATATTATTTTAAAATTTTAAAAAAACAATATAAATTCGAAAATTTTATGAAAAAAAATATATATTGAATTTTTGGGGAAAAAAAAAATTTAAAATTTAATTTTTAAAAAAACATAAAATTAAAATATTTTTTTAAATTGACAAATTTTAAAGTTTTTTTCAAAATTAATTATAATCTTTTTTAGAAAATTTTAATTTTTCTTAATTTTTAAAATATTTTGAATGATAGTATGATTTAAAATTTTGAAAAATAAAAAATGTCAAGATAAAGGAAAATTTTTAAAAAGGCAAAATTTATTAATTTTGAAAAAACTATTTAAAATTCGTTTTTTTTAAAAAAAATACATATATTTTTTTTAAATGAAATTTTAAAATGATTTTTTTTCAAAATTTAAAAAAATATATTTTTTTAAAAATTTAAATTAATTGAAAATTTTTTAAAATTTAATAAAATGTCAAATTTTAAAAAAAATTTTAAAATTCGTAAAAATTATGGAAAATTAAAATTTTTGAAAAAAAATATATCATTTTTTTTGAAAAAAATTTTAAATTCGATTTTTTTATAAAAACAATATCTGACTTTTTTTGAAAATTACGAAATTTTAAAAAAGTTTTTTTTCACAAATTTACAGATTTATTGAAAATTTTCGAATTTAATTAATTTTCAATATTTTGATGAAAAAATTTTTGAAAATTTTGTAAAAAAATTCAGAAAAATCAAAATTTTTGAAAAAGCATAAATTTTATTTTTGGAAAAAAATCAGAAAATTTAGTTTTTTAAAAAAAATTAGACTTTTTTAAAATTACGAAATTTTACGAATTTTTTTTTCAAATTTAAATATATATGCTTTTTTTAAAAATTTTAAAAACATTTAATTTTTTGAAATTTTCAAAAAGAACTTATTTATTAATTTTGAAAAAAAATCAGATTAAAATTCGAAATTTTCAAAAAAAATATATCTTAATTGGAAAAAAACCAGTTTTTTCGAATTTTCAAAAACAACTATTAAACTTTTAAAAATTTCGAATTTAAACTGATTTTTTTTCAAATTTTAAAAGTATATATTTTTTCAGAAAATTTTAAAACATTCAATTTTTTTAAAAATTTTAAAAAAGTATATTTCGAAAATTTGAAAAAATTAAAAATTTTGAAAATTCGAAAATTTTCATAAAAAAATTTTTCTTAATTTGTGAAAAAATTTTTTAAAATTTAATTTATAAAAAATATCTTTTTTTTGAAAATTCGAAATTTTAAACTTTTTTTTTAAAATTTTCGACAGATATATATTTTTTCATGAAAATTTTAATTTATATCACATTTTTTAGAAATTTAAGTTTAGAAAGATTTTTAAAAATTTTAAATTTAAAATTCAAATAAATTTAAATTTTTTAAAAAATTAAAGTTATTAATTTTAAAAAAATTTAATTAATTCAGTTTTTAAAAAAATTTTAAAATGACTTTTTTGAAATTTTTAAAAAATTTTTAAATGATTTTTTTTTCCAAAATTTTTTAAAAAATGTTTTTAAATTTCGAATTTTAAAAAATTTTTTTAAAATTTTTGAATTATGAACTCATAAATATTTTAAAAAAAATTTAGAAAAATTAAAATTTTTTAAAAAAGGATATATACTGGTTTTTTTGGGGAAAAAATCATTAAATTTCGATTTTTTAGAAAATTTTACATTATACTATGACTTTTTTTACGAAATTTTAAAATTTTAAAAATTAATAAGAATTAAAATTTTTTAAAAATTTTAAATTTTTAATTTTTTAAAAAATATTTAATTTGAATTTTTAAAAAATTTTAAAAATTTAGAAATTGGGAATAAATAATTTTTTAAAAAAGACAATTTATATTTTTTTAAAAAAACTCGTTTAATCGGTTTTCATGAAAAACAATTATACTAGACTTTTTGAAAATTTTAAAATTTAAAAAAATTTTTTTTTAAAATTTGAAAATATTATTTTTTTAAAAATTTTTTTTAAACATTTTTTAATAATTTTTGGAAAATAAATTTTTATGAAAAAATTTTAAAAAATTCAGATTAAATTAAATTTTTGAAAAAAGATAATTTTGCTTTTTTGAAAAAAAATTTAAATTTACATTTTTAAAAATCTTAAAACTATATTTTTTGAAAATTCGAAATTTTAAATGAGTTTTTTCAAAAATTTAAAGAAAATTTAGTTTTTTTGAAAATTTTCAAAACTTAATTTTTTTAATTTTGAAAAAATATAAACTTTTTTATGAAAATATTAAAAAATTAATATTTTTAAATTATGAAAAATTATAGTTTTTTTAAAATTTTGGAAAAAACTCATTTTTTAAATTTTTATAAAAACAAAATACTATACTTTTTTTAAAATTCGAAATTTTAAAGATTTTTTAAAAAATTAATGACGAAAATATCTTTTATGAAAATTTTGAATTCTATATTGAATTTTTTTAAATTTTGAATATAAAATATTTAAAATTTTTGAAAATTTTAAAAAAATTTTAATAAAATTAAAATTTATGAAAAAAATTTTTTCATAATTTTGGGAAAAAAACCCGTTTTTTCAATTTTTGAAAAACTATATACATTTTTTTAAAATTGAAAATTTTAAATGATTTTTTTAAAATTAAAACAAATTTTATGAAAATTTCATTATATCTAATTTTTGATATGTAAATACTTTTCATAAAAAATTTAAATTTAAAAAAATCATTAGAATGTGAAAATTTTCAAAAAAACAAGTATTTTCTAATTTTGGGAAAAAACCATTTTTTTCAATTTTTTGAAAAACACTATATACTATGACTTTTTTATGAAAATTTTAAAATTTTTTTCCAAAATTTAAAAAAGATATATAGTTTTTAAAATTTTAAAACTATATTATTTTTTTAAATTTTTAAAATAGTAGACTTTTTATAAAAAATTCGAAAAAATAGATTAAAGAAAATTTATAAAAACATAGTATCTTTCATAATTTTGAAAAAAACTTTTAAAAATTTGAATTTTATAAAACATATATATAAATTTTTTAAAAATGCAAATTTAATTTAAATTTTTTTCCAAAATTAAGAATATACTTCCTTTTTCAAAAATTTTAATTCTTCGAATTTTTTAAAAAATTTTTAAATATTTTTTAAAAAAATATTTTAAAAAATTAATTAAAATTAAAATTTTTAAAAGCCTATTATCCATTAATTTGTAAAAAACATTTAAAATTTTTAATTTATAAAAACTTTTTTTAATTTTTTGAAAATTGACGAATTTTAAATGAAATTTTTTTAAAATTAATAGAATTATTTTTTTTGAAAAAATTTTAATTTATTCGAAATTTTAAAATTTAATTTTATTGATTTTTAAAAATTTAAAATTTTAAAAAAGAATATAAAGTTTTTTCAAAAAAAATATACTTGCATTTTTTTGGGGAAAAAACTATTTAAAATTTAGTTTTTCATAAAAAAATTTAATTTTTTTAAAATTTAAAAATTTAATTTAATTTTTAAATTTAAAAAAAAAAAATATTTTTTAATTTTAAAAAAATTTTTTACAAAATTTTCTGAAAATATTTTATGATTTTTTAAAAAATTTAAAAAAATTAGGTTTCGAAAATTTCATGAAAAAGATATATCCTATTAATTTGTAAAAATAATATTTGAATTTTCAATTAAAAAAATATTATGATTTAAATTATTTAAATAGTTTTTTCCCAAATTAATGGAAAAAACTTTTTTTAATTTTGAACATACTATCTAATTTTTTTAAAATTTCGAATTTTAAATTTTTTTTAAAATTTTAAAAATTTTAATTAAAAAAATTTTAAAAAGCATTTTTTCATTTTTAAATTTGAAAAAAATTTTTTAAAATTTTAATTTAAAAAAATTATATAGATTTTTGAAAATTTGAAAAATTTTAAAATTTTTTTTCAAAAAAAACAGTATATTTGCTTTTTTATGAAAAACATTTATTAATTTTTTTAAAATTTAAATTTAATATACTTTTTTAAAAAATTAAAATAAGTAAAATTTCAAAAATTTTCGAAAATTATAAATTTTTAAATTTTCATTTTATTAAAAAATATTTAAATTTTAATTTAAAAAAACCCTATATATTGATTTTTAAAATAAAATTTAAAATTTTTTTAAAAAAAAAACTATAATTTTTTATGAAAAAATTTCCCTTCTATACTTGACTTTTTTAAAATAAATTTTTCTATATTTTTTTTTTAAATTCGAAAAAAATTAATTAAATGAAAATTAGCAATTAATATTTCGATTTTTTAATTTTGAAAAAATATTTTAAAATTTTTTTATGAAAAAAATATTGATTTTGAAAAATGAAAATTTTAAATGATTTTTTTAAAAAAAAATTAATATTGTTTTTTAAAAAAATTTTACTTTAAATTTGAAATTTTATATTTTGACTGATTTTTTTTCAGAAATTTAAAAAATTCAATATAAATTCAAATTTTCTAAAAAATTTAGTTTCCTTAATTTTAAAAAATTTTAAAATTTGAGATTTTTAAAAAAAAATATAATGATTTTTAAAATTGAAAAAAAATGATTTTTTTCATTTTTAAAAACTCTTTTTTCTGAAAATTTTCGAAATTCTATACTTGATTTTTTTACGAAATTTTCGACAATAAATATGCTTTTTTCATAAAAAATTTTGAAATTCGTTTTTAAAATTTTCAATAATTAATTTTTAAAATTTTAAAAAAATCAGTTTAAAATTTCGAAATTTTCATGAAAAAACATACTATACTATGCTTTTTTGAAAATTGAGATTTAAACTGAGTTTTTTTCACCAAATAATACAGAAACTATGCCTTTTTTCATGAAAATTTTATTATAACTATTTTTTCGAATATTTTCGACATGATATAGTATGACTTTTTATGAAAATAATTGTAAAAAAATGTCAGAGTATAGAATGTCGAAAATTTCATGAAAAAAGGCATAGTATAGTCTGTCGATTAATTTGTGAAAAAAAACTCAGTTTAAAATTTCGAATTTTCATGAAAAATACATTCTATACTATGACTTTTTTGAAAATTGACGAATTTTAAACTGAGTTTTTTTTCCACCAAATTAAACAGACTATACTATGCAATTTCTAAAAAATTGACAGTCTATATTGAAATTTTTAGAAAATTTTGACATGTATAGTATGACTTTTTTCATGAAAAATTTAAAAAATGTCAGATTTAAATGTCGAAAATTATCATGAAAAAAGCATATATATCTTGATTAATTTGGTGGAAAAAAACTAGTTTAAAATTTGAGATTTTCATGAAAAAACACTTTCTATGACTTTTTTGAAAATTGAAATTTTAAACTGTTTTTTTTCCACCAAATTAATCGACAGATATATATGCTTTTTTCAAAAAATTTTCATATTAACTTCAAATTTTTTGAATAAATTCAATATATGTATATTTTCATGAAAAAATTTAAAAAAATTCAAGATTATTCGAAAATTTATAAAAAGGCATATATAGTTTCATTAATTTGTTGGAACAAAACTATTTAAAATTAATTTTCATGAAAATACATTATACTATGACTTTTTTAAAATTTCGAAATTTTAAATGAGTTTTTTTTCCACAAAATTATCGAAATATGTATGACTTTGTCAAAAATTTTCGACATTCTATCTGAAATTTTATTAGAATCTTCGATATTTTGATAAATTTTCATATAAAATTTGAAATTTTTAAAAAAATGTCAATATGATTTTGAAAATTTTGAAAAATTTTAATAGTTTTTTTCCAAAATTAATCGAAAACTTAATGCTTTTTTCATGAAAATTTTCGAATTTTCTAAATTTTTTTACGAATTATTTTTTTAAATGACTATTTTAAATATTTAATATTTCAAAAAATTGTCAATATTCGAAACTTTCATGAAAAAAGATTCGAATTATATTAATTTTGAAAAAAAATTTTAAAATTTGAGATTTTATAAAAAATAAAATTTTTAAAAAAATGTAGATATAATGAATTTTTTCACGAAAATAATCAGATATTGACTTTTTTGAAAAAAATATTTAAATTTGAATTTTCATGAAAAAATCAATATATATGATTTTTAAAATTGAGAAATTTTAAATGTTTTTTTTCACAAATTAAAAATATATATGCATTTTTTCAAAATTTTCGAAATATATTGACTTTTTTTAAAATTATTTGAAAAAATAGTATGATTTTTTCATGAAATATGAAAAAACTAAGTATAATTCGAAAATTATCGAAAAAAGCTAGTTTATTTCGAAATTTTCGAAAATAAACTAGTTTAATTTGAATTTTCTGAAAAAACAATTATATATTTTTTTTGAAAATTTAAAATTTTAATGATTTTTTTTCACAAAATTTTAAAAAGCTAATAGCTTTTTCATAAAATTTTGAATTTATACATGAATTTTTTTAAAATTTTGAATTATAGTATACTTTTTCATGAAAATATTCTAAAAAAATGTCAAGTATAAATTAAATTTTTTGAAAAAAGCAATATAGTTCGTTATTTGTGAAAAAAATATTTAAATTTGATTTTCAGAAAAAAATCTATACTATGATTTTTTGAAAATTACGAAATTTTAACTGAGTTTTTTTTCACAAATTATCGACATATATATCTTTTTTCAAAAATTTTCGACATTATATTGAATTTTTACGAAATTTTAAAAAAATGTCATACTTATTGCGAAAATTTCTAAAAAAATGTCAGATTTTAGAATGTCGAAAATTTTCATAAAAAAGCATGTAATTGTCGATAATTTGTGAAAAAAAACTCAGTTTAAAATTTCGAATTTTCATGAAAAAATATACTATACTATATTTTGAAAATATTGACAAATTTTAAACTGAGTTTTTTTTCACAATTAATCGACAACTATACTATGCTTTTTTCATGAAAATTTTCGACATCTATACTCTGATTTTTTTAAATAATTTTCGAAATGATTATATGATTTTTTTTGAAAAATTAAAAAAATGTCAAGTATAAATTCGAAAATTTTCATGAAAAAAGCATAGTATTATCTGGATTTTTTGAAAAAAAACTCTTTAAAATTTGAATTTTATAAAAAAACATATATATATGACTTTTTTGAAAATTACGAAATTTTAAAATTTTTTTCACAAATTAATCGACAGATATATATGACTTTTTTCATGAAAATTTTCGACATTTATATAATTTTTTTACGAAAATTTTCGAAAATAAGATGATTTTAAAAAATTTTAAAAATTTAAAAATTCGATATATGTCGAAAATTTTCATGAAAAAAGTATTATTTGATAATTTGTGAAAAAAACTAGTTTAAAATTTCGAATTTTCATGAAAATATACTTATATGACTTTTTTGAAAATTGCGAAATTTTAAACTGATTTTTTTTCCAAATTTATCGACAGATATACTATGCTTTTTCGAAAATTTCGAATTTATTCTAAATTTTTACGAATTTTTAAAAATGATAGTATACTTTTTTCATGAAAATTTGTAAAAAAATCAGATATAAATGTCGAAAATTATAAAAAAAGTATATACTTTCATAATTTGTGAAAATAACAGTTTAAATTTCGAATTTTATGAAAAAAATATATACTTGCTTTTTTGAAAATTGACGAAATTTTAAACTGAGTTTTTTTTCCACCAAATTAATCGACAGACTATACTATGCCTTTTTTCATGAAAATTTTCGACATTCTATACTCTGACATTTTTTTACGAATATTTTCGACATGATATAGTATGACTTTTTTCATGAAAATTTTGAAAAAAATGCAGATATAAATGGAAAATTTTCAAAAAAATATATATACTATGCTTAATTTGTGGAAAAAAAATATTTAAATTTGAGATTTTTTAAAAAACACATACTATATATGACTTTTTTTGAAAATTGTCGAAATTTTAAACTGATTTTTTTCACAAATTTATGAAACTATTAGCCTTTTTTCATGAAAATTTTAATTCTAATCTAAATTTTTTAGAAATTTCGAATATATATATGCTTTTTTATAAAAATTTTAAAAATTCGAAAAAAATCAGATATAAATTTCGAAAATTTTCATGAAAAAAGCTATATAGTCTTATTAAATTTGTGAAAAAAAACTAGTTTATTTTCAATTTTCATGAAAAAATATACTATACTTTTTTTGAAAATTGACAAATTTTAAACTGAATTTTTTTTCGACAAATTTATCGACAGACTATATATGACTTTTTTCATGAAAATTTTGAAATTATATCTGAATTTTTTCAAAATTTTCGAATTAAGAGATTTTTTAAAAATTTTAATATTCGAAAAAAATCGAGTATAAAATTTCGAAATTTTCATGAAAAAAGCATTTATTTCATAATTTGTGGAAAAAACATTTAAAATTTAGATTTTCATGAAAAAATACTATACTATGACTTTTTTGAAAATTTCGAAATTTTAAAATTTTTTTTACAAATTATCGACAACTAGTATGCTTTTTTCAGAAAATTTTAAATTATACTAAAATTTTTAGAAATTTCGAAATTTTATAGAATTTTTTCATAAAATTTTGAAATATTGTAAAAAAATTACAGTTAGAATTTCGAAATTTTCATGAAAAAAGCATATATACTTATTTTTGTGAAAAAAAATCATTTAAAATTTGAATTTTCACGAAAAAATCATACTATACTATACTTTTTTGAAAATTAAAATTTTAAACTATTTTTTTTCACCAAATATTACAGTATATATGCTTTTTTGAAAAATTTGAATATATTCTAATTTTTTAGAATATTTTCGAAATATATAGACTTTTTTTGAAAATTTGTAAAAAAATTAATATATTCGAAAATTTCATAAAAAAGGCATATATATCTTGATATTTTGAAAAAAAACTCAGTTTAAAATTTCGAGATTTTCATGAAAAAACACATACTATACTATGACTTTTTTGAAAATTGACGAAATTTTAAACTGAGTTTTTTTTCCACCAAATTAATCGACAGACTATACTATGCCTTTTTTCATGAAAATTTTCGACATTCTATACTCTGACATTTTTTTACGAATATTTTCGACATGATATAGTATGACTTTTTTCATAAAAAATTTTGAAAATATTCGTAAAAAAATGTCAGAGTATAGAATGTCGAAAATTTTCATGAAAAAAGGCATAGTATAGTCTGTCGATTAATTTGGTGGAAAAAAAACTCAGTTTAAAATTTCGAGATTTTCATGAAAAAAGTCATACTATACTATGACTTTTTTGAAAATTGACGAAATTTTAAACTGAGTTTTTTTTCCACCAAATTAATCGACAGACTATACTATGCCTTTTTTCATGAACATTTTCGACATTCTATACTCTGACATTTTTTTACGAATATTTTCGACATGATATAGTATGACTTTTTTCATGAAAATATTCGTAAAAAAATGTCAGAGTATAGAATGTCGAAAATTATCATGAAAAAAGGCATAGTATAGTCTGTCGATTAATTTGGTGGAAAAAAAACTCAGTTTAAAATTTCGAGATTTTCATGAAAAAACACATACTATACTATGACTTTTTTGAAAATTGACGAAATTTTAAACTGAGTTTTTTTTCCACCAAATTAATCGACAGACTATACTATGCCTTTTTTCATGAAAATTTTCGACATTCTATACTCTGACATTTTTTTACGAATATTTTCGACATGATATAGTATGACTTTTTTCATGAAAATATTCGTAAAAAAATGTCAGAGTATAGAATGTCGAAAATTTTCATGAAAAAAGGCATAGTATAGTCTGTCGATTAATTTGGTGGAAAAAAAACTCAGTTTAAAATTTCGAGATTTTCATGAAAAAACACATACTATACTATGACTTTTTTGAAAATTGACGAAATTTTAAACTGAGTTTTTTTTCCACCAAATTAATCGACAGACTATACTATGCCTTTTTTCATGAAAATTTTCGACATTCTATACTCTGACATTTTTTTACGAATATTTTCGACATGATATAGTATGACTTTTTTCATAAAAAATTTTGAAAATATTCGTAAAAAAATGTCAGAGTATAGAATGTCGAAAATGTTCATGAAAAAAGGCATAGTATAGTCTGTCGATTAATTTGGTGGAAAAAAAACTCAGTTTAAAATTTCGAGATTTTCATGAAAAAAGTCATACTATACTATGACTTTTTTGAAAATTGACGAAATTTTAAACTGAGTTTTTTTTCCACCAAATTAATCGACAGACTATACTATGCCTTTTTTCATGAAAATTTTCGACATTCTATACTCTGACATTTTTTTACAAATATTTTCGACATGATATAGTATGACTTTTTTCATAAAAAATTTTGAAAATATTCGTAAAAAAATGTCAGAGTATAGAATGTCGAAAATGCTCATGAAAAAAGGCATAGTATAGTCTGTCGATTAATTTGGTGGGAAAAAAACTCAGTTTAAAATTTCGAGATTTTCATGAAAACAGATACTATACTATGACTTTTTTGAAAATTGACGAAATTTTAAACTGAGTTTTTTTCCACCAAATTAATCGACAGACTATACTATGCCTTTTTTCATGAAAATTTTCGACATTCTATACTCTGACATTTTTTTACGAATATTTTCGACATGATATAGTATGACTTTTTTCATGAAAATTTTCGAAAATATTCGTAAAAAAATGTCAGAGTATAGAATGTCGAAAATTTTCATGAAAAAAGGCATAGTATAGTCTGTCGATTAATTTGGTGGAAAAAAAACTCAGTTTAAAATTTCGAGATTTTCATGAAAAAACACATACTATACTATGACTTTTTTGAAAATTGACGAAATTTTAAACTGAGTTTTTTTCCACCAAATTAATCGACAGACTATACTATGCCTTTTTTCATGAAAATTTTCGACATTCTATACTCTGACATTTTTTTACGAATATTTTCGACATGATATAGTATGACTTTTTTCATGAAAATATTTGTAAAAAAATGTCAGAGTATAGAATGTCGAAAATTTTCATGAAAAAAGGCATAGTATAGTCTGTCGATTAATTTGGTGGAAAAAAAACTCAGTTTAAAATTTCGAGATTTTCATGAAAAAACACATACTATACTATGACTTTTTTGAAAATTGACGAAATTTTAAACTGAGTTTTTTTTCCACCAAATTAATCGACAGACTATACTATGCCTTTTTTCATGAACATTTTCGACATTCTATACTCTGACATTTTTTTACGAATATTTTCGACATGATATAGTATGACTTTTTTCATGAAAATATTCGTAAAAAAATGTCAGAGTATAGAATGTCGAAAATTTTCATGAAAAAAGGCATAGTATAGTCTGTCGATTAATTTGGTGGAAAAAAAACTTAGTTTAAAATTTCGAGATTTTCATGAAAAAACACATACTATACTATGACTTTTTTGAAAATTGACGAAATTTTAAACTGAGTTTTTTTTCCACCAAATTAATCGACAGACTATACTATGCCTTTTTTCATGAAAATTTTCGACATTCTATACTCTGACATTTTTTTACGAATATTTTCGACATGATATAGTATGACTTTTTTCATAAAAAATTTTGAAAATATTCGTAAAAAAATGTCAGAGTATAGAATGTCGAAAATTTTCATGAAAAAAGGCATAGTATAGTGTGTCGATTAATTTGGTGGAAAAAAAACTCAGTTTAAAATTTCGAGATTTTCATGAAAAAACACATACTATACTATGACTTTTTTGAAAATTGACGAAATTTTAAACTGAGTTTTTTTTCCACCAAATTAATCGACAGACTATACTATGCCTTTTTTCATGAAAATTTTCGACATTCTATACTCTGACATTTTTTTACGAATATTTTCGACATGATATAGTATGACTTTTTTCGTGAAAATATTCGTAAAAAAATGTCAGAGTATAGAATGTCGAAAATTTTCATGAAAAAAGGCATAGTATAGTCTGTCGATTAATTTGGTGGAAAAAAAACTCAGTTTAAAATTTCGAGATTTTCATGAAAAAAGTCATACTATACTATGACTTTTTTGAAAATTGACGAAATTTTAAACTGAGTTTTTTTTCCAATTTTGTAAAAAAAAGTCATAGTATAGTATGTCGAAAAAAAGTCATAGTATAGTATGTCGAAAAATTTTGTTAAAAAAAGTCATAGTATAGTATGTCGAAAAAAGTCATAGTATAGCATGCTGAAAAATGTTGTAAAAACAAGACAGTATAGTATGTCGAAAAAAAGTCATGGTATAGTATGTCGAAAAAAAGTAATAGTATAGTATGTCGAAAAAAAGTCATAGTATAGTATGTCGAAAAAAAATTCATAGTATAGTAGGTCAAAAAATGTGTAAAAAAAAAATTCAGTGTAGTATGTTGAAAAATGTTGTAAAAAAAAAAAAAAAGTCATAGTATAGTATCTCGAAATAGTCATAAAAAAGTCAGTGTAGATTGTAGAAAAAAAAAATCATATTACAGTATGTCGGAAAAAAAAAAGTCATGGAAAAAAGTCATAGTATATTATGTCGAAAAAAAGTCATAAAAAGTCATAGTATAGTACTTCGGGAAAAAAAAGTCACAGTATAGTACGTCGAAAAAAAATCATAGTATCGTATGTCGGAAAAAAAAGTCATAGTATGGTACGTTGAAAAAAGTGATAAAAAAGTCATAATGGTCTCTTTGACTCACCTGTTCATCTCTTCTTCTTCTTCAGGATCTTGGAGCTGCAGGAGAAAGGCGACCTGGACATCATGAAGCAGAAGTGGTGGCCTCGTACCGGCCGCTGCGACCTCAACAGCCACGCCAGCGCCCATCCCGACGGCCGATCCCTCAAGCTGCAAAGCTTCGCCGGCGTCTTCTGCATCCTAGCCGCCGGCCTGCTGCTGGCCTGCCTGGTGGCCGGGCTGGAGGCTTGGTGGAACAGCAACCGCTGCCGCCAGGAGCAGCCCAAAGAGGTGACCGAGCACAGGGCCCGGCGGACGGGCCAGCAGGGGGAAGACACTGCCACACTCTACTTTAAGGATCCAGCCGCAGACGCGAGCCCCGACTTAGTGGAGCTCCAGTACACCCAGCTGTAGAGGAGAGAGGTTTAGGGAAGTTAGTGTTGGAGAGCTGGGAGATAGGACAGAGTAGGTAGATGGGCTCGGTGCCACATCAGCCAAGGCCACTGATTGAAATCAAATTTGGTCTCTTATTATTATTATTATCCCTTCTCCATTTTTTCTTTTATTCGCCCATCGCTCCCCACCCACCTCGTTCTAAACTTACAGACACCAGAGCTCATCTGTTTTTGTATGGCATATTCTCTAAACCACATAAAGCACACAGCACACTCCACTTGACCATTACCTTTACTAATACGCTCATAAAACAACAGCTTCTCGATCCACTCAGGAATCGTTTTTCTTTGGCTTGATGCATCCACTCGAGGCCTTAGGCAAACAGTGTCGAATTAGCCCAGCAAGTCAGGATTTGACTATTAGCATGTCCTGCATGTTTCCCAGCATAACGCCTGCTAAAACAACCGAGTACACCCGCAGACTTTAATGATTAATTCCCACGGTGCCGGCTTCCGAACCATTCAAGTGCTCGGTATTGAATTATTGTTATAAACTAATTTTCTACAGAGAGGCTTTGGTAGTTTCCTGCACCCAAGGGTTGTGAAAAGAGATTATAATTAGCAGGAGAGCGAGATCGCTCAGGCAGAGAACGATAACATTATTGAACACAGACACACTTTCTTAACACTTTAGGACATTTTCCATTTGAGTTTGAAATCCTGATGAGACGTCAAGAGACACAAAAGTAATTTATCATATCAGAGAGAACCTTAACGTGCAGCTCACCCTGGTTTTTAACATTAACAGTGACATTATCACAGTTAGTTCAAATCATTTGCTGATGTTGCTAATAGATACTCGAGCTTTACTAAGTGCCTACTGAATAAAAACCATACAGCAGTCAATTACCAGATCGCTCTCTTTTTAATGAAACAAAAGCCACTATAACAGCTGAGCTAATAGTTTAACACCTTCACAGGGTTTAAAGAGGACAAGCAGTTAATTAAACATTAATGCACTCTAATCAACATTAATGAACACTGATAACAACGACTAGATGGAAGCATCTGATAACTGATATGTGTTTAGTGCAGATAAATATCAATAAATATCAACGGTTTTGAAACTCCTGTCAGAAAAGGTTCATATTATGCAGATTTAACACTGAAACAGAGAGTTGAAAATATTTTATACACATATAGTATGTCCCCCCCGCCCCCTCAGAAAACTACCTTAACTGATCTAGAGTCATGTTGTGTCCCAGTACCATAATATATACATTACTTTTAACATGGTTTCAGTAAGTAGAGCATTTACGCAAGAGACATAAGGTATATTTTAAATACCTGTTGCAATTTAAAAGTGTGAAAAAATGTTAGGTAGTAGTGGAATGACTTTTAGGAAACGCACAATGAAAGCAGATTTGCAGATTTGCAATGAAATAATCCAATATTTTCTCTCTTTTAGCTCTGTTTTTGGTCACTACCAACTCCTGAGGGAAATATCTGTCTCTTTAGCTGCTAAATGCTCCACTATGTTCACCAGCTCGTCTCTAACTGGGTCTGTCTGCTGTTTGCTGCTAAGCAGGTAGTGAACAGTGAGTTTATCAGAGCTTGTTTTTTTTTTGGAAAAGACTATAAAGGTTGTATTTAGGGGAGGCTGAGAGGAGAGCCTGAAGGAGTCAACCATACATACAGAGAAACAGCAAATTATTATTATCTTTTACGATTTTGTTTTTAATGCCAGAATCGATATATTTGCTTCATCTGACTCTATGTGGAGGTAGAAGGAAGTTACCGCTTTTATTATTGTAGTCTGAGTAACGTGACGTCATATCCGTTCCGTATCCGTCAACCAAAACAAACAGTAGCCGGCCGGCCGGCCGTAGCGAGCAGAAACCGGCAGATACGGCAGAAAACGTTGGAGGGTCGTCATGGATACGACCTGCACCCTCACATGTTAAATCCAAAGTGGTAAACACTACACATCCAGTAAAGGATGGAAACACTTTGGATTTCACACATTGACAGGAAAAGCAGAGCTAGACATCACGGCTAAAGCTGCATGCTAACTCTGTCACGGACAGGAAACGTTATCGTATCGCGGTAACGTGCGGTCGAGCCGGCGGTCGCTCTCGTCTCCGTGGTCAAATGGGCCGACGCTACAACTGTAGAGCACCATATACTGACATTTCTGTTAAATGCATTGAAACGGCCCCGATGGAGCTGACCATGGATGGATAAAGAGAACGGAGCTGACGGGAGAGCTAGAGACGGACTTGGAGAAGTTAGAGGAAGTAGACACGTGGGACTACGTCCGCTTTTCAAAATAAGGTGTTAACAAAGGGAACTGTATATACAAAATACATCTATGGAAATAAGATTGATTGGATTATATTCACCAGAAGTATAAAACATTACATGTCCCTTATAAATTAAAAAGAAAATACCACTAATCTGTGAATGTGAGGGTGCAGCTCGTATCCACGTAGACCCTGCGACATTTTCTACATTGTCGTTTCGGCTCGCTGAGGTTTGTTTTGGTTGACTGATACGGAAAGGATATGATGTCACGTTACTCAGACTACAACAATGAAAGCGGTAACTTCCTTCTACCTCCACATAGACTCAAATGAAGCAAATATATCGATTCTGGTATTAAAACATCTATTTCAAAATCGTAAAAAAAAATGAATTGCGATACACAGATGAATCGATTTTCTTCCCCCCCTCGTGTATACTGTACGGTAATAGTATATAGTCTGGAACTGGGACACAGGCTCAACATTTGCTCCTCCAAGCACTCACTACACTTGAACATAAACTGACCTCAGACCTGCATTTCTACCTCCACACAACAACATTCACCTCCTGTGCCGAACACAACAGACACACATCAGGAGGCAGGTTTGTGTCATGTTACAGGGGGACGAAATGGATCCATAAACTAAAGTGTGAGCAGACGGTGTACGTTGGGTGTGTCGCCCTTTAGCAATAAGATCTGTCTCCAACATCCCAGTCCATAACCCCTGGTACTATCACTGTGTCACGTCTTATTGCAAATTATATGTCAATGTGGACGCCCGTGTTATCTATCTCCTCTCCTTCTCTCCATCTATCCTTTTTATTTTTTTATTTACACTTGACTGTCTATGATCTCGTGCAGGTTACTAAGGATTACAGACTGGCAAGGGTTTCTGGTCCATTGACATATAATGACATTACAACTGCTTCATCGGAGGGGAGGAGGGACATTTGGACAGACAGAGAGAGAGGCTGGGATGAAGCAGAAGCTATTGATACAGGTCAGAATAGACCTCCTATACAACTATCAAAAATAAAAACAGCAAAAAGGTCCTTTTTGTTTTGTTGATTTTTGGTCAATTGTAAATCTATAATTGAGCAGAAACGTGCCTCATACCTGATTTTCTGCGGCCTGAGTTCTGGAAATAAATTTGTTCTTCACAAATAATCCAGTAAATATGAAAAAGTAGGGCTTTGTATTTAAGGCACTTTAAGTAGTTTCTTAACTCTAAGAAAGCTTTGCAACTAATATCTATTATTTTTCGTCCATTTCAACCATAAACTGAATAACATGATTGCATGTCAGTGATAAAATATCTAATAATCTTTAAATGTAGGCCCTTTAAACTGATTTTTTTTTTAAGGTGGGGGCTCAAAAAATGCCACAGGTGATGTAATACTTCACAACGTTTTCCTTAAGCTTAAATCAGACATTTTGTGGTTAAAGTTTCTGGCAGCTAATTAAAACTCCCACCAATAAAACCAATAGAGCTAATTATCAATTTCCTTATCAGAAAATTGAACAGGACATTATTTCCAGAACCAGACGTTTCAGCTCTAAACTAAAGAAAAAAAAAAAAAAAACTGGCCCAAATTAATTTGGTTCTTGATCTGAAAACACAGCTTGGTCTTAATTGCAATTGATTTGGATTTTGGGCTTTTGCTCTTTGCAGACGACATGATAATTAAAGTTGTAATTGATGCCTGCTCCACCTTTAACACTGCACCCCCCCCCCCCGTCATTAGAAACCCTCCTGGTTCGTTTAGTGCCTTTCTGTTTCTCTTTGCTTTGTTTCAGTCGTTCATCTTTAACTGTGTGAACACATTTCATAAGGGCTGACCTCTGACCTCACTTTTACATGTTCTGGATGTGTTGAACAGAATCAGTAACGGTTACACTGTGATGGACATTGTAAGGAAACCCTGCAAACAAGCTTAGTGCCTTTTCATGCATTACAACTCAATATTATTTATAGATCTTTATAAACTAAACTTACTCAACAAGGTGTTTGTTAAATCTGAACATGAGTTCTTATCCTCAAATATCAATAGTCTTCTATTTAAAATGGAAAATTGCAGAAGAGGAATCTGTTCAACTAAACGTTAAGGAACTCGGAGACGTACTTTAGGTTAGTTAACATCATCAGACATGTTGCATTTAAAAAATTAAAGCACATTTGACCGTACAAATATTTCTCAGTGGCAGAATTGATCTCGAAGCACGAACTAAAGTACGAAAGTCCCTGAATCTGTTGTTGGCTAACTCACAAATTCGCCTCACAAAGTAGTCTAGTAAAACTAGGAAAATTAGCCTTGCAAAGCCAGATAACATCTCACAAACCCAGATGTTAGAAAGCATCCAGTCAACTGAGCTGGCAATACGAGGCTCCAATCAAAAAAACTATGGGGGGAGTTTAGACGTGATGTGACATCTCATTAGACATTAGACAGACAATCTAGCTAGCTAGCTAACGTTAGCCAGCCGTCTCCTCCTCCCTCAGTAGTCTCCTCCTCCCTCAGGAGTCTCCTCCTCCCTCAGTAGTCTCCTCAGTAGTCTCCTCCTCCCTCAGCAGTCTCCTCCTCCCTCAGTAGTCTCCTCAGTAGTCTCCTCCTCCCTCAGTAGTCTCCTCCTCCCTCAGTAGTCTCCTCCTCCCTCAGTAGTCTCCTCCTCCCTCAGTAGTCTCCTCCTCCCTCAGCAGTCTCCTCCTCCCTCAGTAGTCTCCTCCCTCAGTAGTCTCCTCCTCCCTCAGTAGTCTCCTCCTTCCTCAGTAGTCTCCTCCTCCCTCAGTAGTCTCCTCCTTCCTCAGCAGTCTCCTCCTCCCTCAGTAGTCTCCTCCTCCCTCAGCAGTCTCCTCCCTCAGTAGTCTCCTGCTCCCTCAGCAGTCTCCTCCTCCCTCAGTAGTCTCCTCCTCCCTCAGTAGTCTCCTCCTCCCTCAGTAGTCTCCTCCTCCCTCAGTAGTCTCCTCCCTCAGTAGTCTCCTCCTCCCTCAGTAGTCTCCTCCTCCCTCAGTAGTCTCCTCCTCCCTCAGTAGTCTCCTCCTCCCTCAGTAGTCTCCTCCTCCCTCAGTAGTCTCCTCCCTCAGTAGTCTCCTCCTCCCTCAGTAGTCTCCTGAGTCTCCTCCTCCCTCAGTAGTCTCCTCCCTCAGTAGTCTCCTCCTCCCTCAGTAGTCTCCTCCTCCCTCAGTAGTCTCCTCCTCCCTCAGTAGTCTCCTCCCTCAGTAGTCTCCTCCTCCCTCAGTAGTCTCCTCCCTCAGTAGTCTCCTCCTCCCTCAGCAGTCTCCTCCTCCCTCAGTAGTCTCCTCCCTCAGTAGTCTCCTCCTCCCTCAGCAGTCTCCTCCTCCCTCAGTAGTCTCCTCCCTCAGTAGTCTCCTCCTCCCTCAGTAGTCTCCTCCTCCCTCAGTAGTCTCCTCCTCCCTCAGTAGTCTCCTCCCTCAGTAGTCTCCTCCTCCCTCAGTAGTCTCCTCCTCCCTAAGTAGTCTCCTCCTCCTTCAGTAGTCTCCTATAGAAAGTCGATGTCCCGCCCCTTCCGGTGGACCACCATAGGACCTTATATCGGAAAAAATATGAACGGTAGTCAACAGCGAGAGAGAGATTCCATTTGTTTCAGTTAATATCAGAGTTGTATGGGTTCTCTGTTGTCATCACTTGACCATATAATAGGCTTCACTCACTAAGCCTTAGAGCTCCACACCAGACTTTAGGGACAAACCCAGCGTAGAGTGAGAGATGTCCATATCAAAGGCAGCCGGTTATATAAGAGAGAGGGTTTAAATGTTTCCTCTTGAATCCAAACCAGAAACTGTTCTTATCACACATGAGCACAACCCACTCAACAGTTGCGGTATTTGCAAAGTCGCAGGGGGGGAGAGTGATTTAAAATCCCCCCCACTGGCAGCACTCATTAAAAGAGCTGTTTGTTTTCCAAATTAATGGAGGCTTTCAGCCGCCTCATATTTTCTTCCCGTGATCTTACATCACCAGTCTGTCTTTAACGACCGGCTGAGGTTTAATCCCAGGCATTTATTTATTCAGGCCGGCCGCCAGGTTGACGCTGCTGAAAACATATTTTAATGAGATGCCAGTCGTGAAACAATAACCTGAACGGAGATGTTTTAATTGGCTTTGAGAGGAGCTCTCTGAGACTGGTGAAGGATCATTCAGACGTGCTCAGGACTCGTGGATAAACACATTGTATGTTTATGTGTTGAACACAGATGCTTAGCCTCAGCAGTACTCCACCACAGAGGATCAAGATGCACTGAGACTCAGAGGTTTCCTCAAGTGTGCTTTCACAAGCTGCTCTCTGTGCTGCTGTTACACGGCGTTTCACAGGAAGTGCTTTCTGCACCACTCTACCTCAACTTAAAGACTTAACGCTAAACGCATTTTCATCTTATCTTACGATAGCTGCCTCTCGTCTGCCTTTCAGAGACAAACCGCCACTCGTTTTATTTCTATTAACCTCTCATCAGTCGCTGTCCTGCTAATCAGAGGTCATGTCTTTTTGGGGGGGGACAAAGCTGTGGACCTGACTTGTAGTTTACATTTTATCATTTAACATCGCACATAGTGGGGTTTTTAAAGGCTGATACCAATCACTTTGTGCTTTAAATATGAGGAAAATTACAATACATAAGTAAATTAATATAAAAATTCAACAATTTCCAATTGCCAAAATGTAGTTTCTGGTCAAGAGAGGACACATAACTGCTTTTAAATGAATACAAATTTAAAAAAAAGTTAGATAAATTAAAGTCTTAATCCTTAAGATTTCAGTCCTGGTTGATTTCCTGTGGTTACTGGTGGTTTAATAATAATAATAATAATAATAATACCGCCACATATATTGACCACTCGGGGCAGCAGACCCGTCGTAGGCATCGTTCACATGTTGCATCTAAAAACGCGCGGAAAAAGGCAGTTGTGCCGCTTGTTGCCAAGCAACCAAAACCTGCGCGCTGCGATGACGATGAAGTTGCTGTAATTTAGCAGAGAGCCTCACCGATTAAACTAAACAAAGTCGAGACTTTCAACCAGGAGCCCGCTGTTCGTGTCCCGTGTGAAACTAAACGTTGATTTATTTTCTCACGTCAGTCTTTAGTCATGTGACTCGTCGGTAGCGTCAGTCCCGCGAGTCGTTAGTCAGTGAAGTTAACGTCAACCAAGACCATTTCCTAACCCTAACTAAGTGGTTGTGTTGCCTAAACCTAACTTCCTGTGAAAATGGAAGTTTATTTTGAAAGGACGCTACGCGTGTAACAAGCGTATATTGAAACGCCGTCTGGTCCGTCCAAAAGTAACGCTAGAGAGGAACCTCGTGCGTCGGCGCGATGTTTGACGAGTTGGGAGTGAGAACGTGATGAATCTTAAGGATTACTACTTTAAAAAAAGGAATTTAAAGATTTATAAATGATCTGAGGGCGTCGGGGTGGGTTGTAAAATCCTGCTGCTGATGACACTGCAACATAACTGAATATCTGTGTGTATTAATATACGGTGTAATGTGTCATGTGCATTGTTCTGAATATCACTTGTGTCACTGTGATGAGTTACTGTGACTAATATCATTGTACCTCTGAGTTGAAGTGAAGCCAATGCTGGAGCCAAGCCAAGCTGTGTTGTTGTAAAGCGGCTGCTTGTTTCAAAATCCTCTCCAAAAAAAAACCCTGTACATCAGCTGACTGGAGCTGCATTCACACACAGACGTGAAGAGAATTTAGATTCAGCTCCGGAGGCTCACTTGATATGCGAGTCACGCCTCCTATGTTTGTCTTTACACCTCGTCCTTTACCTTCCTGTGACCCAGTGTACTGAAGCAGACCTGCGGTTCAACAGGGAAACACTCAAGTGTCTATTAATGCCTAACAAGTATGCATGGCTGCAGTCAGCAGGAGATGCAGAGTCAGCCAATGTTCTGATTAAATTGTTCTGATAGCGAACCAATTCTCTGATCCTGCTGCACAGAGTAGCGGCTCCAAGGGCAGCGCAGGAAAACACAGAATACAGAGGGGAAGAAAACATAACTGAACAAGTCAAACTAGATAAATCTAGATACCAAAAATTATCTGCCACAACTCACTTTACTCTAAACTGGGGCTGTCAAAGGTAACGCCATAATAACGCAAATTTGTTTTAACACCACTAATTTCGTTAACGCATTAACGCAACTTGCGATTTTTAGGTTTAAGCGGCTCAGTTTTAAAGTTTGAGTGAAGATACTGGTATCATATGAAACTATAAAAGCTGATGAATCCATTGGTACTAACCATGTCATACTAGCTGGTTGCAAAGGAGGCTAAATAACGCTCCAAACTTATTTCTCTTATTTCTTGAATTTTAAACCCAACGTACAATATTTGCCTGTTTTTTAACTTGGAGGTACAGTAAAATGAAAGTCTTCTAGCAGGAATTCAAGATCCAGATTCAATCATAAAACAATCGTTGCTTCACCAGAGGTCTCTCAATGCACCACATTTCATGAAAACCTTGAGATATCCTGTTTACACACAACAACAACAACAACAACAGCCTCTAACATCTTTACAACAAACCACCGTCAGTCCGTTTGGCTCCAGGATTGTTTTCTCCAGACATCAAACCTTTAATATTCACTGGCCAAGTTTGATTTCAAGGTGCACATACAGTACAAATTGGTTTCTGTGGCCTCAGTTCCCACTGGGCTCATCATACCAGACAACAAAAACAAACTGCCTGATAGCAGTCGGTCAATTCAAAACTAAGGCCACGTCCTAAAACAGTGAGAATGACTGGAGCACCAGCAGACCTGAAACCAGTCTGAGAACCCGGCCCATCGCCAATCTCAGCCTCTGTGTCCCTCCTCCCTCCTCTCCTCCCTCCCCCTGTCTCTCCTCTGTCCTCTTCCACCCCCCACTCCTCCTCTTATAGGACAAGGAGGTGAATCTGGAACAGGTGCATCGTCGTATGAACAGTCTTTTGGACGAGGACTTGGCCCACAAGCAGATCCCCGGCCCCTCTATCGAGATCTCTGCGCTGGACATCGGCAGCATGCAGCCCAGCCAGGCCTCTCTGATGCCGGGGCCGGAGTCCGTGCGGGACTACCCGCCCTCGGGCCACGGTGTGACCACCTTCCTCCCCGGGGAGGGGGGGCCGCCTCCGCCTCTTCCCCACCCTCACCATGGGGGGACCCTAGGCAGGACGCTACCTCTGTCCCAGGGCCATGGCAGCAACACGTTGCCCCTGCACCACCCTCTCAGCAGCACCAGCCTCAGCGGCACCATGCAGTGCAAACACAGGGCCCCCAACGGGGGGCTCTTCCGGCAGAGCCCTGGCAAGACACCCATGCCAATGTCCTACCAGGCAGTCTCCGCAGGACCCATACCCGAAGCCATTGAGGCCACCCACAGTACATCCATATAGAGATAGGAGGGGGGGACAGGAAGGGGTCACAACGAGAAGTCCTTCTCTGGACTTTGGTCTGGTTTTGGATGTGAGGCGGGTTGGGGATCTCTCGAGGAAAATTATCATAGAAGGAAAAAAAAAAATGTACAAAGTAAAAGATTTTGTATCTCACTACCTGTTCAGAAAAGCCGATGTTACAAAATAAAAAAAAAATTAAAAAAAAAAAAAAAGCGGGGAGGCGGGCGGGTTGGCGGGTGTAATTTTTCTCTTGTACATATCTGTAAATACCAAGAGAACGAAGTGAGGTTAAAGTGTATTTTGAATATTCTCAATTTTTTGAAGTTGAGTTATAAAAAACAAACAAAACGAGATAAAAAAAATATATATATACATTGATGAAAAAGTTATGACTGTTTGAATGGCTTTGTAAATTTTGTTCAATATGAAACAATGACGCGAAATTCATTGTGATTGTTTTCTAAAGTGCCGAAATTAAACGATGTCTCTCCACAACTCATCGATGTAAACGACTACCCATGATGCACCGCTGTAGGGACATTTTAGTGTTGGACACCTACTGTTATGCACCTCTGTACCAACCCTATATATATCTTCAGCATCGGACGGAAATTATCACAGTTTTTTTTGTTTTTTTCATTTGTATTAAATATATAATATACATTGTTTTTTTTTTCAAATCAAAAGTCTACATTCATCTTCTTACGTAAATGCTGTATCGTTCAACAATGGGGGGAAAAAACAAGTGGATTTTTATCTGGTTCATATTTTACACACAGCTGAGTGGTTTGTTTTTATAGTACCTTTTTATTTGGCATTAGTACTGTCCAAGTGAGGAGTTTCAGTTTGTAAAGGAAGAGACGGAGGAAGGACAGACTGGAAGGCTGCGATCACACCGACTGTCGGGAAAATGTTGATTTATTTTTACTTTAGCTGTTGGGTTCCAATACCGATAATTAATCACACTAGATTGGACTCCTTCAGGAATATAAAATGCTGTAGATGTCAGTCAAACACATCTTTGTACAATATGAATCAATACTCTTTGAGGCTGTGTTCAATGTCACTATGCTGGGTTTGCAGTGTTAAGACCAACACACCCGAAGAGCAGGACGGTTGGGTACCAAGAACCGGTTCTGAATCAAGAGTCAACAAAAAATTTAAAAGAGTGACGTGGCTCTAAAGATGGCAACGTAGGTCTGTCAGTTGGTCCACCACTTTGGTTGAAGCTGAAATATTTAAATGTTCCTCTAGCACCACTAGCAGATCAACGTATCCTCATTAGAGCTGTCAAAGTTAACGTGATAATGACGCGTTTACGCAAATTTGTTTTAATGCCACTAATTTCTGTAACGCTTCACCGCTTTCGGAGGTTGTAGCGGATCAGTTTTAAAGCTAGAGTGAAGATACCGCTATCATATGAAACTAGAAAAACCTGATGAATCCATCGGTACCAACCAGGTCATACTAGCTCGTCACAGAGAAGGTTAAATAATGCTCCAAACGTGCGCTAAATTAATCGATTGACAGCCCTAATCCCCATACAACAGTCCGTATGATATCTTACGAAAAGTTACTCCTCGTTTTTCGTGTTTTCCAACGAATGTCCAGCAACATGTGTCTATTTCCACTCGTTGCATGCATACAGTCTTTTCAAAATAAACTCCTGTCTTCACAGGAAACTACGTTTAGGAAAAGATGGCGGTTTGGGTTTAAATAACACCAGAAGTGGCGTTACTTAAGTACAGAAGTTAAATCAAACGTTGACTTCTGGTTTCACACGGGACACCAACAGCGGCCTTCTAGGCAAAAATCTGGTATTTTTTGACCCACCCATCCACCCCGACCTCCTCTCTACGCAGCGTTTGTCGCTCTTCATACTTCGTGGTTCACGATTACATACTAATTGATTTTGTATTGATATGTACGAATTACGGTGCATTACTTTTCGTAGGTATATCTACGAAAGTACGACGCTACAAACGGTGTATGAGAACAACCTGAGCAGATTGACATTTTTGGTTACCAACTACGACTGCTGAGGATGAAAAACAAAGTTTGGAAGCCAACTTTCATCCATCTTACAGTTTGGTTTTTCTCTAAATTGAGCTTTCCAGCCTCACAGAGTCAACAGTTGTTCAATTCTACTAATAGATTCCTGAACGTTGGAACCAAAATGCATTGACTAATGCTGTTAGTATTGTATCGCACTGCTTACTGTCCGATACTTATCAGTACTCTTATCAATACTACAGTCGTTGGTGTGAACGCAGCCCAACAGTCTCTGACCGTTTTGTTTGTTATATTTAACCTGAAGAAAAAAGACGCGTAGAAAGAACTATCAGCTATATAGATATGTCTTTACTTTTTTATACTAGAGAATTTAATGTCAAACACTTGTATACAGGTTGTCTCCTGCAAAGCAGTGCAGTTATTTTAGTCAGAACGAGTGAGTGAGTGAGTGATAGAGAGAAGCCTCATATTCCCACAAATCGTTCCTAATGAGATCCATTATCACCTGCAGGGATGACAGAGGGCGTCATTATCCAAAGTGCAATCAGACGCTCGTGATGGTGGAGATTCTGCAGGTGCCATACCTCAACTGCTTGTAATATAGAAGGGTCTGATTATGTTCGCTAAACCCTGGATTGTTTTTCTTTATGGAATACTGTATGATGATGAACCTTTATGGAAAACTATTTGAACAGGAAATACAAAACCACACACTTCACCCCTCCTTTTTTTTCTGCTTTCATAAGTGCAATTAATGTGCATTTATGGGCCTAATGGGTTTTGACTTGGCTGTTTGGAAACGTGATCACACACAGTAGAGTTTTCTGAACATGAACAGCAGCTTTAACCAGCCAGACAGAAGCAGACCAGCTCGCTGCTGTTTAAGGGTTTCTGTTCCAAAAAGTTTCACAACTTCATGTCTGCAGAGGAAACCGAGAATGAATCCTAAAATTCATTCTGTAGTCGGGACACTAAGTCTTACTATATACTACTGACGGGACACTGATGATCAGATAGAAGGGAAATGGATCGCCAGGTTGACTAAACAGTGATCTGACAGATTTCTGTCAAAAGTCTTTCATTTAAAAATGTAAAGATTAGTCGCCGATGCATAACTGACTTTGTCCCAAATACCATCTTAATTCTTAACAACTCAACAATATAAACAAAACATTTATGTCATCAGATAAGAACGTCAATGTTGGACGATTCTGTAGTACGCTCAGCGACGGTTTTTATGTCTAATGCCAACGTTTTTAAAATTGTTGCTTCCTACAATATCTGTACGTATTACACAGCTTTGTTGAATACTTGATTCTGATTGGTTAATCACGGCGTTCCACGGCCTGTTATTTCTTTATAACAGACCGTTGCTATGTATAACAGACCGTTGCTATGGGCGCAGCTCTGATGTCGGACTCTAGAGGACCGTTTTTGTGTCAAAATATTGATTTCTTCAGTAAGAAGCCGTGTAATAAGCGGGATAATGTACAGCTAGCGGGTCATTGTTGTGAAATAAACCCCTTCAGGGTGATGCAAGACCTGTCGGGGTTTATTTCACAACAATGACCGTCTCGCTGTACATTATACCTTACATGGCAACTACAGTAAAGTAAAGGTCAGGCACAGATTGTGGTTACTGTCAAGGAATGTTTAAAGTGAAGCAACTAAACACCACTTGGTGAGGGTAAGCTCAGTCGTTGACCTTCTGGGATTACTGATTCGGTCACACTGCATTTCCAACCTGATCTCGTGGGAAGGCGTATAAATAGCACGATATTACAAGGACATTCTGCGTGTCATGAGAACACATTTTTACGCCTCTTTTCATGTGTCGCAACAAAACTGCGTTAACGGGCCGCAGTTATGTTCAGGCAACAAAACCACTTAGTTAGGTTTAGGAAAAACATCATGGTTGAGCTTAAAATAAGTACGCAAACTAAGTAAAGTACGCACGGAAACAAACGTAACATAAGTATGGAAAACACGTCACTAATGTGACTTCAAAATAAATCAACACTTTGGGACACGAACACCAGTCTCCTGGTTGAAAGTCCTGTGTTTGTTGGACCCATTCACCTCCAGACAACATGGCGTGCAAATGACACGCCAAAAGCATGAACGGCGTTCTTATCGCAAGCGAAATGACTTGTAAATTATCGTGCTATATGCCCATTTACCAGCAACACTACCGCTACACAAAGACCACAATACTTCCTGCAGTAACACCAAGCGTTGGCATTGGACGTAAATCATTAACGCTGAATTGTCCAATACAGACTGATTCTTGCACTGTTTTCAAGTTCCCTAAAAAGATCGAATCAGTTCATCCTGTTGATTGTTGGACCAATAAACTTCTTCTGGTGCTTTAAATCTTAGAAAAGGTTTAATGAGGATACAGATGTTGAACATGTGATCTTTTATTGACTGTAACTCGCAGAACTCATAATTGAATTTTCTCTGTTCAGAAAACCATGAATATATTAAATATTTGCCAAAGGGGGTTAAAGGCTAATGTTCTGTTCCTGTGTGAATACACATCCTCCAATTACATCAAATAAACTCAACCATGTGTTTCATTCTGGACTCTGAACGGCGTCGGAGGGTTTTTAGTGTCTGCTGGATCATCGACTCTTCTGAACAGACTCTACGTGGATGTTTTCTAACTGTGGCAGTAGTCGCTCTCGTAAACCAACTTGCTTTTCACACTGTGCTCCACGACACGACGGACGGACGGACGGACGGACTGTGAGGTTATCTGATTGGTCGGCAGAGAGGACGTGAACAGGAAGTGTGTGTGCTGGGGGGGCGGCTCCATGCGTCACCCCTTTACGTTGAAACTCCAGCGCCCCCGTCAGACGATGAAAACATGAACTGTCAAAGCATATAGTCTGTCACCGTCCATCTAAGGGAGACCCTTATTTTATTTATGAATATGCTGCTTGGAGTTTCTTAATCTTTAATAAAGAAATATGGTTTACAGATGTGTTTCTGATGTGTTTCAGGATGTTTCTGTACTTCTACTTAACATGTGGTTAAATTATTGTGTAATAGTTACATCACGGCTTGGTAGCACTAGGGCTTTCACAGTTAAAACGATAATAACGCGTTAACGCAAATTCATTTTAACCACTTATTTCTTTAACGCTTCTTTAAATAATAAATATATACATATATTTGCATAAAGCAGCCCACGTTGACCACTCCCATGTTGAAAAAATGTCTCCCTTTAAGGTACATTTTGAACAGATAAAATGTGATTAATTTGTGATTAATCGCAATTAAAGATTTGAAACGATTGGCAGTACTAGCTAGCACACATACTGTAAGATTCAAGTCAACAAATGTTCTTTTCCACTTCACAGCTTATTGTCAAATGTTACTTCTCTTGGCAACAACTTTGGAGCTGCAAGTAACACTTATTTTAATTACTGTCTATGAAATGTCAGAAAATAAATGTTAAATGCTCATCGCAATGTTTCATAGCATAAAGTGACATTTTCAAGCGTCTATCTTTGGACTGTTGGTCGGACGAAACAATTAGTTTACAAAGATATAAAACAGAGAACACATTTAAGAAGCCGGAACCAGAGTTCCATTAATAATTTAAGTCAATTTATAAGCAAAAAAATGCCCCAAAATTTGATGGTTACAGGTTTTCAAATGTGAGAATTCACTGCTTTTCTTGGTCTGTTTGTTGACGCCACCTTGTACTCTTGAATAGTGTGATTTTTTTTTCTGTTTTCTGATGTTTTATAGAACAAATGATTGATTGACTCAGAAAATAATCAGCACTTTAATCAATAATGAAAATAATAGCCCTTCACCTGTCATTCATATCAACATTAACTCAAATCACAATTCCTTTAAGTGGAAAGTACTTTTTACAACCAAACTTCATTTGAAAAAAAGGCATTTAAACATTTAAATGTTTATTTCTAAAGAGAATTTGGGGGTTTACCTATTAAACTCAGTGCAGGAACTGCAGCTTTAGACTCACGTTCAGATATAAAGCGGTTACCCAGAGAAACCAACGGCTATATATATATGTTGTATTTGACATATGAGGTTTTCCACTGAGAGCAGGTAGAAGCTCCGATCAATTATTGATTCCACCTCCGTCATGAAGACGAGATGTACGGCGAATACCAAAAGTCTTCCCATCTTTTCACATGTTCTAGTTTATTGCCTCGAGGCCTGAAGAGAAAATCCATTAAAGTGACTTACTCTTAAAAAAAAAAAAACCTTTCATTTGGATACTGGAAAATCAATGTGGAACCAGACAGCTGCCTAGTTGCTGAGTGTGCAATCACTCCACTTAATGCTCAGCAGAAAAAACCTTTGCTTTGATAACAGCAGGACGTCAGCGTAGATAAGTCTCTACTAGAAATAACTTTCTCTTCTTTGCAGAGGTTGGATCCAAGATTCTGCTTAAACTCTTCATTTAACTTAAAAGTGTTCAAAATGTATACCAACGCTGGTTTAATGTTCAAAGGCGAGAGTGAACCTGGAGTCATCAGATCCTCAGGTTTGATCAAAATCTAATCTGAAGTGTCTGAGACATTACAATGATGTCCTCCGTCCCCCTCCCCAACTTTAGTTTAAATCTGATGGATGCAGATAAACCTATTATCAGACAATTTAGAGACCTAATTAATCATTCAAGTCATTTCCATTTCCAGCCTGCACAATTTTAGTTCTTATAATGTAAGAATGTTCTTCTTTTTTACATTATAAATTTAAATTGTTTTGAGTTTTGTACTGTTGTTCGGACAAAACCAGATATCTGAAGACGTCGCCTTGAACTCTACAAAAAATAGTTACGAAAATGTAAATGATGGCTCAATAATTAACTTAAAAAAAATATTCAGCACATAAATTTTAAAGAATATTGTTAATTGACGACCTACTTTGATGCATGCATCACTGTTTCAAGTATCGCACAAACGTGATCAGAGGCGACCAAAATGTTATAATTAACTTTGATGAAGTGAAAACTCACCGTGATTAAAGGGTTAAAGTTGTAACTCCCAGACCGGACAACGCCGTGGTAACGACCTGTCAATCACCAGCTAGCCCCGCCCTAAAGCATCCCCTGCTTTATGGTCTATCTGACTCTAAATGGGACCATAATTTACTAAATGAACATCATGCTGTATTGAAGAAGACTTGAAACTAGTGATTGAGACCATAAACTCATGTTTACAATGTTTACTGAGGTAATAAATCAAGAGAGAAGTAGAAGCTCATTTTCTCATAGACTTCTATAGAAGCAGAGGAGTCGCCCCCTGCTGGCTGGTAGAGAGGATGCAGGTTTAAGGCTCTTCATCATTAGCTTCACTTCTCAGACCTGGAGGATGCCCACTGGGATAAATATAAGATGATGTTCTGAATATTATATACACCTGGTATATCCTGTACTGTGGAATCTAAGCATCCCTTCAGTACAGACAGCAGCACTGCACAACGCTGAGCCAGAGACAGAGCGTCCCGTCCGGGGGAGGACATGAAGCCTTTCACAGTTTCCCCGTCTCTGCTGCATCCTGCCATCACTGCGCCTGGCAGAAAACATCCTCTGCTCTGTCAATTAGGGGGAAGATTTAGTCTGACGCACCGGGAGGAGGATTTAAACCGACACACCGGGACGTGCAGGATGTCAGCTGTCCTCTGGCTTTAAGCTCATCCACACCATGTTTCCCCGTCACCGCTCTGCCTGCCAGCACACGGAGCCGGCTGGACGGCTGACTTGGCTAAATGGTTACACGGCCGCCGGCTTCGCAGACAGACTGACACGCCGGCGGAGGGAATATCTGATTGGTTAACTGGCGAGGTGCCTGGTTGGCGTAGCGGTTCAGCGAGTGGTCGGAGAAACGACTGACTGGCTGGGACACGGAGTGACAAAGATGTCTTTGGATGAACTAAATGACGGACAGACGGATGGATGGACGGATGGCAGCGGACAAGATTGTCCAAAAGACAAATCAAGAAGGAAGGAAAACAAGCCGTACAGTCTTCCTCTCTCCTCCTCATTATATCATCACAGATTACATCCAAACCTTTTGTTCCCCCGTAGCAAAACCCTGCGAAAATCTACATGGATTATCTGCTTCCCTGGTACTACTTAACTTTTAGAGCACTTAGAGCTGTTAGTGCTTTATATCACACGTTCCTCTTCCTCCTCTTCCTCCTCCTCACTGCCGCTGAGTTGTGCCGACTGGATAAAACACCTCATTACTCACTTTACTTCCAGCAGCTGGAGGAAATAAAAGCCGATGGGAATGTGAGAGTCCAGTTGTGCCGGGCAGTTATGGGCCGTTATACGGTTACAGGCTGTCACACGGCGGGACGGGTCAGCGTCGGTAAATCAAGCGGCGGACAGCGTGAAGCCGCCGGCTTATTTTAACGTAGCAGAGCTGTGCACATGAAATAGCGAGCGGGGCGACTCTGAGGGCAAACGGGCATGAAATGGAAGATCG
Organism: Sebastolobus alascanus; assembly: GCA_916701645.2. Taxonomy (NCBI): domain Eukaryota; kingdom Metazoa; phylum Chordata; class Actinopteri; order Perciformes; family Sebastidae; genus Sebastolobus; species Sebastolobus alascanus. The sequence continues at coordinate 805,796 of CAKAOJ020000126.1, forward strand.
CCATAAATATGCAGATTCACTAAAAGTGCTGCGAGATCCTGCCATCGATGCTTGCTATGCACTTACTGAAGATATGAAGCCCAGGAGGACACATTAAACCTGCTGGGAGCGCTGATAAAGTTCGTATAGCATGTTCTCTATTAGCCCATTAGTTCATGTATTATCAGGAGATGTGAGCCACAGAGCTTAGCTTCAGTGTTTCTGAAAGATAAATCCCTAACCAAGTCTGAAAAACCCCAGAAGGTGGTTTAACAACACTTCCTGCAGTTAACCAAAGATTTAAAAATATTCTGTCTGCAAGAAGAGAGGTTCCAAACTCCCCCGATCATTTTCTACAAAGCTGCGAGGAAACGATATGATTCGAGGAAAGAAAAGAAAAGAAAACAGAATAATAATGATATAACTGTGCAGGCTGTTTTGCTGTAATTACCTTGAACTTGACGCTATCTGTGCTGTATTTTTCCTCATTACTCCAAATACTGATTTTTAACTAAGTTAGGTCATTAGTATGTGGTCACAATAACTGCAACACCGCGCTATTTACAAGCCAACTGCAGAGGATGGCAAGCAACCGCCGCACGAATGTATGTTATTCTTTAAGATCTTATTAAGATCAATGCTATTGGTTAACATTTTAATTTATCATGACTGACTGCTCTTTTATATTCTTCATACAGCTCTGCACGGTTGCATGAATAATAGATGTTATCACTGTATGTTGCATGAGTTGTGCATGCTGCTTTTGTTGTTATTTCAGCATTTTATTGTCTTATGTTAGTATTTATTAACCTGTCACTCACTTCATTGGTTTAGAATATCTCGCCAAAGGACTAGAGTTGACAGCTGACACATTTACTTAAGTATTGATTAATGTGTGTTGTTCTTATGAATAATGAAATCAAAACAAATGTTCCATTATTTTATAATTCAATACATGAGTTGATATGTTTGTTTGCATCTTACAAAATGAGCAAAGAGATCTGTCACTTCCAGCTGCCATCTTTGTTTTGGACTAAAGAGTCATAACAGACTATAAATATTTTCCATCATGCAGCAGAACTTAATGTTTGTATTTATGTTAAAATATCAGCCAACGCATACTGTTTAAAGTCTCATATATATACTCATATAATGTATTCAGCCTTCTGTATTCCTGAAACACATTCAGTGATTTATCTTTGATAAGTACAGAAGCTTAACTCTGTGACTCGACTGTATGATAACACGAGTGGTTTCTGAACATATTATGTGGTTTATTATAAAACATATTCTTATTTGATAAAACACAAAAGCCTCTAATAAAGGCAACGATTTGACATGTTGAATTAAAATATTAATAACAAAATGAAATATTAATGTTCTGAGCAGAAATCACTGTGGTTCAGTATGTCTGCAGTATGCTGCTGATAATTACACTAATTACTCACTATGTTTATTGGTTATGATTTTAGGAGACGTGGTGCATGTTTGCAGCTCTTTGACAGCCTCTTCCTGCAGCGATCGACGGCGTTGTGAGAGGAACACACACAGTTTTGATGCTTCTTGGCTCAAACACACACTCGGACGCCACACTATCACTCATGCAGGAGGAGGAATACCAACAGGGAGGAAGTGATTTCATGTTCTCACCGCCTCCATCTCCTCCTCTTCACTCTGTTCCTGTTTTTCTCCCTCGGTTCACATTTGAACGTCTCTCTTTCTTTCTGTCTGCCTGCATCCCTCATCATCTCTCTCTCTCTCTCTGTCTGATCCCTGCTGCTGTCTGCACAGGCCGATCCTCCACTCAGTTCACACAGCTGTTAGACAGAAAAGCTCCAGAGCAGCAAGACGAATGAGGAGAAGAAGCTAAAGGCTGCTTTCACACCTGTAGCACCCTAAAATAAAAAGCTCATTTATAGAACAATATAAGAGAATGAGGAATAAAGGAAAGTTCATGTCTTTTGGTCTTACTCATGGGTACTACAGATTCCCTGCACCAACGAAGTGCGTTAAGCTGGACAAACACTGTACGATTTTAGCCCGTTTCTGGACCGAATTTGAGCCGCATGACTCATTTTAGAGTCGGACCGAATTTCAGCTTCGTTAGGCGTCGATTGCCGATTAACTCCTCCCTATCTGTCGGACAGTCGGATGATTTCTGACATGCCAGAAATGTTGGTCGGCCGTCCACAGGCTCTCGCACGGTTGAAGCAGAGCAGCCGATTCACCAACATCGATCAGAGCGTAGCTGTCAAGATAACACTGTACAGTAGATACAGTAAAACGTAGCTAGCTTAGCTCCAATTCTCTCTGCAAAATGGACAAGTCATACTGTCCACGTCTTCCTAGCTACCTGCGAGTCCATTTACGCCAGCGTCTCTTTTTTTTTGACGTTTCAGCAGACAGGATGGCTCAGATGATCAAGGCAGCACGTTTCTGCCTTGTTAGCATCGTGGCCCGTACAGACCTCTGCTAGCTAACACACTTTACCTGCCTCAGAGCTTTCAAACAAATCTTTACTGACAACTGTCAACAGCCAGAACGCTCCTCAGGGGCCGACGGGACTGTACACATAAATCCTGCGTTTTGGCTTCACATCACAAATGATCTATCTGTACAGTAGGAGTCGGAGTTAAACAACAACACTTCTAAAAAGTGTACAGTGTCTGCCCAGCTTTAGTGGGTGTTGAGGCTGCAGGCAGGAAGCTGAGCAGCGGGGATGAACCATCCTTTAGTATGTTGGTGAGGGCGTCCTCATCACGCCTTTCACTCAGTGATGGAAGAGAAGAAGAGGGGATGCCATTGAGCATCGTTTTCTGAACCCTCTCAAGCTCCTCAGAGAGGCCTTTTGTCAGCCCCCCCCCCCCCCCCCGGGCCGGAGTACTCGAGGATCAGACGAGTGAAGGTCAGGTATATTCGTTTCAGAGCATCACGAGGGAGAACGGCTCTTTTGGCAACGCTGAAGTAACAGATTCTTGGCCGTGTGTTTGAGAGCATATACTCTCTCCTGGCACTGATCATATCCATGGTCTTAGCAAATCCAAGGTAGAGACCAGGTAGACAAAGAGCAATAGGGACAAAAGTCCGCTCTTGGAGGACATTCATGTTTTTTGTTTTACAGGAAGACAAGAGTCTAAAGGTCACTTTTAATCCTTTTGGCTGCTGGTCAACACCTGTATGTCACCTGTAAGTGTTCCTTAGTGCAGATTTAATGAGTGTTTTATGACTGACGTGTGTGACGGTGGAGCCTCAGGGCCTGATGTTCAATCATCGACTGGTGCTGCCCTCTCATTCTCAGATGTGACCTATGCCATATATAGGTTATAATGGAACACCTGACTTTTATGTCAAAGTGCTTCAAAGTGACATTTATATCACACCGCAGCGTTTTGTCGCAGCACCTCTGACATCTAAAAATGCTTCATTTGTAACCCACTTTAGAGTAACTGTAACACATCACTATATCTGACTGACCTGAAGAGCTGGAGCCCTTTTCTGAATCACTGTCCATGAGTCTTTTCATTGGGTCTAACAGGTTTGGTGTTGTTGTGCCCAGCCAGAGGTCTGTACACGAGGTGTCTGAGCCAGAAAATGCACAACAGAAAAATTTTAAAAAATGTGTGAAAACTACGGGTGATATTGACGTAGCTGAAATTATTAGTTGTACAAAAGACAATAACTCCGAAACTGCTTACCGGCTGCTAAACGCTAACGTTAACAAGCTCACGTCCTGCCGATTTCAACACGGGAGGTGCCATACATCATGGTGCCTTCAGGCTATATTCAGTAAAAATGAGTACTGAGTGAAGGTAAATACTAACGCTATCATGATGTTGTCAAATGTAATCTTGTGAGTTAAAACTTGAATAACTCAAGTTGTCTGAAGGAGATGTTTTCACAGCAATATAAAATAGATAATAGATGGAATTATGACCTGTTTAACCTCCTAACATTTCCATAACATTTATTGTTTTACTTTTGTTTTATGCCGTGGTATCGAATTGGTATCGAGAATCGTGGAATTTCACTGGTATTGGTATCGACTACTAACTTTCTGGTATGGTGACATCACTAGATGACACCTTGGACTCTTGGAAACTGTGACAGACCTTCTCAATGTCTTCTTTTATTGTATTAACAAAGACATTTAAGTCAAGACTAGTCAACTTATATAAATAACAACTCTTAAAAACATCCTCCTGGTAATTAACCTAAAATATGCCAAATGAGGTCTTATGAAAAATGACACTTTTGTCCCAAATGTAGCTGAACAATAACTTTACAACATTTTTAATGCCTTAAGATATGATTCTGTTTAAGAAAAAAAACTACACAAGATCTGTTTTAATATTTGAACTTCCTTCAAACATTCCTTCACTAAGTCAGTCCGGTCTCTGTTCTCAACATTACACACAAACAAACCAACACCAGTCCAGTATTATTTGTAGCTGCCAAAACCCAGATCTGCACCACTGGAGCCCAATCTGAGCCGTACACCACCTGGATGTTCTCCTAAATCCCATTCTTCAGACGGATTACACCTTCCAATCACAGGAAACCACCTCCAACCAAACAAATCCTCAAAGGAGACATTCACCACACGCTGATGTAACTGTGCCTCGTACTATTACACCACTGTTAGAGCTGCACAACACTGCCAGGGGAACTCAATAGACTTTGAAAAATGCCACGCAAAACATATTTAGCAGCCCATTTCTTGCTGAATACGGTGATTTTGACAAACCGAGATGCCTGCACAGCTGTCTCTGCAGTATTTATCTCTCAGCTCCGATACTCGGCCTGAAAGATAAATTGAAGAGTTTTGTTATTTTGAAAAGAATAAAAGATTATTGCTGACAGGCGATTTAATTTGTTCGCCTAAGAAGCTGTCAGATACATCTTCTCCACTCAGGAAACAAATGGCACCCTCCTGTGATTCTGGAAATTGCAGTCATCACTTTTGTATTTTTGATATGTACAGGATGTTCACAGAAAGCCGGTCTGGATGTGGAGGATTTGATCATTAATTAAAACCGCACTAAAGCTTGTGTATACATCCTGATTTCACTCTGTTGCCTCTCGTGTGATGACGGTGATGTCGTCACAGCGGGCATCAACAGAATCTGCTGAACGTCACAGTCTTGCTGGTGTTCTGATAAACAGAGACAACGTTGAGATTGTGAGCTAGTTGCATAAACATGTGTTGACTTGACTGAGCTGGTAGAACCAAGAGGATACAACAGAACGTATATGAGTATTAAAAGAAAGGTTAGCGTCGGCTGCAGACTGTGTGTCCAAACCTTAGACCTTCTGGCTGTGAGGTGATGATAATATTTAAATGTTAGCGCCGTCAGTCCATGTGGAGGAGTGGGTGCATCCTGGAGGTTATCAGGCGGGCAGCTTCCAGCACAGACGTCGGGTTAAATCAGACCCTCCACGTCCTGGAGCCTCATCAAAACTAGTTTCTCACTCCCACTAAACTGTGACTCATATTCCACCGTAGGCAGGACGTCTCCGTCTCCTCACATCACCTCCAACAAGCTGAATCAAATCCTCGTCCTGCTACATAAACATACGTCTTCCGCCGCTCTCATTAGCATCCTGTTACTGCAGTACGTCAGTTAAATGTCTTTTGTTACAGACTCATCTTCAATCAAACAGCGTGGCATACATTACACCAAACCACTTTAAGACAAGGTCATTTTAGGGAGTAACTACAGAGGGGTTACCTAAGTGACTGAGGTAATAATAAGAATACTTTGCTCATCCTTTTCTAACAGTTTGAACAAGGTAATTATGGGAAAAACATATAATAAGGAAGCCTGTTTGCACGAAAAGGCGTAAAAATGCCACGATAATGCACAAGGCGTTTTAGTGTTCCTACTTGGAAGTAGATTTACCTCAAAAAAATATTATCCTCTGATTAACAGACGTCTCTTTATACATCCACAGACTCATTGGCGTTTTCAGTCCAAAATGGCCGCAGTGCTACCGCAGCGCCAGCTAGCGGCACCAGAGTTTCACCTCTTTGCTTTAATGTTTGGTGCTGCACGCTGTGCTACATGCACTGATTGACCTGATACGTCGACAGAATCATCCTGCTGCTTGTCAGCCCAAAGAAAAAAGCGAGATGATGAACATATGTCAGTGAAATGTCAGTGTGAAGCTGCAGAGGTGTTTTTAACACGTGCTGTGTCTTTGTGTTTCCATCACAACACAACAATCACGTCCACGTTCCCGCTCTGACCCAACAAACCCTCACATCTCCCCTTTTTGTTCCCAACACGCCTCGAACACGCAGCGCTGCTTTTCGCAAAATAAAGAAATGCTTCTCTTCATCCGTCTTTGCAGTTTCTCTGCGTTTCCACTCACACCCAAAAACACCATGAAGCTTTTGATCACATGCAAAGACAGAAAGTCCAACAGCGAGGGAGTCATCTCACCCTCATTCACCAGCTTTGTCTCAGCTCCTTTAACACCGTCTCTCATATCTTTTCCACATGAAAAGACCTGAACTCTGACAGCTGTTTCTCTTTACTGTCTTTGTGTTAGTCTATAATGTGTGTGACCTGCTGATAATCCAGATCCCCCCCCTCCCTACTATATATATATATATATATCTTACACTAACAAAGCTCCTTAAACACTCATCAGCAGACTCAACCTTAGCTTTGTGAGGTGCCTCCTTTCATTTATCTCTCCATCTATTTATCACTCCTTCCATTCATGCTCCTTCTATGCAGCACGTATATCCATCAGCTGTAAAATGCAGCTCTCTGTGCTCCAAATGCCGAGTGGAGGAGGGAAGTTATCGGCTTGTATTGCCAAATATCCACAGCCGCTATAGCTCAACTCGCTTTTGGTACCAGGTACTTTTCTCGAGTTTGTTCTCTTGCTGGATCATTTTATCGACAACCAAACAGAAGAACGTCTGGACTTCGTCAATAGTCCACGGTGTGGTTTTGCGGGCTCTAGTGATGATTCTCTCTGACCAATCAGTGGTCTGCAGTGTTTTCGAGTATTGGCTCAGCTCGCTTGGAACCTTGACTAAGGTAATACCAAAAAAAAAAGTAGCAGGTGCCAGGTACAATCCACAACTTTTGCCAAAGCAAAAACCGAAAAAGAACGGTTCCAAGCAAGTCGAGCAATTCCATACCATCCAGTGTAAAGGTGGCTTAAGTGGACACGTATCCATACTGAGGAGTACTGCGGTAAAATTGTTGGTAAATTTAACTTGATTTTTAATGTCACTGAACCTCAGGTTGTTTTCTCAGCAACGTATCCTCGTGCAACAGCTCGTATAATATCTTACGAAAAGTTATTCCGTGCGTTCTCCTACGAATGTCCAGCAACACAATTTCTGCTCGTTACATGCATACAGTCTTTTCAAATAAACTTCTGTCGTTACAGGAAACTACTTAGTTAGGTTTAGGAAAAAGATGGTGGTTTGGGTTAAAATAACTACGGAAGTGGCGTTACTTAAGTATGGAAGTTACGTGACAAGTCAACATCTGGGTTAAAGTAGCTAAGGAACTTACTTAAGTATTGAAGTTATGTGACAAATAAATCAACGTTGACTTCTGGTTTCACACGGAACATGAACAGCAGTCTCCTGGTGAAAGTCTGGTGTGTTTATACCCACCCATCCACCCCGACCTCCTCTCTACGTGGCGTTTGTGAAGGTCAAAATGAACCCAAGTCGAGCTGACATTGGTCCGTCTAAACCGGAAAACACCTTTATAGAAGAATGACTCGCGGTCTCCAGTCGTTTTGTTGGACACGCACCACGACTCCACATTCTACACGGTGTATATATATCAGTGTACTTCACCACGTGTTTTCTATACGACTCACCACAATGGCCACACAGTCACGTAAGGGTTCACAGAAGAGGCCCGATGGTCATTACGAAGATAAAAAGCAGCCTATTGTCCTCGACCACACTGTGACTTATTACGGACTCTATTCTCGGAGGGAAAAAGTGCCACTTGCAGAGTGTGAGTGCCCGGCTTCAATGGTGTCAGTCATTTGCAAGTGAAAAGGTGATATATCAAGGAGGATAATGGCTGGGTTTAAAGGGGAGAGGGGGGAGGAGGAGGAGGAGGAGGAGGAGGAGGAGGGAGGAGGAGGAGGGAGGAGGCGGAGGGAGGAGGGAGGAGGGAGGCGGAGGAGGAGGAGGAGGAGGAGGGAGGAGGAGGAGGGAGGAGGAGGAGGAGGAGGAGGAGGAGGAGGAGGAGGAGGAGGAGGAGGGAGGAGGAGGAGGAGGAGGAGGGAGGAGGGAGGAGGAGGAGGAGGAGGAGGAGGAGGAGGAGGAGGAAGAGGAGGAGGAGGAGGAGAGAGGAGGGAGGAGGAGGAGGAGGAGGAGGAGGAGGGAGGAGGAGGAGGAGGAGGAGGAGGAGGAGGAGGAGGGAGGAGGAGGAGGAGGAGGAGGAGGAGGAGGAGGAGGAGGAGGAGGAGGAGGAGGAGGAGGAGGAGGAGGGAGGAGGAGGAGGAGGAGGAGGAGGAGGAGGAGGAGGAGGAGGAGGAGGAGGAGGAGGAGGAGGAGGAGGAGGAGGAGGAGGAGGAGGAGGAGGAGGAGGAGGAGGAGGAGGAGGAGGAGGAGGAGGAGGAGGAGGGAGGAGGAGGAGGAGGAGGAGGAGGGAGGGGAGGGGAGGAGGAGGAGGAGGGGGAGGAGGAGGAGGAGGAGGAGGAGGAGGAGGAGGAGGTGGAGGAGGAGGAGGAGGAGGAGGGAGGGGGAGGAGGAGGAGGAGGAGGAGGCAGGAGGAGGAAGAGGAGGAGGAGGAAGGAGGAGGGAGGGGGAGGAGGAGGAGGGAGGGGGAGGAGGAGGAGGAGGAGGAGGAGGAGGAGGGAGGGGGAGGAGGAGGAGGAGGAGGAGGAGGAGGAGGAGGAGGAGGAGGGAGGGGAGCGATGAGAGTCAGCACGATGAACCGTATAATTAGCCTCTCGCCTCCGTGTGTGTGTGTGTGTGTGTGTGTGTGTGTGTGTGTGGAGAGAGACGGCTTCAGTGTGTGTCCTTACATTTACTGTACTTTAATAGTTTTGTGTAACACGAGTTCCAAGTGGACATTATTTCAGCTACAGAGTAGTTCAAAACAAGGCCGTCGCCATCTTGGCTTTTGGACTTCGCCATCTTGGCTTTTGGCCTTCTCCATCTTGGTTTTTGGCCAGGTAGGGCTGTAACGATCCACCTATCTCCCGATTCTATACTCTCACAATACTTCGGTGCCAATTCGATATGTATTGCCATTCGATATTACGATTTATTTTTGTTAACTTTTTTACCACTATTTAATTTATAAAGGATATGTAATATTTTATACTATTAAAATGTGATACATAGGTGAATTGATTTTTTCCCACCCGTAGAGGACTGAGCGGTGCAGAATGTCGGACCCTGCTGCAGTAAAACGAGAGGTTTTCTAAAGAGACTCTGGTGCTCGGAAACACTTCTGTCCACAGGGACCGCCGACATCAACACAAAATTAAAGTTCTGAGTATCTTTAAATACAAAAATACAAATAATCCCACTGCGTCGCCCCAGATGACCCTCACACTGAGGGTAAACAATCGTGTATATTTAATGTATTTATGTATCTAAGCACTGCATATCTTCTGTTATTTTTAATGAGTGCTGCAGGATTAGAAGGAGAGTAGTAAATCCACTGGGGCAGCTGCCTTTCTCAACAGCTCTTTAAAACTGTTTGACCTGAACCGAACCGAACACAAGATGCTTTGAGTTGTAGATGTTTGGAGTCGGTTGGACTCAGACTCGACCGATCCCGGTGAAGGAGAAGGTCTGCGAGGCTCTACTACCATTTAAAAACAGGATTTATGGAAAATTAACGAGAATATCAGAACAAACTACAGCTAGAGACAACTTACAGAGCTTACAGATAGACTGAAGATGACTACAGACAGCGCCGCCCCCCCCCTCTGATGTCATAACCCTCCGCCCCCCACCTGTAGCGCCATCCTGCTCCACGTGATGCCTGACATTTGCTCCGAAGGGGAAAGGCTTTGGCGTTCACCCCGGGAGCCGTCAGCTGATGAAGCGAGCCGACTCCGCGAGCGCCGACAGCTCCGGGGGCTTATCGTGACACGGTGCCAGTCGCCACGGAGACGCCGGCGACCTTGAGAAGTAATTTGGTGGATCAATATTTGCCGGGAGAAGAAGAATGAGGCAGGAGAAGGTGGAAGGAGGAGAGGAGGGAGGGGATGAGCACACTGGAATGCAGTTTGACAAACAATTAAAGGGACGAGTGTGTGTGTGTGTGTGTGTGTGTGTGTGTGTGTGTGTGTGTGTGTGTGTGTGTGTGTGTGTGTGTGTGTGTGTGTGTGTGTGTGTCGACAGGTGGAGGATGGCGGCGGCGGTATGTGAAGGTGGTGCATTCATTAGAACAATGAGTCACGGCGGGTTTTCTTTTCTACAACAGATTGTTACTGAGAGTGAAAACCTCGTCAGCTGCTCGCACACGATGAAACCGATGAACTGCTGCTCCCCGTCGCCACTAATGAGTTTATTTAAAGCAGCAACAGTCGGGAGCTTCTTTAGACATCAGACATCAACAACTATTAAAACGTGAGCAGCTCCTTCACCTCAGGACCGGGGGATTATTAACCTCTACGACTCTCAATCCATTCACAAATGACAGAAGTTGATTTTTGTACTTTGAAACGTGGAAATTCCATCTGATCGTTTTAAGACTCATCACTTTGTTGGAACTACAAAAACACTCACAAGGATCTCTCCCTTATAGTGTAAACAACATATATATTCCTCTTTTGTCCTTACTCTGTTTTTCTGTCTACTTTTCCATAGTTTATCAGCAGGGCAGTTGTACATATTTGAAGCTACAAATAGATAAGCTGAGGACACTCTTTAAGAGCGTAGGGCTGTCCTCCACCAAAGAAATTCTTATGCCAGGATCAGACTACAGGATATGTTTGGCGGTTACCATGGTCACTATGTCAGATTAGACGATGGAGAGTCAGGAAGAAATCTTATTCCGCTTATGTCTAGTTCACACTACACGACTTTAGGCCTGGTTTTCAGCTCCCCGACGGTTTTTAGAGCCATAATTCTACAATTCTACAATTTAATTGAGCAGAAACTTTTGTCCAAAGCGACGTACATCTGAGAGTTCGTACAACACAGGTAAGGATCTAAATCAACAACGTCATCAATGTCATCATGAATATCCTAATCAACATCAACAACATCCTGGTGTTGTTGAAGAAAGTCGTGTAGTGTGAACTTAGCTTCGGACCAAAACTCGACTAATCGACTAAGAGGGGGGGGAAGCTAGTTGACTGTTAACATGACATGATTCTAGTTTTAGACACATGAGAAATCATATTGAAAAATGTAAACATTTTGTTGCCAAACTTTAAAACCTAATAACCTGAAACATCAGTGCTCTTTACTGAAGTTAATTTAGTGGACGTCTCTAAATCTGCTCCTCCCACACTTCTGTTTGTTTCATTAAAAAGACCAAAGAGTAAGCTGCAAAATAAAAGACTGATTCTGCAAATGAAAATGAAAAATTATACATGAAAAACACAAACAAACACGTCAACCACAGGATAAAGTGTAGGAGAGGAATATTAATGCTGCAGCTCCTCCCTTCAGATAAACGTTATCGTCCTGCAGCAGCTTCCTGATTCACACAAACACCTCATGTGTGAGAAAACCAGAGGAATAAAAAGTCAATTTGAAATGGCCGTCAGCCTCGCAAAGACTGATTGGAGTTATTGGACGAGTGGCTGCGTCCACGTATGACACGGTGGAAGTCTCACACATCAGGACGCTCTCTGACAACTGGGACACTTTACTAGTGAAAATGTAATTTTTCAGGTCGATTTAATTACGTGTGTGTGCTCTAATGTCCATTTGTGGAGTCAACATGTATTTGAATGTGTGCAGAAATACAGGTGTGCATACGTTCTTGTGAATATGCAAAGCTATTCTCCATATGTAAACATGGTGTGTCTCACTGTGTGTTTTTCCTGCAGATAAAGTGTGCTGTCTGCATATATTAGAGTGCGTACTTGTGTATTTCCATACCTGTCACATGTAAAGCATGTGTTTATGTGCGACATATCCTCATACAACGGTTCGTATTACATCTTCTGAGAATATTCTTCCTCATTTTTTGTTCGTTTTCCTACAAATGTCCAGCAACACGTGTCAATTTCTGCTCGTTACATGCATACAAAATCGATATATTTGCTTCATTTGAGTCTATGTGGAGGTAGAAGGAAGTTACCGCTTTTATTGTTGTAGTCTGAGTAACGTGACGTCATATCCGTTCCGTATCCGTCAACCAAAACAAACCTCAGAAAGTATAAAACGTTGGAGGGTCGTCGTGGATACGACCTGCACCCTCACATGTTAAATCCAAAGTGGTAAACACTACACATCCAGTAAAGGATGGAAACACTTTGGGTTTCACACATTGCAGGAAAAGCAGAGCTAGACATCACGGCTAAAGCTGCATGCTAACTCTGTCACGAACAGGAAACGTTATCGTATCGCGGTAACGTGCGGTCCAGCCGGCCGTCGCTCTCATCCCCGTGGTCAAATGGGCCGACGCTACAACTGTAGAGCACCATATACTGACATTTATGTTAAATGCATTGAAACGGCCCCGAAGGAGCTGACCATGGATGGATAAAGAGAACGGAGCTGACGGGAGAGCTAGAGACGGACTTGGAGAAGTTAGAGGAAGTAGACACGTGGGACTACGTCCGCTTTTCAAAATAAGGTGTTAACAAAGGGAACTGTATATGCAAAATACATCTATGGAAATAAGATTGATTGGATTATATTCACCAGAAGTATAAAACATTACATGTACCTTATAAATTAAAAAGAAAATACCACTAATTTGTGAGGGAAATTTCTTTATTCTTTGATTTTTGGGTTGCTGGAAAACAAATCAATAACTAATTCCTGACAATGATCCTGATATATTTGACTTCAGGACTTCTCTGGCTTCATACATGCTGAAAATCAAACATTTTTACTGGATTAATTTAGAGATTTACCAAAATAAAAGTCCCTAGAAGTGTATGATTCAACTTTTCCCATGGAAAACAACAAAAACAAAAATCACAATAAATCGCAATATTGAATCGCAATACTTAAAAATCGCAACACATATCAAATCGGCACCCGAGTATGGAGATAGTATCGAATCAGGAGATAGGTGAATCGTCCCAGCCCTAACATCCATGCCATTTTATATACTTTTTAAAAATGTATTTTGTTGCATCTGTTTTGTCATTATTCTTCATGTCCTGCAGAACAGGAACCTGATATTAAATACACTAGTTTTTAAATGAGGCAGACTTTCTTCCTTTTACTTTTCAAGTAAAAATAAGCATATAATATGTCATTTGAGGTGTCAACTTCTGTCCAGACTGAGCATATTTGTCTCTTCCGTTGCCTGGGCAGCTCTGTTCTGAAACAAAGAGAATCATTTCTCCCACGTTTCTTTCGTTCTGTACATTTCAAGACATCGTCCTCTTTTCACAACACTGTGTAAAAGCCCGACCGGGTGGTTGGTAACCTTCCAAATGACTGGGATCTTAATTAACAAGCCGCTTGACATATTACGCCGGCCAGGTAGCACATAGTTAAATGTAATAGGCCCCTTGGTTGGTGACCTGCCAAGATGGCTGCCGAAGAAAGAAATCCCACTAATTACTCAGAGTCTTCACTCTCGGCTGCACGTTTGGGACTAATTGGGTAACGAGACAAGAAGGATGAATCGCCAAACGATGATTAACCGGATTTAAGTGTGAATTTGGCGAGCCTACTCTGCTCATATACTAACCTCCTCCTCCACATTTCACCTCCTTTATATCACCTTTCCTCCTCGTTTTAATCCTCAAACTGTCACCTGCTTCCACAAGAAATCATCTGATCCTTCCTCTCATTCCATCTCCATTGTGTCCTCCTCCTCTTCCTCCTCTTCCTCCCCTCTGTCTCTCCTCTTTTGGCCTCTTCTCTTAAAAGCTAACCAGGCTTTTATTCCTCCTCCTCCCTTACTGATGTCACCTTTCTCCCCCGTCCCTCCCCCTGACTTTCACCTCTCTCCACTTAATGCTGTTATCTTTATCTGATCCATTAGGAGGCCGCTCCTCCTCTCAGCTCTCTGCTTCTTTAAGCTTCAACGAGGGACTTCTGCATGTCGGCAGCCTCTAATGGAGCTAACCGGCTGA